>OX411310.1:55375282-55650282 GCA_948150685.1 Rhaphigaster nebulosa | reverse complement strand
ACAGCTGGGAGAAGTATATTTAATAATGAATAAATAAACTTATGATTTAACAATGAATAGATAAAACCCAACGATATTTAACAATGAATACACTTTTTAAGTTTTGATGATGCCGTTGTTGCTAGATTTGCCAAGTAAGATGAATAATTAAGAAAATAATTTAAGGGTTCAGAAAAGTACTCATAGATTAGTAAGAAGTCTAGCTTGCAATAGTTGGATTGTTCTATTTTTTGTTATTACTATTTTTTTATTCTAGCTGGTTACCCACCATTCGTACAGGAAGAACAACACTCAGCACTGTTCTTAGCGTTACTCTAGAAACACCAGGTGGGCTTTTTATCATTATATGACCGCTCGTCCCTTTTTAGTATATTTCATTTAGTAAAATATTGATTTTTCGTTGTAAACACTAATAAATAATGTATTAATTGTTGCATAACTATTTTAAAATTATGCTATAGAAGCAGTAAGAAAAACAGTTTCAAATGCTGTTTTACCGGAGAGCCTCCTGATGAACAATGTTGGGCGTCTGTTCCCTGGGGCATTGAGAAACAAACTGTTGGTTGTTGGTTGATCACTGAGCAGGCCAAGTTCAATAGAAGCATCTTTAAACGCTGATTTGTATAATTATTCGATTCTACAGTCTTCATCAAACTTAGCTAGTCTTCCTCACGTACCCTGTGGCCATCTGATGACTGGCTGCGGAAGGATTTTAAAAAGATTGTAACTATTAAATAGCATGCCCCTTCTATTGATATTGGGCCTATTGATCTGATTTTTCGATGAATAAAATAAAATCATTTTTTGTGCGTCCCCAATTTTTTCTAAAAATTTCGGATAACTGTTTAATATTGCTGAAAACTTTTTTACGACCCTTAATAGTAACAATAAGAAGTTTTGTTTAGAAAAACACTCCTAATAAGAGGCAAGGATAATTTAAAATAAGAAATATAATGACAATTAAGGAAGCTTTTGGTAAATAGAAGAAATATTTACGTGAAGAATAAGAATTTAGACATTGTTAATTTAACATATTTTCCTATCATGTCCAGCTATCGAATATGCACAAATGTGATTTTCATGTTCATCACTTTGAAAGGCTCTAGGAGAGGCACGCATTGTGGCATGGTCTTCAATTCCTAATCCACAAAAGACACCACGCGTCAACCATTGAGGATTAAGAATTCAAGACCATGCCACAATGCGTGCCTCAACCTGATGAATATGAAAATCGCATTTTTACAAATTCAATAGTTGGACATGGTAGGGACGATATGATTAAATCAATAAATTAGATAAATATTACAAAAAAATAATAAGTAGTTTGGTCTAGATCGGTTTAGCTATTTTTCTAGTATCGGTAGTTTCGTTCAGTTCAGCCGTTTTGTCGCAGTGAGTAGATAGATAAATACGAGTATATCGCACAGATAATAATTTACCTGTTTTATTTTATTTATAAATCCCAAAGAATATTATAAATGAAGACCTATAGGATCCCAGAGCGAGAGGGCTTTAATTTAATTTGATTTCCTTTAAGCTTGGATGACGGGATGGCATCCCAGAGAAGGATCCTTGGTGTTGAGAATTGGACGGTCGCCGCCCTTGTTGCCAAAGGGTGCTCGAAGAGGCTACCGGACAAAAGGGTTGTCCTTTCGCTTAGGATCGAAATAGATAGTCATCCCTAAAGTTAAATTCGAATTGATTTTAATACCGTTTGTTAGAAACGCGTATAATCTACGCATAGGTATAGGTGAAAGTATTAGATTATTTTTTTTTTTATAAATTAGAATAAAATACAAATAACACAGGTTGTTTATAATATTGATAAGAATGTTCTTTTTACGTTCCATTTAAAAAAATATTAAAACTCATTCTCACAGAAATGTCCTAGAATGTCCCATTATCTAGTGCTTCTGCTTTATATCATGGGGTCATATTTGTGATACGTAAAAAGGTGAAACTTCAAGGGGGTTATACAAAGTGTTGTTGTCTATGGGATGGTAGGATAACAATATTGCAATAAGAATTATTGGCCTCATAGAACTTCTTTTGAAACTGGAACTCCAAACACAAAATATGGTCCCCCTCGCTATTCCAAAAAAGATGCAGCATCCGCCTCTGTATATATTAACTTGGGCTTATGAAGAACTTCGTCAAAACCATGGGCAAAGAAGGAAATGGGTTCAGATATCTAAAAGGAATGAGTCCTCTGGTTTTCTCAAATAAGTGATGCAAAACTAAAGAAGGCATATTTATTATTTGTCTTTTTTTTTTATTGGTTTTCCACTAAAGCAGTGGGTTTCCTTAAGCTATATCTTGTATGATCTCCGTCCTGACTATTCTACCTAAGGCCCATTCCTCTCGTAGACCATGTCCCATCAAAGATACCTCCACTTCATTATCCCAGGTTTTTCTTGGTCTGCATCGTCTTCTTGTTCCATCCATTTTCCACGTGTATACGTATCTTGGCAGGATTCCTTTATCCATTCTGGATATTCCTACCGCTCGTCGACGGTAGTCCATTTCCGTGGCCAGGAGCTTCTTCCTAAGAGTGCCCTTTAGGATACAGATTTCTGCTCCATACGTCACGATGCTGAATATTATACTTTTATAAATATTTCTTTTGATTCTAGGGATGATATTCCTACTCTATAGTATTGACTTGAGCATAGATATTACCTTTTTCCATCAGCAATCCTTCTTTTTATTTCCATGTCACAGAAACCAATGGATTTATGGATCCAAAGCGTTGAACTTTTTTCAGCATATTGATTGAACCTCAAATGATAAAGCTTCTAGATGATTTCCGTTTTCAAGAAAAATAAATGAAAAGGAATAAGTGTAAGGATTGTAAGTGTAGTGAGGGGATTTCTGGATAACAAGAAATATGAAGCCTATAAAAACCTCTTAGACGAACTCTTGAAACCTATGATACTAAAAAGTGAATTTTATACATTCCCATTTGGATTTTTTTTTCAGATAATTTGGGTACAATAAGCGACGAACAAGGAGAGAGGTTTGTAATCCATAAATATCAGATTAAAATAAGTAAACTCATCACCTTCCCTCAGTAGCAAAACAACTGTACGTGTTACAGTAATTTGTTTAACATTTTCGGATTTTGGACTACAAAATATTTTATATACACCTATTTTTATGAATTTTAATTCAAAAAAGTTTAAATTTTTTAAACTGATTGTGAGTAATGTAATCCACATCCTCTGCCTGTGGAACGCCTCTTATCAGTACCAGGAATTTCATTGGATTGTAAAGTTATTTCTTTAAAATTACCAAATAACTTAAAAGTTTTACAAAACATTACACTAATCTTATATTTTCCTTTTACCAATTATGAATCGCAAGCAGAAGGTCCCATTCCATTGAAACACAACAAATTTCAAAGAGATAAGAAAGTTGAAAATTGTATTGTCCGAAAGTTTAGACTTTTGAACAAGTTTGCTAACCGCCACTCTCACAAACTGATGCTTGAGTAATTCAGAAATTTATTAGGCATTAAGTTTGCACAAGAAGTTTTGAGCCGCATCTCTTCAAATTATCTCCATTAACAGTAGCTAATACTTTGAAACATTTCCGCTGTATTCTTCTTTGGCCTTTTGAGTATACTAGCGTTTTATCTTTTTAATTACAGATCCATGGACCATGGAGGGATTGCGGTCTAAAATGTTGCTTAGAGTATTACTAACAAAATACCCAGTCTAAATGTTTAATTATTTTTTATATTCAGGCTGTGTTCTTAATTACGTAGATAAGTACTTTATACCTTTATGAAGCTGTTAATTTGTGTTTTCCTCAACTAAGGGTAGAGAAATTATGATAATAAATAATCCTAGTTGTTGAAGAGAAGATGGCTTAACTTTAAAACCAGGAGTTGAATCTGAAAATAAATTGTTTGGCAAAATCAAAATATAATAAATATGGTTTAATAAAAAAAATAAAAACCGTCCATGATTTTTAAGTAATAGTTAAAATTAATCGGTAAAATTTATGTATTTTGTTCAAATTTAATTATTAATTTATTATTAATTCAATGATTATTTGTTTTCATTTAAAAAATATCTATCACTTTTAGAGATATTTTTTAAGGTCACAAATAATTCGTATTTTTGAGCTTTTTTTTTTTTTTTTTTTTGCTCAAAATAAATCTCAAAACGCTATAACTTGCTTTTCATTACAGCTAGCGAATTGAGAGTGCTTCCATTTTATTTAGCTTGAAAAAAATAAATAAAAACGGTCATTTAACCAAAATTTTTTTATTATTAACTTACACTTACTTTATCGTTTAGAAAATAAATAAAAAAAAAGGAATTATCAACTTACAATGAGCCGTCTTTAGAGTTTTATTATGGCATCATTAAAACCTTCAAGCTATCAATTCCTATGAAACTGTCAAAAATATTGTCAAAAAATTACGTAAATGTGAGCTTTTTTATTATACAAGCATTTACATTACTCCGAAATCCGGATGAGACTAGGCCTTTGACAGAAAACCTAGAAATAAAGCTTTGAAAAACAACAAAAAAATTATAAAAATCGAAAGCAAAAAATCAAAAAGATCCAAAACGAAAATCAGGGATCTTAAACAAAGACGCAGACTTGAGACTGAACATCACACTTAACAGCCTAATTAAGATGAACCAAATAGAAATAGCATACCACATGTAAACAGTTCAACGTATCCTGAAGATAAAGAGAAGTTACATAATACGAAAGTTTTTTTTCGAGTTGGTTACAGAGGCTTCGGAAGACGAAACCATACAAAACAAGAAAAGAAGCAACAAAATTGGTCCAACCGTTCAAGAGGTAATGAAGGAAGAAGGTAATGTAGACACAGGTAGACACACACAAACACAGAGAGCAACGGATAAAAATACATTTTTATTGGACTCAGGAGGCTCTGAAAATCTAGATTTGTGCACATCGAAAATTTGACCCTTAACGATCCTTAAGTGGTTAAGAAAAGTAATATAAATATTGAATATATTTATATATATATATATATATATATATATATATATATATATATATATATATTTTAAGACTTTGGTATAATGATTCCAGACACTTCATATTGTTCCTCTATATTCATAAATGGCCGAGATATAGGCGTATGAAAATTGGCCGTCATTTTGAAACAAAATTTGATGGATGGTAATATCGAGTTCCGAGGATCAAACTGGTATGACCGGTGTTTAATCTGAAGATAATCAGACCGCTAGGAGAAAAGCGGAGCACGGCGAGAAAACGGATTTTTTTTTATTCGTTTTTTTTTTTTTAGAGTAGGTGTTCAATTTTTTTTTTTTTTGGTCGTTTACAAAGATTCATTATTGAAAATAATAAATCAAAGTGAGTAAAAAGAATACTAAAGATTGCGTTTGAAAGTTCGAACGTTGGAATGATACTAATTAAAAAAAATATATATATATATATATCTATATATATATATATATATATATATATATATATATATATATATATATATATATATATATTTTTTTTTTTTTTTTTTTTCGGTTGGCTCTATAGACCTTGTAGATCTTTGGCCGCGCGATGTGGTGTTCTTACAGACATTTATTTCTTGCGGGAGCACAGACAGCCTGGAAGGGGTTACCCAACCTCACGTTGCTGCGAACCATGGTTTCCATGGTGCAGCGGCAGGCTGGCCATTGCTCCACAACCGGTCCCTTTGGGGCCAATTCGGCAGTATCCTTCCCACCGACTCACTCGGGTTCAAGGACAGTGTCAAATCGGTCTAGATCCACGGATTATGGCTGTTCGGAGTCAGCAGGCGCACGAGGACCTATATTTCTTTCCCCGAGACAGACCGTCCATAGACCAAACCTCCGGGCGGCTATTTTATTTCCTGGAAAACCACAACGCGATTCACAATTAAGATACACGGGGTAGGGTCATCACTCCTACGCCCGGTCTGTGTGAGTGGCCTCCAGTAGGCTGACGGGCCTCACATACCCGGGGGAGGGGGATAGTGGCAGGCTACGTGGATTTTCCCTGGCTGGCGGTCACCCAAATCTGGGCGGTCACCCATCCAAGTACTAAACATGCTCGACGTTGCTTAACTTTGATTACCTATTGCAAGCGCCTTAGCCCGCTCGAGTATTTATTTTAATTAATTATTTTACTTCTAAATTTTTTTAGGCTGTTCAAATAACCTATCAAACTCTCTCTCCACAAATAAAAATAAATAAGTAATAAAAAATCAATGGACGTAACAACAGTTCGATTTCTTCTTAGACAAGTTGACAGAAAGTAGGTTGGAGTGCCTTGTCTTGATGGGAGGAATCCTTAATACCCCTCTTTTGATAAGGAACAGCGCTCTTCCTTCCATACCAAACAGACTTTAACATTTCTTACTCTGATTTTTCTTAAAGTTCTTTAATTTTAATAAAGTATAAATATTTTCATTATCCCTAAACATATTTCCTGAGCGTATTAGTTATCAAAATTTTGGTTAGGATATGACTAAGATTACAGAACAAAGCTTTAAGTCTCTCAAGTAGCAGTAAATAACTAGCCAGTCAACTTTTAGACATTTCAGGCATCATCGGAACTGAAAAACATTAGATCAGTCAAATACTATATATTCGATAATAATACTGTGTATCGCTCCAATGCAAGGAGAATGTTTTAACTCAAAACATGGCATTTTATCTGTAAAAACTAATTGTTCTTACGAAGTATTTTTTACTTCTACAGCGTAAATAGTTTTTTCATTATCAGCAACTTTGGTAACCTAATAATGGACCTGTATATCGATGGTATCCGAAATGTTAAAATAAATCGATGCAAGTTGCGATATAAAAATCGATCTTTTTTTATCAGCATCCTCAGTAACATAATTATCGACTTCCATATCGATGATATGCGAAATTTTAAAAATAATCGATAAGTAATTTCGCGATATTAAAATCTATATTTATTTTATGATCAGTACACTCGGTAGCCTAATAATGGACCTCATCGATGATATCCGAAACATTAAAATAAATTGACATCTGATGTCGCGATATAAAAATCAATAGTTCTTAGCATAGCAAATCTTTAACTTCAAATCTGATCGACAGAGAGTGGTTTTCGTCGAATGTCCTAGTCCAAAAATAATTGATTATAACCAAAATAGAATTTTATCTTTAGTTAAATCTTTAAATCCATATCCTGAGACATAATACTTTAAAACTAATTGAAAATCAAGCTTTCAAATCTTCTCCTTTTACAGTGAGACCTTGAAATTTTGAAGTTATTTTCCCAGGAATTGCCAACTTTGAGTTAGGACACACTTCTTGCAAAGGAGCGATACCGTGAAATGTCTTCAAGTGATTTCCTATCTCTATCTTGTTAGTATTTTTTTAGAAAGTTGATGTGAGATGTACTATCTTTTATCTGCATTGATTTTATCTTTTTTCTGTTCTGATGATGTCTGAATTGACGAAACGTTGATTTGTTTTGGAGTACTGCACTACTAATTTTTGTTATTTTTTGAAATTTTCATTATTCTTTTCAACGTTGTAAAAAAATATTTATATACGATAAAAAGGGTCGTTTAAATGTAAGTTAATTAAATTTTAATAATTAAAATCTGTTTCTATAGTAAATAAAGTATAGATCGGTCAACTGTTAAAAATTATCAATTAAAAAATATTTCAGATCAATAAAATAAGTTAAATTATGAATCGAACATAAATCAAATATATTATTTATAACCTAAACCACAAAATAATAAGTAGCATAAAATTAGAAACCCCGAAATTTGATTTTATGTAGTGGTATCTCTATGTGAAACATAATGTTTTGGTTAAGCAGCGAATTGAAATTCCTTCAGGAGACGCAAAAGGATTGTACAACTCTTCTAAAATTCAGAGTTTACCAAAAAAATGAATAGAATAATTAAGAAGCCTTAACCAGCCTACCTCCAATTAGGATGTCTTGTCTTTAAGGTCAATTAAATTTCTTTTTCCTGATTGAACTTATTCTTGTCTTTAATCTTCATTTAAATTAAAATTTTCGTTTCGTGTTCAACATCTAGAAAGGCGGATTTTATTTTAATTATTAAGTGGATTTAGTTCAGTTAGTCTTGTTTATTTTTTAAAAGTATTTTTAGCTCAAATATAATTTATAATAAAAATTATATGCGACGTTATATAATTATAAAAATATTAATTTCTACAATAACTTTTTGACTCTAGAGATTAATTTTAATTTTAATCGAATCTACTTTTATTTTAAACTATTTTTCATTTAAAGAAATGTTTTAAATTTTCGATAACTAATTCACGTTAACAATATAAAAAAAAATATAAGAAATGGTTAGTTTTATAGTTTTATAACAGCGGACATTTGAATAGCTTTGCCTTGGAATACCTTCGGGTAATGTAAGGACTTGTTATATATATATTGTTCAATTATATATCTGAAAGAGATTTTAAATAAACGGAAGATAAGAAAAAAGAAAGAAAAAAAAATTGCCATTGTTTATGTTTTCCGCAAACTATTTATGATTTTGATGTTCATGTTTTATTTTTGACACTGTATATATATATATATATATATTTAAACTGTGTGTTTTTATATTAGTACTATTACTTAAATAATCATACTAATCTTCCACTTTACATGTATTGTCACATTTTACATTCTGTACCTTCGCAACCCTGGAGAGGCCTCTTATCTGGAATGCAGTATTCTATTCTCCTCGCCACGAATTGCTGCTTGTAAATACTAAGATATCTCTTGCATTTAAGCATGCAGAGCAAGAGCTGTTAGGAGCAAGAACATGAAGTCATCTGGGAGCTCTCAACTTACATACCTCTATCTCGGTTCTCATTTCTTGTCGCCATCCTTCCATTTTATTTGTACCATCAGAGTTCCTACACAAGTAATAGACCTCCATAATATTTTATTGCAGTCTTCTAAGTCCTGAATTTCTTAGAAACATACAGCTTCATTTAGGAATGTCTTGAACTTAAAACGATATCTCCAAAACACTTTCAAAAAATGTTTGTTTATTTATCCTCGGCACGCTCTTATAATTTCTGCCTTTCGGGTGCTCTTAAAATAAATTAAAATAATACTTTAATCTTACCTAGTATCTCTCTCGATAAAATACACTAATAGGCTTCACTATTAAAGACCAGTTTTTAAAACTAACCAACAGTTAAAAAAAAAAAAACTAGAAAAAACTAACCAACATCCACCGTTAAGGGATTTCTATTCCTCAGCATTATATTTGGCTTAATGAATGTAATTATTTTTTTATTTTAATATTTTGAATGGCCATTAAAAATTATTGAGTATTGGACGATCGGTCCTCTATATCATTGTTGTAAATAACATCCTCCCTCACGTTAATTCAAAATTGATTTGCTATTTGCCTGAATATTGTAGTATTCATCCGACGATATATCTGTAAGACAGAGTTAAACTATCGTAACATTTTCAAAGTTCTACAGGAGAGCAAAAAGAAGTTTGAGATAGTTCAGTATAGTTTGTTTTTTACGCTAGCCAATCTTAATATTAGATGGGTTTTGCTTTTCATTTACCTTTTACCTTATTTACGATGCTTTACCCTCGGAAATTATGGTCAGAATAATGAAATTACGATAATAAAATCAAAATCGGAAGATTTATACGATAATTTATCTTTGAAGTACAGGTATAAAGTACCATTTTAAAAAATAGTAAGTGATTTGTATTAGAAAGATCCAAGTACCAAAATTTCAAGATATATTACCAACGGCCCATTAGCTCAGTTGGTTAGAGCGTCGTGCTAATAACGCGAAGGTCGCGGGTTCGATCCCCTCATGGGCCAGTAATTTTTTTTTTTTTAATAAAGTTTTAAAAACTATGATCTGTACGTTTTGAAGTTATTAGTATTAAACTTAAGTAAAAACATTTTTTTTTTTTAATAATGTTCAGTACCTTTTTAATATGTGTAAATAAATTTTCAACTTTCTTTAAATTATTTTTTCATATCAATAATTTAAATTAGTAATTGAAGGATAAGATGGTCAGGGTTACGGCCATAATTAATACAAAGAATAGTAAACAAAATATTTGATTAATGCCGCTTTTATTACCAAGTATATTTAATGACGGAGTATACTGAAATTTTTCTTTCTCCATCAAAGTATAATTGAAAAAACTTTTGATAAATGACAAATCTCATTTAATAACTGAATATATTAGCAAAAAAATAGAGTGTGTAAAGGACTATGAATTTCTGTATTTGTGTATGTATTTTTCCCTTCACAAAAAAATAAAAATAAAATGTCCTGATTTAAAATACTAAAAGAAAGTTTGACCAATTGTCCAATACTCGATAAATTGTTAAGAAATAATTATATTGATCATTAAGTTATATAAAAGTTTATCCTCTCAATACAATTAGTGTTCGAAATTAATTTGCTTTTATTATAAATAAATACGTGATTGCAATATTATAATCTCGATACTTATTTAAGCATCAATTCACTAATTTTGTACCGCTTTTCTTGATTTTTACCTTCTTCTCTTTGATTTGATTAATTACTACGATAAACTAATTAATATATGATGAATTAATAATTATAATCTATTTTGGTGATACTTACTAGTTATTACTTTTTTGTTTAATGTTCTAAATCACTTTTTGTTTGATTATGTTTTTAATTTATTTTTTAGCAAACAAAAAAAAGTACCAGCAATTCATGGCCATTCGTAAGTGTGTATACAATTACAGTACCTTTGCTAATTGTCAGTTATCAAACATTTTTTAAAGAAACTTTAATGGTTAAAATAATTAGTATATTATTATAATTAATAATTTTAATAATATATCAATTACTTTGTTAGTTTATCTAAATTCATCCATAGCTATGTAAACCTTTTTTATTACATTTTCTCAACTTTCTAAGGTTAAAAGTACGGCCATTGAAAACAGATTTTCTGGTTTTACTCATTTAGAGGATCCAGTGATTAAAAAAAAAGTTTGAAAAAAAAAAACAAGAAGTTTTTTCAATGTCTTATTTCCTATTTTAAAGACCTTTCGTTCTCTAAACATGTTCTTTTCAATCAAATTTCAGGCTTATACGCTCGATAGTTCAGTCTTGGGAGTGGGAAAGAGCTACTATAGTGTATAAGATAGTCTAGTAAATTATGCATTGTTACTTTGTTTTTAAAAATTAATTATATTATTATAAATTTTAATTTATATTATTATCTAAATATTTTTTGATTTTTTTTTTAACACAAAAATTACCTTAAAGTACACAGATAAATGAAAATATCACAATCATAAAAATTCGGTAAAAAAAAAAAATTAATGAAAAGGAATACTAAAATTAAAAATTGTTTTCTAAAAACTTTGTTTATAAAATTCAGATGTATAAAATAAATAAATAAAAAACAACGTTTTTTATATGTTTTTATTTATAAATGTGTTGAAACTGTTTTCGACAGCTACTTTTGAAATCACGTTTTTTTATGTATACAGTGAAATATTAAGATGGATAATGAAAGCTTTGACAAAAGTAATGTTTGTTTGAGGGGAAAACTTGGGGGAATGAAAAGTGGAACCATCGACACAGATTTTCAATTGAAATAAAACGCCACATATGCATTTCATGCGACGAATTAATTCTAGTATATAAAGCGTTTTATTACAGCATCCCGGACACTACCATGAAGTGCTTTAAACGCCATACAACTATTTATTTTTTTCGACGAATTCATTATTTTGCCCTTAGTTTCCATTTTATTTTGTAGATATTTTTTTTAAATACCCTTACTTCCAATTTAATTAGGCTCAGAAGTTAAGACACTGGTTCAGAGTTCTAGTCCGGCTGTGTAAGAAAATCTATCTTCTATTAGATCAGCCAGAGATCGACTCAGGATCGGGAGATTCTTCTGAGGCACAACCGGCCTCTAAAAAGTGAGTTCAGAAAAGTTCTTGGTGTTGCAGTAAAAAAGTTGAGTTTGAGCGTGAATGCTCACTTTTATTACGGTTGGTTAACAAACAGTACGAGTTCGTGTTAGCAAGTACAGTAGTACCTTGTTAACACGAACTCGATGAGGGCCGATTTCTCCAGTTCATGTTAACCTAATTTTGTTTAAGACAAATTATTCTTATCCGATTGACTATAAGTTCCTCTATACATATTTGCTCTGATGTTGGTACTCATTTTTTTAAACAATTTATTTCGCAATTAAAACATATATTTTGCCTTGAATTTGTAATACATCGTTTTTAACGATGGTTGATTTCGGAATATTTAATTTTTCAGCTATATTTGTTTTCCACATATCGCCACTATCCACTTCCTTTAATATTTCTAATTTGGTTTTTATAGAAGATAATTCCACTTTTTAAGCTTTTAGCTAAACTCCACTTATTATTACAATTTTTTAGTTAAAATTTAATTTAACTTTTTAATTTTTTTACAAAAATTTTACGAATGTTTTATGTAGAGAGTGCCGTTGATACGAAATGTAAAGGAAGATGAAGGAGCCAGAGCCAACGTCGCAGTTGAGGTGTTACCATGAATTATTTACTAAATATTTACCTAGAATAAGTTCGTGTTAGCCGAAAATTTCACTCTACAGTTGCCTAAAATTGTTCGAAAATCCTATTCACCAAATAATTCTTTTTAACCGAGGATTTCTTCAAAATTATGTCGGGAAACCCATTGTCTTTGACAGGTCTAAGAAATTTGTTCGTGTTAGGCGATGTTTTGCATTAACCGAGTTCGGGACTTTACAGTACTGAATTCAAGAACTTGATTGGTTTTTTAAAAACTACAGTTTAACCAACGATTTGGCCAGCCCAACAGTGTTCAAAATATATAAAACTGCTAATTTTCAAGTTTATCCTGAAAATTCTCTGGAATTTCGGATTCGAAATATTGAGGACAAATAAATTTTTCATCGGATTAAAACGTCCAGTCCAACGACCTTAGGAATTTAGTCAAATGAACCATACTATGTTGAATATATACATATAAATGGATACCTTTATATGGATATCTTTGTTGTTTCTTGTCTTTCTGGCATATTTTTTTTTTTAAATATAAGGAAAAAAACAACATTTGTTAACGACATCTCCATTAATTATGATCCTAAATTTCTTTATGTCCCAGACCTCCATAACCTTCAGTTTTCTGAAATTTCTAATCATCCAAATCCTCTGGTCCAATTTAGCTTCACTCATCCCTATAATCTTGCCGTTGGTTGAAACGACCGAGACCTTTTGTTAAATATGACAATAGGAATCCTGGTCGAGGACAACTTCTCCATTCATGTACCGAGCGTCTGTAGCTTTGTACTCTTTATCAACTTCAGCTAGCTTCAATAACACTGATGAAGTCGAGGAAGAAGTGCAGGAATCCCGGATGACCTGATTCGTTCTCTTTAAGTCATTTAATGTTCCCGCTATTCTAGAGGCACTATTTACCTAAATTCTTCTATTCTCAAGTTACTTCGAAACTGCTAAAATTACTAAAAAATATGTGTTTGGAAAATGGAGCGATGAAGTGGAGTGATCGTCAGTAGGGCCCTTATAATCTTCTTCAGTCTTGCAGTACAGTCGCTTCACTCTCTCGTTCCATTTGGAGTGATCGTAAATGGCCTCCTTAGGAGATTAATGTAAACAGCTCACAAATGGAAGTGGAATACTTATAAAAATTCAGATACGATTAATTTTCAAACATTTTTTTTAATGTATGTTGTTCAAGTCTGTATGCACGGCCTCGCGCTCATTTCTGAACAATATACGCTGAGTTTTTTGATTACTGGATATACTTGCCCAGAACATCTTATAACCTCCTCCATAAGAGCCATACTGGCTCAGTCATACCTCCTAGTTTTGTCCTCTCCCCACTCTAAAATGTCTATCGTGATGACTAAGAACAAATTTCGATATATCAGTAAATGCACAACAGACTCAATCCTCTTCAGTCCAATCAATATGGACAAAACCGGAAACTCAAAACGACGTACACAGTCGGGCGTACATAACTTTCATTATATAGCTAACACTGTTTTTAGTTTTAATAACAATCATTTTTGGTTTATTATTTTCAATAATAGACCTTTGGAATCGACCAAGGAAAATTTTTTTGTAAACCCCCTCAAAATTTGAGGTTTTACGTTTCAAGATACGTAGAATCCAAATATCGAATAAAAAAAAATCCGTCTGCAAAACGAACTAGAAATCACCTAAATCGGACCATTATTAGCTGAGATATAGCGTAATGAACTTCGTTTTTACTTTTTCCTAGTGAAGTGCATATCAAATGTTTCCTCTGTATCATTTTATATCACAGCCTACTTGCATTGACGCAGTTTTTTAATTAACACAGTTCGGCACTCTCACGGCGAACATCTTGTGACAAGCTTCAAATTTCTTTTCCTTTGGTGCCTACTGCTTCATATTTTTTACTTTGACAGAATAGATATTTTTGTGGAATAATAAACAAGCGGAATAAATAAGTGGAAATAATAAACCATTGTGTAATAATTTGCAGCGTTTTATGATATAACATGAATATTTTTTCTAATTTTTGCTAAGAATGCGGAACAGTTTCGTATTGCCTTTTCTTGATATTTAATGTAGGAAAAACTGAATCAGAACATTCTTTCCAAATTAAAATTTCTAATGCCACTTCTTCTAAACTGTATTGAATATTATTTAGTAATTTAAAAGGTATAATTAAATTGTGATAATTTTTATTTGCAATATTAAATTGTAATCTCTTCTGGTCTATTAATATTCAGCCTGCTTCAATTTTCCGAAGGTTTCTGTGTTGATTGTGCCAATCAACCTGTAACAACGTCAATTTGTACATTTGTGGATTTCATTACAGCCACATGAACAATTTGCTTTCCTTTTACTGACTGGCGATCAATGGATAATTGAGGTGAAATTGCTTTCGCTTTAACAGGAGTATCTTATGGAGAATATAAAGTATAAATTGGCCATAAAAATAGTTTTTATTATTAAACGGTCATAATTTTTATATTCCGAGGTATTGCTTTAGTTGTTTCAAGATCCCCTGAGCATAAAAATTTAATTTTTAATAAATATTACCGTTGCCCACTTTAACTACGGATCCTTTATTTTTAAAAACCGTCGAAGCGTTTTAAATAAAAATTTAACTAAAGAGAAGGAATATCAAAGGAAAGATATATCCAAATCGGCCAAACGAACAACAAAATGTTTACATTCATGAAACTTTGGTCATAGCTTCGTATTGGTTGTAAGAATCGATTTCTGCTGATTGCACCAAGATATCCGGAGTGAAATCCTCCCTGGGAGGAATCGAAATGGGGAGGAAGATGTTCACCAAATAACTTGCACATATTAAGTCAAGTTTCGAGTGAGGTATCGTTAAAAATTTTGTTCTTGTTTTTGAATCGGATGAGACTACACTCGTGACGATATAGTCAATAGTTTGGAATATACAGGATATATATATATATATATATATATATATATATATATATATATATATATATATATATATATATATATATATATATATTATATACAGGGTGCCCCATAAGTCACGGTAAATATTTCAAGAGGTCAAGAGGTGATAGTAGACCTCAAGATCTACAAAAAAGTTCATATTGAACCATTGTCCGATTCTGCACAGTAAAAAAAGCAATGAATTTATGTTTTTATTTAGTGTCACGTTTTTTGTTGAATAGGAAGCAACCACTCAAAAACTATTCAAGTTCCGATTGCACCAAGAAAAAAAATTACAAAGAAATTCCCTTTAAGAAATATACAGACATACATCCATCCTTGGCGCTACAGACAGGTGTGGTCCTTGGCCTCCTCAATAAGCCTTCGCCAGGTGGCTCGATCTTGTGCGGCCGTTCGCCAGTTGCGGGTGTTTAGTAGGTGACGGGAATCCCTGGCAACAATGGCTTCCCACCTAAGTCAAGGTCTTCCTCTTCCTCGCATCCGGTAGAACCTCCCATCCAGTAGCTCCTTAGGTATTTCCTCCTCCAGCATGAGTTCAACGAGCCCAGCGCAGTTTTCCTTGCTTATAAACATCATTACATCAGCCTCGCCATAAAATAGGTAAATTTCCTTATTCGTCCTTCGCCTCCAGTTTTCTTCGATTTTGACCGGTCCAAGTATTCCTCGAAGGATCTTCCTTTCAAATATGAGAATCTCTCTCTCCTCATTTCTAGTGAAGGCCAAGGTCTCTGATCCATAGGCTAGGAAGGGCATAATAAGGGTCTTGTACAAGAGGCACTTGGCAAGGCGGGAGAGGTAGAAACTTCTCAGGTGTTTTCTGAGGCCAAAATAGCGCCTGTTGGCTTTGATGAGACGCGGTCTGGTTTCCTCGGAGATCCTGTTTCCACAACTCACTACTGACCCCCAGATACATAAATTGGTCGACGTTCTGGAACGTGAATAGTCCCATCACCACGGGCTGTCGGTCTGATACCTCTGCTTTTAAGAAATATAGTTTACCTAAACCTTTAGTAAAATATAGTTTATATATAGCTTAACTAAGCTCATTTTAAGGGGACTTTCTGTAAAGTTTTTTTGTTTTTTATCACTCTTTACTTGTGAATATTTTTCTCAGTCCCCTGTTGGCCAACAAATAACCCATTTCTAGGAAAACTTCTACTTTTATTAAGCTATAATTTCGTATAAATGAAGTCAAGGTTTCTTTTTGGGTTGGGAGGGAGTAGGATGACTGATAAAAACACAAATAAAGAGTGATTAAAAAAATAAAATAAAACTTTTCGCTATTGGTCCCTCCCGAACGCCACCTTACTATGAATTTAGTTAAGCCAACTATATTTCGTCAAGGGAAATTTTCCTACTTTATGATGGTGCAATTGAAACTAAATTACCTTAAATAGTTTTTGAGTGATCGCTTCCTATTCAACTAAAAACCTGACGTAAAAAAACACGAAATTTTTCTGATTTCTGTGTAGAATCGGACCTTGGGTCAATGTGAACTTTTTTGCCCATTGATGTCTTTCATCACCTCTTTAAATATTTCCCATGACCTACGGGGCACCCTGTATATAGTTAAGGCGCAAAATGTGATTTTTCTTTATTATTTAACTAAAATCAGTAATAAATCCTAAACTAGCTGTATCGCCATGGGGCTGGTAACATTCGATTCAAAAACAAATAAACCATAAGGAACGATCCTAACTCGAGTTAATTTGGGTAAGATATTCTGTGAATATCCCGCTCTCCATTTCGACCACCCCAGGAATGGTTGTCTCCCGGAAACATGGACAAGCTCTGCAGATTTCGATTCTTATAACCAAGGCGAAGTTATGACCAAAGTTTCATGAATATACAAATTTCGTTGTTTATTTTTTCTATTTTTTTCTGTACTAAAATAAAGGAAAAAATAAATTGAGTTCATAGTTCTTTTTTGCTAAGTCCTGTAGCCTCTTCTTACTGTAAGTTCAAAAGACTTCTCTTGGACACGTTTTCTGTTGAAAATCCTGTAAATTGATAATAAATGTAGAGCCATTTATATTTGTTACATTTTTTTTTTCATTTTTAAGTATTGGAATCTTTATAATATTACCGTTTTATTTTTTTTTGCCACCCGATGAACTGAATTTGACGAAAATGCGTGGGGAATCACCAACAGATTATAATAAGAAAGTTTCTAGGACAAAACATATATATTAATGTTAATTATTCTAAAGTTTCATTTTACTTAATTCTAGAATGATAGTTACTCTGAAGATCCATAGTTACTGATATTTTTATAAAATATATTATATATAGCATAAATATAAAATTTAAAAATATAGTAATTTAAACTATTAAATATAGTAATTTTGAAGAAAAGAAGATGAAAGAAATTTAAAATAAAGTTGGAAGTGACAAGTAGTTGTCGAAGCTTCATAATATATAAATTATGAAGCTTCGTCAACTACTTGTCAAATCCAACTTTATTTTAAATATATACATATATACATATCCATATATATATATATATATATATATATATATATATATATATATATATATATATATATTGAACTGCTTTTTATGGTTTGTCTTCGGTACTTGAGTATGCCCTTATGGGTCCTACCATTACAGCGAGTTAAAGTGGCTCTTCCTTCCTCCACCCACAGACAATATTTCCTCGGATCCTACCTTTACCAAACCATCAACTCCCACCATCCTTACTATATCAACAATCCCCTACGATTCAAATCCTCAGTCCACTCACAGCAAACAAGATCTCGTCCATCTGATCTGTACTCCCCTTCAGGCTGGATCTAAAAGATTCGAACATTCCTTTCTTGCCTGTTCGACAACCCTCTGCAATTCTCTATCTTCTAATATTCGCCATGCTTCTTCCCTATCTTTTCATTCAAATCTCTCCTTTTCCAACACCTTCACACATTCCAAACCGACGCTCGTTAATCAGAGAACTTCAATATAAGTTTTAACAAAATATATAAATTTTCGCTAAATAATAAATGAATTGGTGATTTGAGAAATCTGTTGTCACATTTTTGGGGGATGATTAAAATTTGACGGCCTGTTGAGCTAGACATATGTTTTGGACGCATTTTCGCTGTTTTAAAATGATGGCTAATTATCATTTAGTTGAGAAATGCCTTAAGTCAGTGAAGTTAAGACAGATATTTTCCAGTGGACCACACGTGAAAGGGATGAAGAATCAGAAGCTGATTAATCTAGTCTGAATTTACTTTTATAAACAATTTCATCATTAATACAACTTTTTTTCATAGTTATCGGCAATTTTGATTTTCCTTTTTTCCGTAAATTTGGTTAACTCTCTTATTGTCTTAATTTGTAACCTAATAGGTTCAGAAATCAATCAAATTTCTATTAATTATCAGTTTTGTTCACATATTTATTGGTAGTTTTGTTTTCCTTATTTACGTTACTAACTTGATTGATTTGAGAAACCCAATGCTTGGTTTAATCAAGCAAATTAAAATTTAATTTTAAATTACATAATTTGTCTCTCTCATTGTCTTAATTAGTAACATGGGCAATAGGTTCAGAGTCAGTTGCATTTTAATTAGCACTTGTTTTGGGCTGCCTCGTATCATAAGGCTTTGGTCAGTGCTTTTGTTTTCCGAAAATTTGGTCTCGATGACTCATCGGGTTATCAGGAAAAAAAAAATCTATACTACTACAACCCCTGAAGGGTCTTGAGTTCAGTACTTGGTAAGCATCGTACTGTTTCTAAGCCAACGGTTGTATAAGGAGATGATTTGGCCGAGATCACGCTCAACCGCCAGGTTTTTCCCCCAATTAAGGATACCCACTTTATAGAGGCTGGGTGAGCCGCAGGAGGGTCTCCCGATCCCACAGAGCTGATCCACATCTGATAACAGAATAAATAATTACCTGCCACAGCCGGTCACGAATCTGGAACCGGGAGCATGGTAACACAGTGTCTTACCACCGAGCTACTCCGCTCCTCGGTTATTCGGAAGAGGACCACAACACGAAAAGAATTATTTATTTATTTATTTTTTTTTTGAGAAGATTTTTAGTTTCAATATGTAACAGAATAGGTTTTTTTTTTTTAAAGATGCCACAATATGATTAACGATTCATGTTCAAATAATACAAGATTAAAGATTAACTTTTTTTTAAACAAAAAATGTAAGTAGTAACTGGTTAAGAAAATTTACAACTTGATGTTTTTATAGCGATAAATTTAATTATGCAAATTTCTATATACTAAACTACTACATGCTATTCATCCATATAGGAGGACCTTGTAGGACATATAAGGACATATAAAGACCTTGCACCTGAATAAAGTTTTTTTTCATGTAGCTATCTATATAGCAGTGGTTCTCAATCACACAAAGGGTCGCGGGCCCCTCTAGTAGGACATGATAAAACCAAAGGGAGGGGGGGGGAGAGGCCGAGTATATCGAGAAAAAATATATCGACAAAAAATAATTCATTTTACAGAAAACAACCAGACAAAATAAAATACTCTTCACACGGATATAATACACTTATAAATAGGTATTGCACAATGTATTTAATAATTAACCTAAATACAGGATTAGTACTTAATAGTGACTCCCTTGGGTTCACGTTCTAGAATATTCGAGACAAATCTATATGAATATTGAATTAATATATGGTATATTTGCAAAATTATAATCGATATAATGCATTATATGATTATGTAAACTAAATTAAATAGAAACTAATGTTATGATAACGGCACGATTTCAGTGAAAATAATTGTATGGAGAGAGGGGAGGGGGAGGGAGGAGGGGCGATGAAAATTGTGGTTGAAAATTGGGTCGCAAATACTAAAACATTGAGACACGCTGCTATATAGTATATACATTGTGAATCTTTAGCAATGGGTTTTAGTAGTTCACGCTAATTAAAAATAAAATAAGTTATTTGGTGAACGAAAACAACATAGAAATATTATCATTGATGTAAATTGGTCGATTGTGATGTTTATTATGAAATTAATATTCAGGATGCAATTAACATGATCTTTTATTGCTCTCATAGAAACCAATAGCCCTGATGATGGCTCATATATCTGGGCCGAAACGTCTGCTTTAACAATAAAAAATCATGTTGACTATTTATTCCATGATATAAATACAACACCTCAAGATGCTAGAAATTAGAGATAGAAATGCATATATATGTTTTTCCCCCGCCTAAATCAATAACGATTCGAGTATATATGTATATATATTTCACGATTTTTTTTTGTAAAATAATTTCAGTAACGGTTAAAACATCCATGATGATCAACAATGATCCTAATGGAACAAAAAAAAATGGAACAGTGTATTTTATGACCCTTATTTGTTAGAAGACGTTGGGGATCTTTGCAATTGTAATTGTAACTAAAGTGCACTTCTTTCCTCGACTGTGGAACTACTTTTACAATAGCACTTAGAAATAACTTTAAAGTCCCTCTACATCCCATCATTGAGATGAAGTTTTTTTGAATGGATAAAGAAAAAAAAAAGAAGCAAACAGGAATCTGTCTCCTAGTCCCTTTGAAGTTACTACTTTGTATTTGTCAAGGGTTGTGACTTGAAAATGAGCTGCTGTTTCAGACGCATACTGACCTTGAATAATTACTCTAGGTGTTGATAAATTTAGTAATTACACATTTTTTTATTTGTTAAATTGAACAATAATTACAGAGGTCAAGTAATTCATACAATCGTTAGTTAATGAGCAAACTATAAAAATGAATGAAGTTAAAGGACATAAATGAAAAATTCTAAACAAGAAGCCAAGGGTCTCAAAAATAACATAAAATAAATCATCTGTCGATATTTCGCCAATTCAGGCATCCTCAGTACAGAGGTAGGGAAAGAAAAAAAAACCTATATAAAGAACAAAGTGCAGCACATCTCACATCGACATACTGAGGGAAAAGGGAGGTTACATGACAACAACTAGGAAAAGTTCAATTACTAACAGCTGGATATAAAAAAAAATGAAAATTGAGTTAAATTTAGACCTCCTGGTCAAGATTGAAATGAATTAATAATTGCCTTTATTTGGCTTAATGCTAATTATCATTGATGTTTTTAACTTAAGTGACATTTTTTACGAGAAAAAAAAAATCATTTATACTAGAACCATTGTGATTTAGGAACACATTAAAAACGTATAGGGATTGTTTTGTTTTTTTTCGCTCACCACATTTTTTTTTTTTAAATAATTTGTGTGACCTATTAAAATCCACTCCTGAAGATTTATTATATATATATATATATATATATATATATATATATATATATATATATATATATATATATATATTAATAGATATATATTAGAAAAAAACTTTATTCTGGTACCAGGCTCCTTAAGAATATTATGTAAGTACCTACTTAAGACAAAAAATCATATTTAGTAAAAAGACTAAATTAATAAAAGATCAACAGGTGTATTAATTTTTATCAAGAAATATATAGAAACTAAAACAAAATATAAAATCATTACTGATAAAAAAATATTGAATTCATTCACAAAGTTAAAACTTAAACATTGAAATAAATTATTATTTAGCATAAAACTACATACTTTGTTAATACTGATATTGAAGTTCTGTAGCTGATTAAATAAGTAAGCAAAGCACTTGGATGAATGACTTGTTTTTGCATTAATTTTTGTCGACTTATTTAACTTTAATTTCGCAATTACTTTTATATATATATATATATATATATATATATATATATATATATATATATATATATATATATATAAATTGCACAATCTACGTAAAATAACAATGGAATAGAATTGTTATTTGATGTAAATTGTACAATATTTTATTCTATAATACCCTGTAGGTGTGGCAATGGCCAAGAACCGTTGGTTCTAGAGTAGAAAATAATAAAGTAATCAGGAAGAAAGGTGTTCACAATTACCTCATGCACACAAAAAAAATGTTTATTTATGTCTGTGATCGTGATCCCTACTGTGTAATGTAATTTTTTCTTTTCTTTTTTTTAGGAATAAACGTGACTGATTTTCCAAATTAAATAAAAAAGAATGGCTGGGTCAAATATCAAGTTCGTTAGGGAAGTAACTAACAAGCCCGAGCTAATGAGAAGAATCTCTCTAACCGGTTTTCTAAAAATGCAATCACTGTTTCAAGCATTAATTTACTTTTTATTAAACTGTTTGTTTGTTACAACATCAGAGGAAACTGTTTTTTTTTTTTTAAATAAACATTTTTTTATTTTTATAATTCATTGTGTTTAAGACAAGAAAAATTTACAGAAAAAAAAAAATTTCTTTTTGATACTTCGGAACCTTTACCCTCTCCCACTTCCTCTACGTAAAGAAATAAAAAACTCATGGAATCAGTAATTGGTATGAACATACTTGTTCTTGACCATGTTAGGAGGTCATTCGGCGCCGGGATCACGCCCTACCGTAGAGTTTTTCTCCTTATCCTTGAAGAGATCAGGTCCCCACTTTATAGAGGCTGGGTGTGGACCAGAACCGTCTCCAGAGTCGATCCACGGCTGATATAACGGAATTAATAATGACATACCACAATCGGTCACGACCTGGGTCCCGAGTTAGACGACATAATAAAATACTTCAATTTCAATTCTTTAGGGTAGAAAATTTTTAATAATCGGTAAGAAAGTGTAATAAAAAATTGAGATTTACCTTAAAAAAAAAATTCCTAAATTTAAAAATATGGTCTGGTACTCGCATCTCACAACTTATCCTTACCACCTTATAAAAATAATCCATTTTTAAAAATAATTTTAAAGAATTTGGATAAGCCTACTTTAGTTATTCTCAGCAGCATGCACTTCTTCAGCTTTTTTTCAAAAAGGTCCAATGAAATATTTTCTTAAACAATTACAGTACGACAATTCTGTGCACTATATATTTTGGGTTTGTCAAATTGAAAATAAATTTTAAAAATTTCTATTTCCCCTGCATGCTTCCTCATTATTCATTCCTACCACATAGTCAGATTTTTCAAAGTAAGCACGATGTAACCTATTCATTCCTCTTTTCCCTGCTGGTGTTTCTCAAGAGAGTATCCTCGGTCCCATCTTCGATTCAGTTTATACAGCTGACATTTCAATCCATCCTAACACTGCCCTCACCACGTATGCTGATGATCGTTAGGATTGAAATCTAATCAATCTTTAGGATTAATCTGGAGGATTGAAATAAATTCCAACAAATCACCTTTACACTTCAAGTATCCATCAATAATATTCCACTTATCCCAGTTGAAAAGATCCGCTACCCCTTCTTGGCATACGTCTATCTTGGAATCCTCATACAAGACTGAAACGGCATTAAACTGCTACAATAATTACTAGATAAACGCTCTGAGCTTCCAATTAATTACAAAAGGCTCATTTTCAGAACTATAATAAGGGATATTTGGAATTACGGAGTTGAACTTTGGGGCTCTACTAAAAAAAAACATGGAATTCCTCTCGTATCCTAACTTACAATCCAAAATCCTTCGTAAAACCCTCAATGCTCCTTACTCTGTCAGGAATAAAATCATCCTTAATGTTAATGTTGCTGGTTTGATCCGAACCCGGTACCTATCCTTTCATAGCAAACTCCATTTCCATTCAAATCCACTAGTTTCAAATCTTGCTTCCTCTTTGATTCTCGATTATTCTCCGAAGCGTCTGAAAAGAAGATGACCCCGGGATCTTGTAATTTAGAATCGTTATTGAAGTGCTACCAATGGTTGGTTTAATTATTTTTAATATATTAATTTTTAAAAAAAATTTCATATAGCTTCCCTGAAAATTCCATATAGTTTCCATTAAATAATATTATAATTAGTAGAAATCAATAAGTTAACATTTCTACCTTTAAATTACTGCATTATTGCAGAGCGTATTATAGATATGAGGATGGGGGCGTGGGGGGAGGAGGTTTGGTCGCACCCGTCTGGTTTCGGACACCCTCGGCTTTCCATCTAGAGTTTAGTCTTGTAGTCCCTATAAGATATGTTGTAACTTTGTTTTTCTTTATTTTGTTATTATTATTTTTTTTTTTTACGGAATTTTATTACATTTCATCTGATCTTAAACAAAATCTACCATAAAGCGCATGCTTTTAGAGTTATGCACAAATAAAATCATCTTTTCGTCATAACATTTCTGGGTGATATACTACATATATCAAAACTGAAAAGGCTTTAAGAAGACTTTCAACTAGCTTTATCAAAATCCATCTCCAGCCATTTTCGGCAAAATTTTAAAAAATTGCGAAATCGATTGTATAAAGTGGTACTTCCAGTAAGTCGGTTTTAGCGAAAATGTTCCTGCAACATCCCAGTCATATACTACCTTAAATACGTAATTTCAATTTCGTACGACTTTTCGTTTGGACTCAGAAGGCCTTAAAACGTGTATTTCCGTTGAAAATTCAAATTTGAAATTTTTCACTATCTCAAAACTCCACCTATTTGTTTATTTCATATATAGTTAAGGGAAAGGAAAAAAAGCTATCTTAAAAAGTGGTTGATGAATTTTGAGTTTTTTATTTTGCGGTAGTTCAGAATCGTGAAACCGATTTTTGAAATCTGTAAAAAAAAATTTTTATGACGGATTGGAATATAACTCAAAGGATGAGGATATATTAATATTACTCAAAGGACGAGTCTATATTACACGTTTACATGCTAAGATATATTCAAACTGAAATACTCGTCTTTTGTCTTGTTTATTTTTTAATAATTGCAATTAGTAAAATATCCTGTTTCACTTTTCCAGATAAAACGAAGTGATCCGTCGAAAACATCCTCTCCTGGAAAAAGGGATTGAATCCAGGACTATGAGCGAGCAGCTTAGGGTTACGGGTGATTGTTCCGGAATTGCAGAGGGTCCAGCATTCGATCCTCGGTCTAGGAACGCGATCTCAACGTCTAAATTTAGATCTAAACGTGATTGGTTCTTGAAGATCATACGATACACATTCTGAGTAAGTACTTTAACACGAATTTGATGATGCTCTAAAGTTATCACTCGCGTTTTAAGCTGCCATTAAATGTTTCGGTAATATCGTTCGTTTGGAAGAAGAAGTGCTACAGTAAGAAAAGTTTTGATTTTCCTTTTTTTTTTTTTGATCGGAGAGCTTCCATCCAGGTATATTCTTAGAAGAAAAATGTCAGAATTTTAGTTTCAATATTTACTGCAATAAAAAATTAATGCTAGTTTAATTAAGTGAATAAAACTGAGCAAGTGATTATTCCTTAAAAAATTGAGCAGATCCTCCGGTTAGAAGCGAATAAAGGAAAGTTACACAATAGGTAGACACGGCGTTTTACTGAGTACCTACTCACATAGTGGAGCCTTCTCACGTTTAATTCACTTAAAATGGAGAGTAGGTACTCCGAATTAATAGTCAACCCATATTTGGAGCAGATGCTGCATACACTTAGCTGGAATTCGATTGTGTAACTTCTCCTTACTCATATCAAACCGGAGCATCTGCTCGGTCTTTTGAGGAATAAGAAGGGCTCAGTTTTATTCAGTTACTACTCAGTTACTTCACCTAATGAATAACTTCAAGCTGTGATTAAGAGAGTAATTTTGAAAAGATTTTCGAAAGTAATGATAAATTATTCTTTATTTTGTAATAATACTGTTCTTATACTGGCTAGGAACCAAAAAGTATCAATATTTTGTTTCTGTATAAATTAATGAATTCATTATTTATTTAAAAACTATTATTTTGCATTTGTAGTTAAAAACATACAATAGAATATTTTGAGTTGATTTTTATTTTCAAATTCAATTTATTTATTGGTAAAAAAGCTTTGTATCTTTATTATTGGTTAACTCTAAAGGAGCTTGCACTTTTTTTCCGAAATACTGCCTCAATTCGATACATGATTCAAGAATAAATAATCAAAAAATGAAGATTCAACTTTAAAAAAAAAGTTGAGTTGTATTGACTAAGAAATTCTCCGACTTGTTCCATCAGTGAATTGAGGGACAGCGATAAATCTAAATAGGTTAACATTTTTTTCTGTTAAATTCCACTGATTCGTATTCTTCTATCAAATCATCGATTCATTGTAATTTTCATTCTGAAGCTGTTTTGTTTTTTAAATAAGGTATAGTCGATGTACCATCGCATTATCGATTAAAATACATAAAAATCTGGCACAATTTATTATTTTACATTTTTAATTGCAATTTTACAAACACTTCTAAACGTTGAGGTAGTGTGTAAAAGAATTCAGAGAGGGAAATCTTTATAAAATAAATCTAACCTCAGGTGACGTCTAATGAAGTTGTTAAATAGTGCTGAGCTTTGCCTTCGGCTAGAACTCAGCTAATCATTGGTTAGTTCTTATGTCTTCACCGATTCCCAGTAACCTACCCTGCTGGATAGTGAGGAGATACAGCCCAAAGTTTATTATTATTATTTAATGCGATATGAAAGGAAAATTACATTTATAAAAAAATTTACGAGAACTTAAATTTTTATTATGGATAAAAGAAAAAAAATCTTTACGGTTGCATGAGGGTCTGCTACTATTAAAAATTAGTGACCCTTTGAGGTCTGTAAATCTATAGAATAATTTATTATAAAATGAATTTCTGCAATGAAAAATTTAATTGTATATTTTTTTATAGTTATTGTAATTACGGTTAGTGAATGTTTTATATTTGTGTAATTAATGACATTGCCAATTTTTTTTTAAATGCTACTTGTATTTCTCTTAATTCTGTGATAACAGTAAACATGAACATACAAGAGATATTGTTAGCTATTCCAAAGCAGATATACCTTATAAAGTTTATAAGCATGAGACTTTATAAATTTGAGGTTTTAGGCCAAGACGCGCATAATGCAAAAATTGTAACACCAGGATGAACCTCGGATCTCGATATTACCATTCGCCATTTCGTTTCAAAATGGTGGCAGTTTCATTTATGAACTTATAAATGAGGAAAAATGTAAAGTGTTTTGGAATCATTATACCAAACTCTTTATAAAAAGAAAAAGGGATTAATTTCAATGAATAAATCGGTTTTTGAAAATTAATTTTATTTTATATTTTACAGGATTATTAAACAATTGATTATTAAACTAATGTTACCCTCTTAGTTTCAATAATTTTATCTTTTCCATAGTTAACCATATTCCTTTATAGGAAAAAAAAAGGTTTTTGGCTGTAAAATTTGAACGATCCTTCAAAATTCAAAAATAACTGTTTAAGATGTGTTTAAAGAATTTTTAATTTTTTTTTTCGGATTCAGCATCTCGCAAAACATAAGAACGGAAAGTTTCAGAATTTGGGCCAGAAATTTTCATTTTGGCAATACTGTGCGTCATACTGACTGCTTTAAATCGTTTCAGACAATTCGAGGATAGGCTTAACTTAAATTGACGGCTATAGAACCTATGGTATAGACAAAAATTAATTACTGTTATAAATTTACAACTATGTCTTCGTTCCTCGAAAGCAAAAAAGCTGTTGTATCCTTCAGTATATTAGGGATACTTTCGATAATTTTAATTTTTTTTTTGTTAAATTCATCACCAATTGACAAAATTATGGAAGGTGCATCTTATAATCAGGAGGGTATAAGGGATTTTTTGCGCCGCTGAAAGTGATTTCCATATTCATTCCCATGCAAAACTAATGAATATATAAATCACTACTTTTCAGGGACGCAAAAAATTATATCCTTTTGAGTATGAGGTTTTTATAATTTGCGCCTTACCGAAGTTTCGAATCGATATTTTCACTGATACAATATCGCTTTAGAATTTGATTTCCTATAAGAATCCGTCATAAAATATACCCCATTCGATTGAAAATTCCAGGGTTATCTGCGCTGGAGAGGTGCTGGAGTAAGTTAGGGGGTTGAATATGAGCTCAAAGGAAACTTCAGACGACACAGTTGTGCCCCAACAAGCTTCACCCCTAAATTTCAAAAATTGCTAATTTTAAGGAGGCTGTCAATCGAGTCTTGAACACCCTGTATAATTCTGGGGTGTCAGGGGAAGATAAATCAGGGATCGGATGGAAGATAGCTGCATTTATTAATTATCAAGAAATATTCATGACATTTTATCTCATTAGAAGCTTTTTATTGTTATTTTAAATGAAATATAAAAAAAAAATTCATATCCCTGTGATTATTAAGGGCTTTTTACGTATAAATTTTAATTTCATATATTACTTTAGAAGACCACTAAATTCCTATTATTTCTGTTAATTTGATTATAGCTATACTATTGTCATATATGTCCAAGAAACTTTATTAATTTACATCCTTTTGAAAATTAATTATTAGTTGGGCGAAATTTACACGTTATCTGATGTGGTTGCATGTTATTATATTCACTTTGAGGAGCCGTTATCCATGATGTAAAAGGAAGATGGCTGAAAACAAAAAGGTTTACTAATTATTTTACGTTCTCGGCTCCTTTCAAACGTGAAGCTAGTTCCGCTCTGTAATAATTTTCTCATCACTAATCTTCCTTTCGTAGTTCTCACCTAAATTTAATAGACCAGCATTTTATTAATTATTTCAACAATTAATAATAATCGTCATTTTTTATCGTCAGTCTTCTATTCCTTGATTATATGAGCAGTGTTGAAATATTATAAATAAAAAATAATAAAGTAAAAAAATAAAAAAAAATAAAAATAAATAAAATAATTAACAAATTGTTTAATGATCTATTACATTGGTAATTAATCTCGACCTCACTCTAGCTGGAATAAGTTAATCTTTTGTTGACGTTAAACACCAAATAAACAAAACAAACTATTACATCCAGATCTAAATAATATTTGTTGATAAAAAGGTAAATATTGAAGTAAAAATATTAAATTATCCCTTTCTGTAATCAAATCTAGCTAAACTTTATAAATTATGACGGAGCCACTAATTGCCCATAGAATATTTTGTTTATAGTTTTTAAAATACTAGTAAAAAGAGCAATAAATATAAAAGAATAAAAAATACACGAATTATAACGGGTGCAAAAAATAAGAATACAGATTATTGTGATGATAGTAAAAAACCATGTAAATCTGGTTGGTAAGTCACCAAGTTATTACCACAAAGTATTCATCCCACTTACGGATGCATCTTCAAACCTAATTTGTCAAAAAAGTTCAAGCTGAAGACCAACGCAATCTTACCATTGGCAAGAAGAATATCATTCGCAGTTAATCGGTTAAAATTAATTAATATTTCTATAATAGAATCCAAATACTACCATAGACTTTTACTAAACCCCAACTATATCTTCAATGAGCAAACATCTCTAGAGAAAATTCCAAAACAACAAATTTCAAAGAACGCTTCGAGGAGATCATCAACGCATTGCCTGACCACAAATTGATGTTTACAGATGTGTCTAAATCGGACTTATCGACTGGATCAGTTTTTGTTAGTTCCGATTTCGGCCTTAAGTCGAAACTGAACCAGCCGTATAGCGTCTGTACCGCGGAGGTGAATGCAATCGAAATGTTCAAGAACTGCCTATAAAGAACATAATAGCATCGGATTCAATAAGTTCCCTAAAAGCACTCGACAGCTTGTATCCTAGCCATCAAGGAATTCGAGGAATTCTAGAAATTACCAAAATGATGTGTGAGAATGAGAAATCGATTCAATGTTTGTGAGTGGCTGGAACACGTTGAATAGAGGGCGTTGAAATGACAGATAAGGCTGCCAATGGGACCCTTACTCCTCCTTGTGGTAGAACTCTTTTAATACCATCAGAGTTGGCGCATCCTCTGAAAGAAAAAATACATCAGGAATGGGAAGAATGTGGGACAAGAGCTACCCAAGCAAGCTTAAAAGCACAGATAGATACAGCCTTGGTAGACCTCAAGTCGCAACTACCGTAAAGAGTGGTCCTAATCCGGTTGAGAATAGGACATTCAAGATTGAAGCATATTCACCTGATATCGAAGGAAGCTTGACAATAGTTCATATATTTGAAGAAAGACCATTCTACCGCAATCAACTGATGAAAAAGGGATACCAAGAATTGCCTCAATTAATTTGGGAAATGATACTAATAAGAAAGATCTGGTAATGTCTTCTCACGTCATAATCCATTATCCATATTTACAAGGAGATCTGAAAATGCTATAGCGAACCATTACTTAAACTGTCTCTTTCATTAAAATATTTGTATCTTTTTTACTCTTTTATTTTATTTCTACTTATTTGTTCTTTATTTTGTATAATATATTTATATTTTTTATTTCCTTTCTTTCATTTTTTTTTCATGAGATATTATTTTTTTAAATTAAATTCATCTAATAAATGTGCTAGGCACTGATGAATACGACGTTTTGTGCTATAAAATAAAGCAATCAACCAACCAACTACCTAGGTCGAAATAAATATGTTTCCTAGACAAAAATGTTTACTTAAACTTCACCAAAATTTTTTAATGCATTCTACTAACATCAAAAATCAACTTCACTAACAATAAAAATTTATGTTTTTTTAATCAAATTTTTATTTTAAATCGTAAATTTTTTCTGCTGTCAAAATTTACATGAAAGACATGAATCCAATTTTATACGTGACTGACTAAACTTTTAAAGTTTATGTATTTTTGGAATATTCTGAACTAATCTGATTATTTTTAGGTAAGAGAAATTATGAGATTTATAGCAATCTTAATCTAAAAAAAAATGTAATGATTTTTTATTTATTCCTTCTATGGCTTTGTTTATTTATAATAATATATTTTGTTTCCTTGGTTCCAGTTTGTTACTAAAAAATTAATTTGAAAAAAAAATCATCATGTATTTCAAGTTTAACTTGTGTAATTTTATAAGTTTACTGTAAAGTTAACTGATTAATTTTATTATCTATTATATATTATAATTATATATTATATATTATAATAATATTATAATTAACTTACCCAATGTATGGTACGCTCTCTGCTGCTGTGCTAAGGATGATCAGTGTGCCGAGGGTGAGGCTGAAAGTAACCAGGATCACGTTGCTGACCATTTCTGCCGAGAAAAGTACATATAAATATATATAAATATGAATAATGATATTGTATAATATTATATAATTTCTAACTATTTTCATTGATATATTCAACTGTCAGCAGAGAAGTCATTATTATTTATTAAAATTTTCACCTACAATATATATATTTAATCCTTTCAATTCATGAACAACCTAAATTAAATCTTGAATTTATATTATTCAAAGAACAATATTTTACTTTTATTTCCAAGTAATGAGAGAATCAAAACCTACAATGGCATACGGTTTTGTTACGTTAAAAAAAGTGTTACTGTAAATGAAAAAGATCTGTTAAAATACTTCATTCTGTAGAAGAATGCTGTTTTATTATGTATAATTCAATAAAAACTTTAGATCGCTCAAAAATTTAATCTTTTCATTCAAAAAATTGATCACTCTCATTCTGGAGCACAAATAATGTTATTATATTACTTATAACACTTTAAACCCGGCCATTAATTTTCAAATTAAATTTCAATTTACTATGACATCCTGAGCAAGGCCAAATACATATAATAACAATTGACCCGTTCTAATGGGTTTCTAGTGGTTCTACGGTGTAATTATTTCGTTTAAAAAAATAAATAAATAAAATAATCAATATAAATAATCAATAAAATCACTCCAATATTTAGGTCCTTTTTCGTGATCGCTAATAATCATTTTATATGAATTATAATATGTAAAATAACCCGGATTCTCATAGTAAATTAAAATTAATTTGAAAATTTAAGGTAGAGCTTAAAGTTATAAAAACATTATAGGTGATCCAGAAGAGTAAATTTTAGAATGGTCCAATTTTTAAATAAAATAATTAAATTTTAGAGCGATCTGTTGTATTGAATAATATATAATGAAAATAGCATTCTTCTATAGGGTGAAGTATTTTAACTGATTTTATTTTTTTATTCAAAACTGGTGCCAGGTTAGGTTTCATCACTTTGAAAAACCCCTATATTTAAATTTTTGGATGAATCTAAAAATAAAAATTGTTTGACTAAACATTTTGTCCGGGATGGCACAGTCAAATCAGAAAATTTCACCTGTCAAATCGGTGATCTATTTGGCAAAGTGAATAAAACTGAGCACGTGCCCATTTCTCAAAACACTGAGCAGATGCACCGGCTAGTTGTTGATTAAAGGGAAGTTAAAAAATGGAATACTTGCTAAGGATATGGAGCAAATGCTCCAAATATTTGATTCGGAGTACGTACTTATCCCTCTAAGTGGATGAAACTGAGAACGGGCTCCACTAGGTAAGTAGGTACTCAGTAAAATACTGAGTCTAGGAAACAGTAGATCGGCATTTTACTGAGTACCTATACACGTAGTGGAGCACTGTCTCAATTTTATTCACTTAAAAAGATGAGCAGATACTCCGAATAAATTATTTGGAGCATGCTCTCCCTTCACTTATCAATTATTCCATTGTGTTACTTCTCTTTATTCACATCTAACTGGAGGTTCTACTCAGTTTTTTAAAGAATGAGCACATGCTCATCTGTAAAATTATTATAAAATTTGATAAATCCATCCAAATAGTATTTGGATACCATTGCTCTTTTGTTATCCTTCATTAAATTAAACGTTTTCTATTCACTAGCATACGAGTATATCTTTAAGACAGTGTGCATTATGCTATATACAATGTATATAAATGTATGCTTTCGCTGTTTACTACATATTTAATTTAGCAAATAGCGTGCTATATATACACAAATATTTTACCAAAATGACTCCATATCTTTTTTTTTTTTTTTTTTTTTTTTTTTTTTTTTTTTTTTTTTTTACAGTTGATAATGTTTTATCTCAAAATTCTTCTAAAGCATCCATTGTTTTCCTATAAATTTCTAAGATAATTTGTAATGAAACGATATGTTTTCATTAAAAAAAAAAACGAGAGAGATAAGAAATACTTAAATTAAAAAAATTACAAGAACTTTAGAGTGATGATTATTTACGGAACCTTTTTTTGTATTTGCAAATTGAAATACGTATTTTCAAGGAAAAGGGGAGATAAGAAAAGACTAAATTTAAAAGTATTGATAACAATTATTTGTCTGTGATTATGATAGTGTTTTATTTATTTATTTATTATTCAGAATAAATATTCTATCCACTAATAGGGACTAATATTTTAAATCAATCTAAAATACTAATTGGCACTACAAAGGAAATCTCACCCAATTTTGTTGTAAGTTTTCCAGATAGGTGGTCGCTGGAGTGACACGAGATGTAAGCCATACCCCTCTCCAATATCCAATTCCCTCCTTTGAGATATGATTCCTTCGATAATCTCTTACGGAAGACCTTCCTGTATTCGCCACCCTTCTTTCACCGAAATACCTTATTTATTTTTTACCTTTCCCTATCAGCCGATTTCTGTAATTTTTTTTTCTTAGGTGATATGTATTGTGAAAATTGATTTATTATTTATAAAAAATGAACGAAACGCCTGAGTGATCCGTTTAGGACTAAATACCTTAGTTTTAGGATATTTTATTATCCTAGTTTCCACTAATATGACTTTTAATTCGATACAACTTGTAAAGCAATTATTTTTAAAATATTTTAAATTGTTCGGCGGCAGACCGTCTCTGACCTCGTCTCTTAAGTTTAGTTCGTGCCTTGCGGGCGTTTTGAAAATTCAACAAGTTTCTAGCTGTAACGTGTAGCCCACACTTACTAAACATTTGGGGACTTGAAGTTAAGTTCTAGGACGAAGTAGTAAGGATTACATGTGTCAGCTACATTACATGTTGCTCAGCTAACAGTACTTCCTAACTATTCCAGATAAATGTTAACAGTTTAATTTGAATTTATTAAAAATAATTTATATACTTATTGTGTATTTTTTATTTTATTTTTTTTTTGTAGTTTTTATAATATTTATTCATGTTTTTATAAAAGTTCGCACCCAATTGGTGAGGCCCACTGTGCTATACAGTTTAATCACCATTTCGAATTATATAATTGGATATGCTATAATTTTATTTTAAAACTGTTAAAAATTAAAATTCAGCGAAATAGAGGTATTTAACCTAAATTCTTTGAAACATGTTTGCAAAGTGTTTTGCAATCATTATAACAAAACAATTCTAAATAAATACATTTTTTTCAGATCTATAATTATTTGGAAACAATATATCATTGTGTAATTATTGCCAGCGGCTTTTTAGGTTGAATCAAGTTTTCCTTTGCCAGATTTGTCGAAGAATGCACCATATATTTTCTATAACTATTTCTATGAATAGTATCACCACACGAAAACATCTATTTGATATCTACTAAAAATGTATCATACCTTATAGTTTGAAACTATGTGGGGTTGAAACATGAGGGTATGAGGTAGACGAAAGAAAAACATACTTTAACGATATCATTTTCATTTAAAATAATTCCATTTTATTTCACCCAATGCCTAAAAAGTATTGTATCACTTAATGTTTCGCGGAAACATTTTGGCTTTGAATCAATAAAATCGAGAAAATTTATTTTTTTAATCCACTCTGAAAAAATAGCATTCATTTGGAGACAAGTCAGGTGAATGTGATGGATGTGATAGAATATCAATTTTCTGATCGCGTAATGTTTTTTAAGTTGGCTGACAAATATGCGGTTGGCCATTGTCGTGGACTAAAAGCGACAGAGTCGCAAAAACTCACTAATATTTCCTTTAAATATGTTTTTTTTTTCGTTTAGCTAATTATTCTAAAGTAATAAAAATAAGCTCTTTTTGAATGTGGTAATTAGTTCTTTCATCCTAACTCATCTGTTTCAGAATTTGTCTTTAACACTTGTGCCAGTCTGTAAATGTTTGAATAATTTTAATCCGTGTTTGGTATTAATAAAATCGGGAAATAATTGTGTTCGTATTTGTGATTTTCAAGGATGATGTGTAATATTTATCTGTGCAAGCTATAGGAATTTATCCATCCTTGATTTGACTTGTTTATCTGAACCAGAATTGAAAAATAACTCTCCAGTGTAAAGGATATCCAAAAGCAAGAATATTATCTTCTTATATCTTATATCGACTTATATCAGATCCTGGAAGAGAAAAGCCCTCATGATAAAGCCTAAGGATGTCTTGTTACTGCTATCTGTATAATGTCTCCAGTCTTCGTGGAATCATTTTTTTTTTTTTTACTTGTCCTCCAAGATATGAAATGATTTTCATTATTATGTAGTGCGTTCGTTGTAGCTTGAGTATCGGTCAATTTGCTAAGCAGAATGCTATACTAGGCTCGTCGGCAGGATTTAAGATAAATTTTCATCAAATCATTTACTCGCAAAATTAAAAAGCATAGTTTAATATTGGTTTACTTTATTTTGAAGTACAATGAAATGTGTTTCTAAAAACTCTGTATTCGTTTTGGCAAATCCTAATTACACCTGCATGTATGTCAGCTGTACCAGACTGGATAAAAAATATCCGAGACTTATGTTATACATGTTTTATGTTATATAAAATTTTCTATCAAATTTTAATATACCCACTTTTCAAAAACAAAGGTATTTGACGAATTAATATCCTATGCCTAAAAATTATTCAGTTTATTTCAATTCTAAAAATTTTTCTATCAAATAGCTTTATCTAGATAGCTTTATATTTTATGGAGATAGCTTCATCTCCATGAAATGGACCCCTAATAATTTTTTCGTTACTATTTTCAAAACGTGGATATATTTGGATAGAAGACAATCATAATCGTTTCGTATCTTTATGTAATCTCCATGTTACGACAGTTCTGAATCACAAATGATTGTTGGCTATATCTCCATCATAATCACGCTAATCACAGATTTATTTCATTTCGGAATAACTTCAAAAATGTTTAACGAAAACTATAAATAATAATTCGATCGATATTTTCTTACAAGGCCATATGCTCTAAGAGTATCGAAAATATATCACCGGTCCCATGTTAAACTTAAGAATGTGAGAAATTCGATTTTTTTTTTTCGATAGTATTTCGGTTGATACAGCCTATAGTAAAGTTACGAATCTAATATGGCATTAGGAATTGCTGAAATCGCAGTTGTATTTTTACGAAAAAACTGAAAGTCTTGAAGCTTCCATGTTAAAGTAATGAATATGCGTATTATTATACGTATTATAAAGGTAAAACAATAAATACAAATGAAATTGAGAAATAAAAGAAAAGCACCAAAAAAAAAAAAAAAAAAAAAATCGAAATCGGCCCTTATAAACGGAAAAATGCAACTTTTTTTTTTTTCTCTTCTGAAAAGTATTGATTTCACATTCCTAAGTTGGCAATGGGAACAACGATATGTAAAATCAATAAACGGCTAACTCATAGGTTTACCGAGGCTGAGAAGAAAATAAAATAAATAAAGATTAGGTAAGCTGAAATTATGGCTGCTTTATAATTTTAATGACACACCTTGCCAATAAAAAATAAATAAATAATATTAATCATATTAAACAGTTTGCGTGTGGCTGTGTTGGGTTGCTAACTCACAGAGCATTCTGATCAATCCGCACAGCAGACGATATTTAAAAGTGAGTTATGCCGGTCCATAGATCATTGAATAAACTTAACTATCTTTAATATATATCTATACAGTTAATACATGAAGTTAATTATATTTTCTTTGGGTTGGCAATATTTTGGAAATGTTTGTTAATATTGTTAATAGACTGAGCAATCAAAATACAAATATTACTTCTTTCCTTAGTTTTTATTTTTATTTTTAAGCTTATACTTAATACAGATGGCGATATAGGATTCCAACAGAATCTAGATTAATGGTTTCCGCCATGCTTTGTGACTGGTTCTTTTTAATACCCAGCTTCTCCAAAAAATTACATGTTCTATAGTGATGGTTCTCATGCATCTGAACCAAAGCCCTGTCATTGAAAAACTTCTTTCTCCGAATTATCTTGTAATTTCGGAATGCATTTTACATAAATGTCCTCTTTCTCTGTTTGTACCTAAACGTCTTCGTCCTGATCATTAGTTTCAAATCTTATTGTCAGATCTACAATTAACGCTTCCTTTTTCTGTCGCACAAAATGCAAATCTTTTTGAGTATTCCGTACCGAGACAATACTCCTCTTGAAAACACTCACAATTGAATAAAATAAAAATGGTTGAAAGTTTTTTTACCTAACTAGTCAAAACACTGATTTATTCATTATCAGCAATTATTGTCACGTTCAATTTGGAACAATTAAGTTCCGGTATAAGAGATGCCACCAGTACCTCGTTATAAATAATTAACTAGTTTTCCAACTCAATTAACATATAAATTGAGCTTTACTATCTAAGTATTTAGCACAAGTGTGAAGTTTTGATGGAATGGCAATCGTGTTTACTTTACTGTCTTCCTAATGACAAATCACTTATATAGTTAAGAGGTTTGTTAGTGCTTGTGCAACGATCCGATTAATTGGCATTGCTCTTCAGATCTCTAGGCTTCTTATGGTCCTAGCGCTAAGAATAACTTGTGTGATGCGAAAAATATAACCAAATACTTTAAATATTTTTGAAAACTATCACTTTAAACTATTATCACTAGTACGTACACATAGGTACTAAAACTAATTCGGACATACTCCTCACAAATATATGGAACTGATAAAAAATCACTTTCAGATTTTTCAGGCTAAAACTTCTCGGACAGTCCCGCGAGCCTCTTATTACGTCATAAAATAACTCCATTCAAAGTTTTACAAGTGCCAACTATCACTCAACCCAATAAATCCATTAGTGACATACCCAAAATCCGCAGAAGGCTAAAAAGGGGGTGGATGAGGAAACTCATTGAGTAGCAAGCAACATTGTTTGTTATTTGGTTTTAAGTGTAAAAAACTACTGATAGTTATTATTGCCCTCACAACTAAACATAAAGATTTATTTTTAAACTTTATAATAAGAATTCGCTACCTTGGTTTGACAAGGCTCTAACTGCTCTAACCTTAATTTTTAAAAAACGAGTTTGAAAATTTAAAATACTAAAACGTTTTTAGTTATAAATAAAATTTTCTCCTCATTACTTTACATGATTAAAATTTTACTTTTGATGTTGGTTATAAATAAAAAAGAAGTATACGTGTTTATATAAATAAATCATACTTCTGATGTAATATAAATATGTGGAATGTAGTCTTTGAAAAAAATAGTAAAACGGATATTTCTCAACAGATCGCATATAATTAGGGATTGATAAATTATTTGCCACTTCTATAAATTTGTTTTATTGAAAACTAATTTCGAATGTTATACATTCATCCTCAGTTCTAAAAACACGCAGAAAATTCAAAAATAAGCAATTCAAAGTATAGTTGGTATTATTATACATATTAAATTATATAAATCAGTATTATAAAACATTTATGAATTATGAATTTAATTAAGACAAGAAATCAAATACATGTTGGTACTCACCAAGGTTTAAATGGATTATATCAAACAGAAAAGTTTGTACTGGTTCCTTCTCGCATTGTACTAACAATGAACGAGAAATAGGTAGGATGTTTTTAGGTAAGCGGTTTAAGGGTCAGGGTTTTCCCAGTAATGCCGGTGAGTAATTGTTTTTTCTGTTATAGATGGGAATAAATTTAAGATTAGACTGTTGGAGATATTTATTTGGCCATTTAAGCAAAAATCTGGATTTGATTTGAAGGATTTTATTATTTCAAGTGCTTCATATATATTTAATTTGAGACTGTTTTTAACGTGATGTATTAATTTAACTCCTGAGTCAGCGATCTTCCAGTTTTTTCCGTCTATTTGGCTGCACAATCATTACTATTCAGTTCGTATATTCCGTGTTTTTAGAACTGAGGATGAATGTATAACATTCGAAACTAGTTTTCAATAAAACAAATTTATAGAAGTGGCAAATAATTTATCAATCCCTAATTAGATTGATCCTTCTATACCATCACGCGGATGTCAACAGATCGCATATAGATTAGTTTATCGTGTGAGTTAGAGAATGAAGAGTCAGAATCAGCAATAATTTCATTTAAGCCGAAAATGTCCGTTACAACCTCCTAAAACTACGGTAGCGAATTATAGGAAATGATGATATAAAAAAGATTAAAAATTCCAATGTTTTTAATGAACTTAATGGCACTGTTGGTACAAAGTCGCTCAAGACATTACTGAGGCTTTAATGTGGCGTGGTACACCACATTTTTCTATTTCTATCCTGTACCGAGGACACCCATCTATTATTTGACTCACTGTAAGAGAAATCATCCAGAATTGACTCTAAGAAGACCTACCTCTCCTTGTCATCAGGTAGTAATGGGTCAAACGGCAGTGTTCAATTTTGAGAGATGGTTATCACCTCCTTTTTCTGCACTGTCTGGAAGAGTTGACCCAGCAACTGACGGCCGATTTAATAATTTTAAATTAATTTTCTTAGGTTGTTCAGGCCCAATCACAAGGTCCGAACGTCCAACAACTCTCGGGGTGTCCAGCAGTCATTCAGGACACCGATTGCAATTTTTTAAAAATTTCTTTATTTTAAGTAATAATTTATAGATTATATACATAGTTACAACTTTTGAATTAACCAAAGTCAATCTTCGCTGGGGTATTAGGTACTTGGAGGCCTGAGCAAAAACCTGAAGGGAGGGACCGATATTCCTAATGGGTCAAGTACGTTATCAGTAACTTAATATCTTTGTAGGTAATTGCTGGTTGCCTGTCCTTCGTACAGGAATGGCAGCACAGATCACGGTTGTTAGCGTTCCTCGACAAACACAAAAGACATTTACGATGGCTCTTCGCGTTTTAGTATTTTTTATTCAGTAAAGTATTAATTTTTTATTGTAAATACTAATGAATAATGTATTAACTATATCATAACTATGATATAATTAAGCTATAAAAGTCATGACAAAAAAGATTTTAAGTGTGGTTTTTACTGGAGAACATTCTGATAAACTGTGATGTGTGTTCGTTCTCCGAAGGCATTGTGAAACTGTTGGATCTCATGACCCTATGGCACACCACGTATAGTAGCGTCATCCTGACCCGCTGAGTTCTGCACGAAATTTAAAGATGAAGTAAAATTACCCGATCCTAAGCCCACAATTAATTAATCAAAAAAGTCCAAAAGCTGATTTGTATAGTAGCTAGTCTCACTCGAGTGATTCATCCGATCACTGGCTGTAGCAGGCCAAGGAAGGCTGAAATTATTTAACGAGAAACCCCAATAGGTTTCGCGCCTATCAAACTGAATTATAATAAACGTAATAAGATACAAATAAAATAAAATTTTATTATATCTGCCAATTTGTCTGTAGAATATAATTTACTATAGCTTAAAAGCTTTTTACGGCTCTAAAGTATAACAATTTAGAAGTTCAGTCTAAATTGGTTTAGTCGTTTTTCCATGAAATGCAGACAAAAATCTAGATTTTTGATCCTTCACCATTTTGTTTTAAGGTGGTGGGTGGCATGGATATTGCTTCTGAAGGAACCAACAGACGACAACTTAGTTGGTCAATATGGTTGATAGTTTTCTCAATAGACATAAAAAAGTTGAACAACATGGTTGCCCAACATGTTGACCAATCATGTTGGAGTGTGTAGATCTGATGTGCCAATATTGCCTAGATACTTGCCTACACTAGTTACTTCAATACGGTTCAAATGAATTAGGCCCGTTCACCGGGTTTCTAACCTTCTTTATTTTACTTCAACCGTTGGTCCGACATGGACTTTAGTCACCAACCCATCGCTTTCCACCAACCTTATGGACCGTCTGTAGGCCCCTTTACGTCTCGGTATAACGAATGAAAAATGTTTCGTTGAATACAATTTAGCCGATTCCTCGTTAAACACACCCAAAGAAGCCTAAAGCACAGATATTAATTAACATGTGTTCTTACCCGACTACGGTGAAGCCACAAGGAGGGTGATGTGTTTATCTTGAACGTTAATTGAACGATTTTTTGAGCGATCGACTCATTGGAGTTTCAAGTTCCATGGCTCAAATTATTTGTTGAGATCCCATTGATATTTTGAAACATTTTGAACTGAAAATACTAAAGAAATGTTGTAAAAAATACTAATAAAAATTCCAAATACGGAAATAAATATTTTATCTTACATGCCATTCGCCCTAAGGGACGGAATGTTCTTTAATATCTACTTAAGAGCATTCGTGGGATTTTAATGTAGTTGACGCCCAATAATATTGAACCTTGGTGTAGTAGTCGGGAGCCTTCTACTACACTTTGCAAGTATATTCTGTTCCGTTCATCTGTGCATGTCAAAATACAGAAAGTTCCTTGCATATGTGCATGTAAACATACAAAAAGTAAATTAATGTATTTAGTAAAGAAAAGTCATAATTTTCATTTGGGTATGGAAGGCACCCAACTACTACACCTAGTTTCAATATTCATGGGCGTCAACTTCACTAACAACCCACCAATGAACTTAAGTAGATTTGCAAGAACATTCCGTCTCTCAGGATGATTAGGATTGTTAGATATTTCCGTTGTCGAGGTTTTTATTTTTTGTTAGTTTCATTTGTAAGATTGTTTGAAAGAAATGTACAACAACAGATGTAAGAAAGAGGGTGTTATTTTCCCGGTGAATGGGTTTCTGCTGCTGCTTTTTCTACTTCCTCGCTTCTCGAAATCCCAAAATGACGGAGAATCCGGAAAAATTGTCAGTACAAAAGAACCTTCAGTCTGTGTGAATAGTGAATTTCCTAAACAAGGAGCTTATCTAAAAGATGGAATTCGGAGAGTCAGAATAAACGATTATTGACTGTTCTATTGAAGACCGGGCCAGTTGGAGTGTTTTCGAAATCGCAGCTAAGCTTAATAAATACCACAAACACCATACAACTTATACTCGTAGTTCAGCGCTCTATCAAGACTCCAAACATCATTATGAGGACATAAGAAGATGCATAATTAGAAAACGATAAAGGTACTATCTTACTTAAGCCTTGTTCTTGTGATAGTTCACATCTCATTCTCTGGTCGTCAGTGTGCTCTGACAACTGTGAAGTCAACAAGAAAGAGAGAAAAGCCGACAAAATAATTGCCATTGAAGTTTGGAAGTGGTGCAATCGCCTCTAAGATATTTTCTTGTTCGACGAACCTTATCTGCGTAAAAGGTCTATTAACCACTTGAGGAATCAACTTTTTAATTAATCTGCGAAAACAGACATTTTAGGGTGGCAGTTCATTAGTTAAGCTTCAAGAGGCAGATGAGGGAATCCCTAATCTCCCTGAAAGGCTTCACCTCTTTTGCAAATTATAACTTTATCATCCTATGCCTAATAACGGATTTTAATCATATATATATTATATATATATATATATATATATATATATATATATATATATATATATATATATATATATATATATATATATATATTACTTTTAGAGTCTGAAGAATCGAAATGTGGCAATACCATTATTTAAAATCTAGGAGTATTCTCTTAAAAGTCAATATATCCACTTTACCATAATTTTCAGAAAATTAAAAAAAAAACGTGTAGAACTATTTTTTTTCGAAATGTTGGTCGTTCCATACTCTTAGTCTACAAGGTACTAAATTTTCATTATCTAATTTTTAGTTCACTTTGAATAATTTTTGCAACTATGTAAAGTATGCCGAATAAGTAACTATGTTGATCGAAAATAATTATTTCTGTGTCTTATCCTTACACTCATATTTTAATCAGTAGAGTTGAAAATATATTCGCATATATTTTTAGTAATGTAGGTATGGGAAAAAAAATAGATATCGATTGCAACAAAATTTTTATTTAAATATAAAACTGTGAAAAGGGTCCCAAAGTGGGTTTAATTCTAGAAGGCCATTAAATTATTCTAAACCATTACATTTTGTATTCTAAGTTATCTGTTAAAAGATTTTCATTAGTGCACTTATTAAATAAATTTTATTTTATTTATTTTTATTATTATAAATTTTATTACTTAAACAATAAACTTTATTGTTTGCCTACAATTAAAAACGAACTATGTAGTTCATTTGAACTAGTTCAATAAGAAAAACTATCTCCAAAGGAATGGCTCCTTAAAAAGAACGACTTTGCCCATCACGACTTTGCAGTGAACTAACTCTAGTCCTTTAGGAACTAATTCAATGTACTGGTTTCGTAAACGGTGCTGGTGGCGGAAATAGCCCGGCAAATGGATTTTGTGGTCTTTTTTGCCAACCCCTGACGGCGATCTTCAGGTTAGTCTACATACTATACAACAGGTTGCCGCCGCGTACTATCAAGAGTGGGAGTGCCAAATTCATTTCTAGGGACGACCGCAGAATGACTACTAGCTGACCCAGGTGGGAATCGAACCCACAACGTTCCAAAGCGGGCACTCTGGGGCCCTCCCCCCAACGCGCTCGGCCATCACGTCCTCTTCGTAAATGGTAAGATCTCCAAAAGAACTATTCATCGAAATGAACGATTTCTCCCACCGGCAATAAGTGATAAATTTTATATTTTCATTGGTTTTGACTTTTATTAAATTTAAAAAATATTCCAATGATTAATTAAAGTGAACAAATGTTATAACTGTAATTGTAAAAAACACCTAATCATATTCTAATACGAGTTTCATCTTATCTCAAGATATCAGTTATCTATTAACGAGTGGCAATACCATCTTTAGGTTCGTGATAAGATGGCAAATCAGGATCAGAATTAAAAAGAAAAATATGGGCAAAATAACTTATTCTCGGGTGTGTTCTATTGAAAGAAATGGGTATCAAACAGCGTACATTATAAATCAGCTTTGAAAGAGAAAGGGAAAAAATTACTATTGGCAAATTTCAGGTATGTGAGTTCCTTTGATCAATAAGGATGATTTTGAACATGTATTTGACAGAGAAGAATTGGGTTTTGAAAAGACACTGAATGACCTTTAGATGCAGATCGAGAAAAGAATTTTAATTCGTCAACAACTCGATTTTTTTGAAAATTGGATACATCAACTTTTAATGGAACACTCCTCAAATGTAAACTCAAACCATCGCCATTTCTGTGTAGATTTCAGTTTCACGTGGTCGCGTACACATTTTATTTTTCCTCGGAAGAAAAAAAGTTTCTGCTTCATCATAATACAAACCCAAAATAACCACTGACTAAAAGCATTAGGCTGTTGAGAAGCGACCAAGCCTTCCATATAAAAACCAATATGTTTTAAAAATCTTCTACTTTAAAAAAAAAAAAATGTTTTTACTGATGTTTACAGTTGTATTTAACAGTGAAATAAATAAATACTCTATTTGTTTTATACGACGTAAAATCGGTTTGTGATGAAAATCACTAATTGGTGGCACTGCACTGGGCAGTCTTGTTTTAGAAGGTTCCGAAGCTAAATTCTTTTCAGAGTCCTTATAGGATTATTAGCAAATGATTGGGAACTAAGAATTAACTCAAGCAGCTCCAGATCTAGAATATGCCAGAGATAATGACCCTTACAGGAGACAGTTAGTGCAGATCCTGAATTACTCAACGCTAAAAAGCATGCTCAGCAAGTAACAGAAGAATATAAATATGAGACCAAAACTGTTCTTGCCCACAAAATCATAAAAAATCCAATATTGATTTTTTTGTTTGTTCATGCAGTGCACTCTACAGGTGTTTGATACCTATGCAAACCTATTTTTCAATATACCGGTAGATATCCAAATAGTCCTGTTTTTTGTCGAAACGAAATGAAAAAATGGCTTATGGTACTTTTGCTCTCATAGCCTCAAATGATACTAATCACATACTGACTGTGCTTTATTCCAAGCGGCTTTTAATAAAGCATATTAGATTCCAGCTAGCTATGAATAGAACTTCTATATCTATTGCAGTTGATTCACGAACCTTATTCCTAAACTTATTTCTATTTTTTTAGGCCAACCCTAAATAATAATGACTCTATTGAATAACGATGCAGTAAAACCTGCCACACTCAAAGGCAGTAAGTATTAGGGCTCTAAGTTTCCAATCATATTTATACTAAGTGAAAAAAAAAATTAATAATAATAATTATATATATATATATATATATATATATATATATATATATATATATATTCTTAAACAAAATCGGAAAATTTTGATTTCATAGCAGTCTCGTAATATTGTTTAAATCAAAAAGTTTTCGCAAATTAAATAATTGGATAAATAAATAGAAACCTTCTATTTATTTAAAATATTATTTTTAAATTTTAACATTTTTTTACATGCCAAGTAGTGGATGTTTTGAAATAATCAAAATATAAAGCGCAAGCATACAAGGCCTTAGAGCGCTGAATATGATCCTCTCAAAATGATAGTTAAAGAATAAAATTAACTGTCCGTCTGTAATTCAAAAACAGAAATTTCGGTTTAAGTCGCTTAGGTTTTTTTTTTTTATACTATTAAATGAAAATGGGAATACTAATAAGAAAAATTGAAACTTCAAAATTCCCTACAGGGCTTAGGGAGCAGAGGCGCTAATTATCAAACATGGCCAGCACTCAGCTCCGGTCTTCTAACTTAATCCTGAATTAATATCAGGTACAGGCCAAGAAAAGATCTATCAAACTACAGTTCTTACCCTTGCAAAGATAACTACTCTCTTTCAAGAATAAAATATTCTAAAACAAGAAGAGATCGTTATTGTCGTTATTTATTGTCAGACAAAGGAAGCCAGCGCTAAAATTAGTTATGATAGCACTTTTTATAACAGTATGGCAATAGGATAAGTCAATTACTGAAGGTGTTTTACTCGAACGTCTATAACAGGACAATTTCTCAAATTGTTTCCTAGCTCCGTAGAAGGTTCTTCTATGTCTAACAACCTTGTTATCACTTCTTGTAATTACTTTGTAGCAGGTGGTCCCTTTAAACTAACTGGGCATCTTTTCCCCGGGACCGTAGAAAAGCAATGAGACGACTTGTAATTGAAAATGTTCTGAGAGAACGTTGTATCGAATAAGAAATAATACGTTTTATACCTAATTCTCATTTTAAAATAGAACTTGAAATGAATCTTTAAAAAATCTATATAATTTAGGAGAGAGTATGTGATTAGTTATATTATTTAAAGACTTTGCAATTAGTTGTGATACAATAATTATGTCTAGAAAGCAAAAATATATAAGCAAAAAATGTATGCTCGTAAATGCATTTAATATATTTTAATCCATAATATCACTTAAAGGACGTAATATCAGAGCACGTTGAGGCGAGGGTCTCAGAGTGCCCGGTTCGGAAAGTTGTGGGTTCGATTCCCACCTGGGTCAATTAGCATTAATTTCACGATGGTCCTAGCCGTCAGGAGTTGGCAAAAAGGACCACAATACCCATTTGCCTGGCTAGTCCCTCATCTCCCACCAATACTAGTACCAGTAATATTATCCATCAATGTGAGATTTCAGAATAAAAAAAATAAATTAATGAGTAAATGAGCAACAATTATGTTCCAGTAACTTCTTTATTGTGTAATTTTTATTATAAGTTAGTGTTTTTGAGATTTGTCCCTCAAGCCTTAGTATTTCTACAAAGCACTAAAGTACAAAGTACTTTGTAGAACTACTAAAGCTAGATAAACTTTCATTGTAACAATGCTCTTTATGGTATATCTCGTATTACCCTGTTCTACTAGTTCTCCAAATAGCATATTATTACAATATTAATTCTTAAATAAATTTATTTATTTTGAATGAAGTATTTAAAGATGATACAGACTGGTTAATAACAGAAAAAAAAATCTTCAACAAAATGTATATTTTTTGTGGTTTATCTTGAATGCTAGAACATAGTTATTTTTCATTACCAATTTGTTGTAATTACTTTTCCTTTATATATATAATTTAAAATCTTTTCTAAAGTGACGTAGAAAAAGTTAAAAATAAAGCAAAACCTGGACTACGATGTTGCATAAATTTTTAAAATGACCAGTATGTTCTTAAATAGAACACAAAATTGTATTAAAAAACTTCATTCATTCAAATTGATAAATTTGTTTTGATACATGGATGTACGTATTCATTTTTTAATAAGCATTCGTATACCTCTTTTCAACGGACACATTCTGCAACGGACAAATCAGTCGTTTCCAATAGTAGAGAAGTTTCGCTATAACTGCTTTTCAAGAGTATAAAACAGAAAATATTTCATAGCATTAAGAAATACATTATCTATATATGTAATAACGTGAATGATTGACTACATTGCCAACAAAGTATTAAGGATCCAAAATACGACCAATTTAATTAAGAAATAAGCTACCTTACTCCTGCAACCATAATTCGAACCCATCGTTCTCGGTTCTACAAATTTTCAGATACGCCACTTTGACATTGTGCCGACGCTATAAAATTTCTCTAAATATTACTATGTTTCAACGGATTTTGATTGCTTGCTAGAATATTAGATAAGGTAGCCGTTGCGTTTACAAACTATCCTGACGTAGGCAGCCCGACCTGTGATTGAGACAGCACACACTGGAAGGGTTCGCACTGAGACCGGATTCGGAAAAGTAAGTTAAATATTAATCCCTTCTAGCTGACTCAATTGCTCCTCGGCTGGGTTCGTTAGCGAGTCACATCGCTGTTAAGTCAAGTTCTCCTGAACAAATTTACACTTGCAAGGCTTGCCAAACCTTTTCCGCCCGGCTGATAAGTCTAAAATCCACAGGTTCCGTCATTGGAAATTCGGTGTGCGTTATCAAATATGTTTGTTTATTCTCCGGTACTCGGAATGCGCTGTTTGTGAAAATGTTTGAGATAATTTGTGTTTCAGCATTACTCAATAGTATTCGTCAGGTGGTAGTTGGAAACAATAATTTTTAACACTGTCAAACCTAATTCGATCTTCAGATATTCGTATATAATTTTGATTTATATATTAATTTTTTTTTTTTTTTAAGCCTTTCGTAAACCTAATGATTCCAAAAAACTCAATAATTTTTCTTTATATTCATAAATATATATATATATATATATATATATATATATATATATATATATATATATATATATATATATATATATATATATATATATATATATATATATATATATATATATAATTTATAATTTATTATAAAATAAATTTTTATAAAATTTTATTATAAAATAAAATAAAATAAAATTAATGAAATAAAATTATTTTTATAATAAATTTATATAATATATAATTTCATACGGGCGTATGAAATCTTCAATCGGTCGCCATTTTGAAGTGGCGATGTCAAAATGATGGAAGGTAATGTCGAATTGCGTGGATCAAGCTGGGATGACCTGTCATTTTGGTACCAAATTTCAAGTCGGCCGAGTATTCATGGAGATAACCCACGGACAGCAGGCGGACGGATTTTTTTAATTCTATTTTTGGAATCTATGTGTCTTGAAACGTAAAACCTCAAATTATGAGGGGTTGTTAATTTTTATTTTCTTGGTCGATTTCAAATGTTCAATATTGCGCTGGATCCATATGATCACCATTTGTTAACATTTGGTATTTTTCAGTAAGTTGGTGATAACAAGTTTTTAGATTTTAGATTCTATCTAACCTTTAGATATGCGTACCTTGCAAGAAGCAAGTAGAGCTCCTTTCTTTCTAGCATTTCCTTTTTTTCCAGAGGTTTGTAGATTCTGTCATATGTCGAAACAAGGTATTTTACTGTGTATGTATGCAAGATTGTCGAGGTTAATTATGTTCATGTTCCGTGATGATTTTAACGTGTCGGGTTTCGATTTTTCATGTATTTGTTAAAATTTTTAAGATTTAAACCGTTAACCACAAAAGCACTGAGAGGATCATGTTGGCATAGTAAATAGCATGTAAAGTATTATATTTAAATTTTTTAGGCCTCAGTTAGATTTTTTATTTTAAACTAAAATATAAACAATTTTTTTTTCTCGTTTAAAGAAGTGTCTACACAAGCAGAAGGGCTTCCACTGTAGACTTCCTATCTACTATTTTACTAATGTGTTTGTGGTTTTCTTAATATAAATATGAGCACAATTTTAGGCCAAATTATCCAATTACATATGTCATGATTTTTTTTCTTTCAAACTTCCCATATTTTTTTTTTTAAATATCCATATGAAGAGGTTGCTTGCCACTATACCACCCCTAATAACCAGCTCAACTTAGTTCTCCTCAGATAAACTTACAACTTTGTTATTTAACTTTTCCTCTCTTTCTAAATCAAATTTAAACTTTTATATCGAATCTTGAACGCTTCATAGCGTGAAAGATTTCTTCTGAGCAAACATATGTTTTTTTTTCTAGTAAGAAGTTATATTTTGGCAATCAAATGAAAAGTATTTCAACATCAATGTAGCCTTCGTTACACCAATAAACGAAGATGAATAAAATAAATAAATAAACAAGGTTTTTTGACTAATTCAAAAATATATCATGGACTTTTATTGCAAACTAAATCAACAATCTTTTAAACATATCGGATAGCATTTGAAAGGAAGTTGTAAAACTGTTTAATAATTTATCCTTAAATGGTGTAATCCACTTAACCAAGGCGAGGAGGAAGAAGCATTGGTTAACCTCCATGTCTATTTGATCAGATACGAATTCCAATCTTTCCTGAAGACAAAATGGTGTCCTACATATTTTATTTATCTTAGATCACCCGAAATAGTTCAATTATTATTTTTTTTTAATATAAAAAAAAGTTTCAACCATTGTTTATGACTCCTCGATCTTCCAAACGAAAATTAAAGAGTTTCGTGGCAAAATCTTCGATGAAGTAGTGTTTTTGGTAGTCCTGATCCAATATATTATGATACACAGGTCTTTTTTTTTTCTATAAATGAATTTGTAATTTTGGCTGGTGTTTGGTTGATGCATCGCTGAAATTTTCAAAATAATTACTATTTTTTTTTTTACACAACTTCTGTCATTACCCCCCGTGACCTGTGAACTCAAAATATTTCTGATTTTCAGATTCAACTCGATTAGAGGGAATATAAATTTTGTTCTCAAATTTTAATGTTTTATTGCAAAAATTGTCTAGAAACATCATTTTCAGTATAACAGGCATTTCAAACCCGTAAAATGTTATTAGAAAAATAATGCATGAAAAAAATATTAAACTATTTTTATCCAAAAAACTTGGGATGATTAGAAATATTGAACGTTTTAAGAATATACCTGTCCGTCAGAGATAAACTATTGTAACATTGTTGAAGTTTTACAGAAGGGCAAAATAAGATTAAGATCGGAATGTATTGCTTGTTGTGGGTAGTGGTCAATTTTTATAATTCAAAATATGGCAAGAATAGTGCAAATATAGTAATAAAATCAAAAACTACAAATTCGGACTTAGATAGTTTACTTTAGACGTGCAGATATATTTTGTTTTTAATATTTAAATTTAATTTTTTAAATGCAAAATAATTTAAAAAAATAAAAATTCGTTGGTTAATAATTGTAATATGGACATTATTAATACCTTAATAGGATTTCCTCTTAAATATGTCCAATAACATATATAATTTCAAATAATTATTTTTTAATAATTGAGATTATATGCTGCGAACGTATATTACAATAAACAGATTACGAGATAATTGTCAAATCAGTTATTATCTGGCTAGGATTATCGGAAAATTCAACATGTGGTTCTCAAAGCAGGTGCCGCAAGTAAGCCAAAAGGGTATCGTGAATTTATTTAAAATAATTAAATTAAATAAATAATAAAAATAATAATGAAATAACAATATAAACAAGGGGTGCCATGAACATTGTATAATAATTTCAGCTGGTAAAAAGCTATGGGTAATGGCCCCTAAGTCTATTTGATCATACACGAATTTCAATGGCTCCTGAAGACCAAGAGATGTAAAGGGTATTTATTTATAAAAGGTAATATATAAAAAGGTAAAGATAATATATTTTAGATTGTTCGAGGAAAAGAAGTACAATTATTACTTGTAATAAAAGGCTGTAAATAACAACACTATCGTTTAATCATTTCCAAATAATTATATATCCAAAAAATCGAAAATTTATTTGAATTTATTTTTTTTTCTCACTAAAACAACTATAAAAAATATAATAAAAACCAGGGTGCCGTGAATTTAGTCTAATAATTTCAGCGAGAAAGGAGCCCATGGTAACCTATGTCTATTTGATCATATACGAATCGCTCCTGAAGACCAAACGGTATCAATGGCATATAATTTATTTTAATTATCCGAATAAAATAAGTCTAAGTCTCCAAATAAACCAAAAAACCCATAGAATTGTAATTTAAAAAAAAAATCTTAATTTAAAAAAAAAAATATTTGAATTGCATTATATAAATTTTTTTAAATTAAAATGAATATTCAAAATTAAGATTTTTTCAATTACAATTCTATGGTTTTCATGTTTCTTTTTTGTTTACTTCTATGACTTATTATTTCATTTATCAAAAACTAAACAAATAATAATAATAGGAGCTGCAGTGAATTTTGTTTAATAATTTCAGTGTGCCGCCAGAAAAAGAAGTCTGAAAACCACTGGGTTAGTGGTAACGGGTGTTTATATGGCGCACACCAAGCGACGATATGAAAGCCGTGAGTTCGAGGTTTTAGATTGGCCATAATAAGCCAGATAAAGTTCCTCTTGTCGGAGTTTATAATCTTTTAGAATTTTTAGTGGCGATAAAATCAGTAACAGGGTCTCTATGAGGGCACACACTAAAATAAGAATGTGCCGCGGATGTATATTAGGGGATGAGTGAGGAGGGGGGGGGGGAGGGTTATGGCGATATGGAAGTGTCTCTTTTTCATGGCCCATTTATTTTACGAGAACGCTTCTCTATCTGTCAGCTCCGTTCGTGACTCCTGAATCTGACCTGATCGGTTCCACACCTGGAAGGTGTGGATTCCTTTACTAATTACTGCTTGTCTTTATCACCATCTAGACTAATCTTTTATACCTAAGCATTATATGAGTTTCTTTCTAGTATTGAAAATGTAATATATATGTAAATATATATAATATGTAATATAGTTAATCGTATATGAAATCAAAGAGATGGTGATTGGTCAGAAATAAAACATAGAATAACGTAATATAGTGTTTTATGAAGGCCGACGTTTCAGCCAGAGTTGTAGGCCTTCATCAGGGTTAAGAAAAACAAGATACAAGAATAATTGAAAAAAGAAGAGTAAATAAAATAGGGTCACATGGGTAATATGAAAAATATAAGAAAAAAACACACAAAGAAATATAAACATAAAATAAACAAGTTATACAAGAAAAAAAGCATAGTGAATACATTTGAAATAGAGAATAAATTTATATGTAAGATAAGAGGTAAATAAAGAGAATGGTTTTATGAATGTATCAAACAGAATTTCTCTTAAGAGATAAAGAAATAAAAAAAAATATATAAATATAAACATAAATAGAAAGTTTTATATTGTCTTTTATTAAAAAATCTTTAGGAAAGTTTTTTAATTAATTATTAATAAACTGATAAATTCCTATCATATTTTGTTAGTGCTTATACCACATGAAGTTACGGGGACTTCCGCCATCATGAGATTACATTTTTTCTTGACTATAATATTTTTCTTATCATATTTTAGCACCTGAAGTGTCCTTATCCATATAATGTCGTCATATTTAAATAAAATAATTCGTTGTCAGTAGACAGTAGAGTAACGAATTTCTAAAATTGTTTCCATGAGAAGCCATCTAGCTGGTACTAAGGAAATATTAAAGTACAATTGCTGTGTTCATGGACCGATGACTGATTTAAATAGAGTGAAATACGTTGTAAAATATGCTTAAAAAAAGGGACCAAATATGTAATTATATAGGTATAAACGAAAATTTATTAATTTATTAAAATTCATTCAGGTCCAAAATTATAGTAGTGAAATGGTGGCTGATTATCAACTAACTGCATATGCAGGTACTGCTAAATTAGACTTCTTTGTTATATAAGCTACCTCTTATTATAATTAGTATAAGGTGTGGATAATATAATGTCAGAACAGTAATATATGATTATTGTAATGCAATAAAATCTATTTATCAACAATTGGAGAAATTTGGCATCCTCAAGCACATTTCCCCTCGGAACGGTCCTATACAAATTCCAACAAATACCTGACATGGCCTAGCCATCTCAGTCTATGACTACCAACATCCGAAGCCGAAACCTTCAACATCATTGGAATAGTCTATCTAATTTTAGTTGTCCTTGATAGAGCTTTGGTTCCCCATAAGGCTTTGAAGACTAGAACTATGACTAAAGCTGCTTTGAGACGCAGCGGCACCTCAGTGAATTGAACCATCGTGTCGAGGGATCACTTTTTGTTGAGCGTTGGGTCATGGAACGGCTAGCTCTTTCAATACAAGATCCTCTCTCCTCCTTCCTTCCTCCCCATGACCACATAACTTTTTTTCTCCCCTTGATCAGTGAATCATGTTGTTAGAAAAAAAAAACTGAATGAATCATGTAAATAAGATTATTAATAACATCCCTTACTTATGGGATAGAAGCATTTTATTTAAAGGTGAATCTAATGCGTTTAGAGAATTTTATGACTATAGTCTATCTTAAATATGACTAAATTACTAACATGGTTATTTATGTGTCCAATAATAATCTTTAATCAAAACTGTACTGTTCAATATTAAACATTCGTATACCGAATCGAGTTACTTCTATGTGCTGTTCGCTGTACCAAAAATGAATTCGGGATTTATAACCAATTATTATTATTTTTTCTCTGGTCAGCGAATACAAGAATAGAGCATAATAGCATTGACCTCATGCATTAAAAATGTCCTTGTTAAAGTGTCTTGCCGAAGTAATAAAATATTTATTGGATGGAGAGAGGTTACCCATCCTTTCCATCATCAATATGACGGACTATCACCCCAAAGTTTTGGGTATATGCGGTTACTTATAGTGCTTTTGACTGGAAGAAATCTGGAATTTTTACAAATCATACTGCTAAAATATAAAATCAGCTATAAATTTTAATATATTTTATAAACTTCTCTAATAATTGATATTGACATTGCCTTATGAGAAATAAAGATAAGTAGTATTCTCCAATTAAAAAAAAAAAAACTGTAGTGACGATTCATTTTAATATGATTTTTTGTTCAATTTTTTTTAAAAAAATTATTATATTTACATCAATGATTTTTTCTTAGAATTTTCGATACGTATTATTTCACCATTATTAGTAGTTTTTTTTTTAAATTACGACTTTTATATTTTTTTCTTATAAATTTAAAAAATAATTTTTGTTCATTAAATAACAGTCAATCCAGAGCAAGTTTTAATGTTTCCTTATGCATCAAGTTATCTGTGTAAAGAAGATTTATTTGCTGGATGGATATACGTTAAAAAAAAATTAGAGTTAGCCGGCTCTGTATATCAAAGACAGATTAATTCTAGGTATTAGCACTTATCAATCTAAGTTTGAAAGGGTAACATTATCTAAGGTAATAATATGGGGTGTTAAATTTGGAACAGGATTTCCCCAAGGTGGGTATCTCGGCTGTACAGCCATGTTCTGCGAAGGGATTTAAGCCTAGATTTTGTCATGAGCTTCAAAACACGCTGCGGAGTCAGGTCAGGAAACTTTGGAGCTGATAACTGTTCTTTAGGTTTACCTCATAATTATTATTTAATTGTAGTATATAGTTCAATGAAAAAGCTGTACAAGTTTGATTTAAAAATAGGCCGATTGATGAATATTCAGTTCATTGCAAATTTATTGAAAAATGAACAATTTTACGAAAATTCAGCTGGTTAAAGCGATTTTTTAACTCTAACTAAAATTTTAAAATGTACTCTGTTTTAATGCTGTATGTATATAATCATTTAGTTAAGAATCATACATTTCTTTTTTAAATTATAATTTATATCCGTTATATATCATGCCCTAAAATTCGGAAAAAAAAGTACCTATAAAACTTAATAAATATAAAGTTATAATTTCTTTTCCACACTAAGGTAGCATTATACACTGATCAGCTCGGACCGTAACATTCATGAAACGTGTTTGATTCTTACATAAGTTAATGGCAATTTTTAGAGAATAAACTCCTCTCTCTTCCCTCATATAACTATTCTATCAGGATATGATATCTTCAGGAAGTGATATGTTATTAACCACGCTACATTTTCTCATATGTATAGATAATATTTTATAAACGAAAAAAGTAATTTCCTTGACATTAACTTAGAGAGTGGAAATAATTATCTCAGTGGGAATCACAAAGAGAGCATACATTATCTACAGTAAAATTTCTCTAAAATAATAAAGTAATATTTAAAATATTCTCAAAAAAGATCCTTCAAGCATTATTATCATGAACTATGTTTTGGCTCATCGTCATTATGAAGTTCTAGTTGCAATTAAAATTCAAGATTTATATATATTTACTGTAATTAATTAATTAATTAATCTGTACCTTCATAGCCAATGGCTAAAATCTAATGGCAACGTATATTTGTGAAAATGTTCATTAATGAAGTATAGTAAATATTTTATATAAATGTTTGTTTATATATTTTATTGCAAAAAAAATTGAAAATTTTTCTTAGCTAAAAAAATAAAGAAACATATAAAAAAAAGTAAAATGTTAAATTGATGCTGATAAATTATATATATATATATATATATATATATATATATATATATATATATATATATATATATATATAAATCATGTCAGAAATAATCAAATATTTATCTAGAAAAATGTTTATATAAAAAAAAATATTCTTTTTTTTACCCTGCCGATTCCATTTCATCTGTATGTTTTAACTTATGATATATAGATTCAAATTAATTTATTTTCAAATAAACAAATTAAATGAAATATACTTTAAATTTTTATATCTAAGAAATATCTGTTAGAGAATATCTAAATTTGTGATATTTATATGAACAAGAAATTTAACACTGTGATTAATTTGATTTTTAATTACTACCAAAAAACCCATAACCTGTGCACACCCCCTCCGAATTCGGGGATCAAGTTAAGTCCTCAATGGCCGATGACGGAACACTTCTATATAAATCTTTATCAATGTAGAACATCGTAACCACCTGTAGCCCATTGACTGTGAGCTCGTAGCAACCAACCTGTAAACTACCCTTGAACTTTTTGAAAATGGAGACATGCAATATTGGCATAAAATCGATGGGAACTATCTCCTTAAATATATATGAGATAAAATACTGTACTTGTGCCAATGAGTGAAAAATCTAGCTTGGTTTGCGATTTTAACGATTTTTCGATTTTCTGGGTAACGTCAATTCGGCCCACTTTTTGGAAATTTGTAAATCGAGTCCTGATAAATCTGAGTATTTTTCTATTACTAAGCTATGGAAACCTTTATTACACAACTATACCATCATAAATGTAATTTATAAGGACTTTTTAATTATTTTGTATGAGGTTAATACTTTTTTTTTTTTTTAAATTGTATTAAGCTATCCCAGGTTGCATCGGCCCAAAGGCGTTTTCACCTGTTTAAAGCCAATACTTTAATACAATTATTAAATAATAATCTCGGAGGAAATAGAGTTGGTTATTCTGGATTTTGCGCTTAAAAATATTTACTAAGGCGAAACCACTGAATATCTAATTTTTGCGTTTTCTTGACATTTTTCAGATTTTTGCAGTCCCGTATCTCAATAGCTGTCCCAAATTTTAAAAAATATTACATATGAAACTTGCAGAAAATTTAATGCTCTTTATAATTTTTAGTGACAAAGTTTGATCTAAAATGCACTGGAAGCGAATTACTGAGGAAAATCTGAATGAAGTTCACTTTCTCTAAAATTGTCATTACAATATTTCATAGCCTCTGTTGAGAGAAAATATGATGTATGAAACTTGTAAGAAGTTTAATCCTTTACAAAATCGCTTTTTAGATATTTTAGTATAAATTGCATTAAAAATATACTTATTAAGGAGAAGCCACTGAATATTTAACTTTTGCGTTTTCCTGACATTTGCAGATGTATCTCAGTAGCTAATCCGGATTTTAAGAACTATTACATATCATACTTGCAGGAAATTTAACTATATTTAAAATTGGTAATGTCCAAGATTTTACCTAAAATGTACTGGAAGCTAGGTACTGAAAAAAGTGACGAAAATGAGGTATTCGATGGCTTATGCAATTTGATAACAACCGATCTGGGGTGGCAGGCGTTCATATTTCCAGTATATGGCGAGAGTGCTTTCGGTCTATACGATCAAAAATTGTCTTGAAAGCAGACACGTTTTCGGGCCTCAGATCCCGGTCTATAATTAAGATGCGTCTCCCAGCAATATCGTATCGCCCAAGAATCGGTAATATCGTATCGCCCAGGTTTAGTCCGCCGCTGTGCCTAGGGTAGTTAAAATACAAAAAAATTGCCCAAAAATAACTGAGCCAAAGGTCATACTTATGAGGCGATCAGAGTCTTCAATAAAATTGAATTATTGAATATAAACCTATCCGTTAATGTGCAATGCAACCAGACCATTGATTAAAGTATTGAATGATGTAGTTAAAAAAAGTACTTACGAAAATTGGAACAGTTATATAACAGCTTGAACAGTTGAAAGTGTGAGAGGTTGAAAAATCACCTGTCTGCACAGTCCAAATAAATTAACAGGCAATGCAACTAGTGGGTGATTAATGAACCGCTTGATATTCATTATTATGTGCTTGGAAGTGTAGTATAGTTCAAACTGCCTCAATAAGCTTAATATCTGGTTCCTGAAGATAGATACAAATTGTTTTGTTATTTTCTTACATTGGGCCAAAGAAGGACGCAAGCGCCAAAGTACGGTACTTTAAGAAATAGAAAACCCTTTTATGTCACGAGAGTTACGCACTAAAAAATTTTTTTTTTTTCATATTTTTGTGCAGAAGTAGTTGCCATTGTGCGATGGACTACCGGTTATCAAATTGTTTTTTTATTTATAATATTCAGTGAAAATTTTTGAAATTCACTTCGGACAGAATGCAACTGACGCGAACATTTCAAAAGAAATTCTTTTTACAAACTGTTTATTTTTAAGCGTTTTAAAACATTAAATATCTCAAAATTTACTCTGCTTTGAGACTAACTGAATCCTGATTGAGGGATTAAAACAAAATAAATAGGGAACAAATGAAAAATGCTGAGCTTCTCAGGACAGCCAAAGGGATAGTTTATTTGAGTATGAGCTCTTGACTATTTTTAATGTTTTTTTTTTTTATATTTAGGAAAAATAAATAAATAAATGGAAATAAAATAGAGAAAGAGATAAAAAAAGAATTAAAAAAATGGAGATTATACCTCTAGCAACTAATGCTATTTATTCTATGACTATCGCATTCACCTTTATTGAACATCGACTCCCTCCTCCTCTCTCTCAGCCCACAATGCATAGCCCGATCTAAAACAAAGCTTTGCGGCGATAATGGCACGAATTGGAAACATTTAAAACAGCTTTCCCAGCCAATGTAACGTCATTTGGATAAAAATTCCTTTGGTATCTGCTGCATAAACAAAAAAATTTACTGGTATCCGCTTAACCAAATAATTTATTCAATTGCATGAAAACATTTCATTTAGTGATCTATTTGATTTAGTTTCATTTTAATTAGTTAAAAGAAATATTATGATTATTTAGAACATTTATTCTACTTATCCATTATTGATTTAGATTGTCAAGGAAAAATTTAAATGACGGTTCTTGTAACATCATGCTTTCTCAACAGCAATTACACAGGCCAACAAAAAAATTTTTTTTGAAAACTTTTTTAACTTTAATAGTTGGTCTTTATAGATTTTTATGTACTGAATCTAAATCTGGCCTTAGTTTTTTTTTGTATCACCCATAGTTTTCCAGCAATATGCTTTGTATTATATAGTATAAACCCCTATCTAACGGTATACGGAGGAATTAACGAAACACTATGTTACATCATAAGCATGGCTATAGTCCCTAACCAAGTCGTGAAGCTCGATTTGATTAAACAGTTTAGGCTCTACATTTTATGTACAACTTTGGAATTCTTCATTCACAGGCCAATTTTGTTTTCTGAATTCACAGGCCAACGATGAAAAAACTTTTGTACTGAAAATACCTTATTCCTATAGTTTTTAGAGTGTTGAATCCAAATATGATATTAAAAAAGCTGTATCACCCACAATTTCTACACATTTTATGGTTAAATTTATTAAATTAAGCGATTTTTAAAGAATTGAACAGCTTTAATAGTTAAAATTGTGGGTGATACTGCTTTTTTAATATCATATTTGGATTCAGCACCCTAAAAACTATAGGAATAAGGTATTTTCAGTACAAAAGTTTTTTTCAATGTTGGCCTGTGTTCTCATTCGTTTCGATTTGAGTTTTCATAGCTACTGTAATAATGTATTTGGTAAATAAACTCCTAAATGATACAATAAAATTTCAATGATCTAAAAAAAAAATTCCTTGCTGTACTCACGAAATTCCTATCAACCAGCTCTTGACTGCATACAATTCTAATGACAATGCAACAATTTTAACAGCACACCACGACTCCATACCGGTCTCACTTAGTTAACGAAATCGCTTACTATATTAAATGGTACTCCATTTAGAAAATTAAATTGATTAACGATAAACCCAGGCCAACAAGAACGTTTACTCTTTGACGAGACGGTCCTTCAGTTTATTTCGGCACCTTATTCCTCAGACGAACGCTGTGCATTACCTGGGACAAACTTTTGACAGAAGATCATGAGACAGAATGAAATAAAAGACACTCTAAACTATCGATTGATAATACACTCTTCTTTACAAGCCTTAGAAATTGAAACTTGTCGACGTCGTTTTTAAAAAAAGGCGTTAGCTCTTAGGCTGAAATTTAGGTCTCAATTTATTATGAGACGTAAACACCAACTCTATTGATTCCCATTCAGGATATATTGAAAAAAAAAATTGAAAATGGTCTAAAAATCAACTATTGATGACATAAGCACCAAACACTACCGACTCTCAGTCGTAAGTCTGACCTTGATCAGAGTCCTTTGTGAATATCCATAATATATTGTAATTATAAAAGTCTTGCTATCTTTATAAACTCCTGTACACGATAAAGAATAAAATAAAATGTTATTTAGGGTAAAAAACGTTTCATATGTTTTCTGTAAAGTTTACTAAATGGCGCTTACTCCTTTTTCAAAACACGATGTTAATATACTTAACTAGTTCAGCTCATATGGGTCATCCCCATACGGACATATAAACGGTTCAGCGAAACAGTTTCACTTACAAAAACTTCCATCTTTTCTAACTAAACTATTAAGACTAATAATAAAAGCTTTTTGGTACATACCTATAAAAACTTATAAACCGATTTACACCAACGAACTCTCCAACACACAGAGACTCCGCTAAACATGAGTTCATGTTTAGCGGAGTCCGTGTGTTGATATAGTTTACGTATAGTTTACGGACAAATCAACATTTACGGACAAATCAACAAACTATATAAAGAAATGGCTACAGTTTACAAGCTCATCATTTATATTAGGTTTAAAACGAACAGGATGAGTGATTTCTTCTGTAAATTTTGATACTTTAATCAAGTCTGCGAACAGGTACTGGTTTCCTTCCCCATTACAAAAATCCCAAAGTTTTATTACCCCGCGTAGAAAGTTAAAATTTTGTATTTAGGATTATTGTAAAATCCAGTTGTGAACCACCAAAAAGGGTCAATATTACTGCAAGATTACTGGAAGTAGTACTTTTCTTGAAGGTTATTATTGATTTTCATCTAAAATCATATTAAAATATAATGCAAAACTTCTCAAATTTGGTATACAATACTTATATAATAATATAAATAACATAATACATTTTGGTTAAAATTGACAAACCGGAAGTGATACTTAACTTGAAGCTCATGTTAGACTTTCATCAAAAATTATATTAAAATATAATGTAAAACGTCTCAAATTTGGTACATTAGACTTTTATATCAATATAAATAATATAGAGCCGAAATGGGTTCTGTACTTGAAGGTCATAATAAACTTATATCAAAAGGTATATTGACATTTAATACAGAGATAAAATGGTTCGGTGATTAAGGTTGTAAACGCGATTTTTTTTTTCCACTCCAGTTAAACAATTTTATTACTTCTTTTAAGTGTTAAAATTGAGTGTAAATTACTTTTTTCCCTCCCCATTTGTGAGCTGAACAAGTCTGGAGGAGGAAGTTAAGCGCGTTCTTCCGCTTAAAATGTTGATGCTGTCGATTTCCATAAACAGTTCTAATGTTGTCAAGGAACACGAAGAATTTTTTGGGAACTTGTTACCAACTGAAAGAAAATGATTTATAATAATAGAATGAGACCTCCAGAAACAAGAGCTTATGTGTGTGTCTGTAGGTGTCAATAGATGGTCGTGTCGTTTTTGAGATACAGCTATCTTCAGAAACTAGTATACAAATTCAGGGTCACTTTTTGAGCCACCGATTTATTGTTTAAAATAGGCATGGGGTGTCCACATCTGATATTTAATAATGCACATTTCCGTAAGCCTCAACTCGTTTAAATGTTAAGCACACTCGTTATTCTGTGCGCTGGTGAACAATTGATTCTTTGAGCATATCATTGAACAATCAATGAGCAAACGAATGAGCAATCAATGAAGACAAAAAGAAAAGTAGGCTTGGAAAAACTGAAGAAGGTAGAAGCTGTTATGATAAAATTGGACCTATCAGTGTAAGGAGCTGTTTGGTTGATTTGTTCTTCTTCCGAGCCAGCAGTTGTGGAAGCTCCCATTTCCCAAGGAGGGATAAATATAAGAGAACCGAAATTACAAATGGGTGAGGCACTGCCCTTTCTTTTCCCTCGAGTAGTTCCATTTACAGGGAACAGAATGAGTGAAATCCTGTGTGGAAGAGATATTTAGACTGCCCTGTTGGAATAACTGTTCTCTCAAAGTTTCAGCAGTTCCATGCATCATGGATCATGGACTAAAAGCCATTTTAACAGTTTAAACAATTCAACAGAGCCTATCTCTCTTTTATAACCTTAAATCAGACTAACCAGAGAAAAATAATTAGTTTAATTAGTAATTAATTAACTTTTAAGCCAAGTGACTTGCATAAAGGATATTTAACCATATCCATAACTTATTATCCATATAATTGATTATTTTTACGTATTAATGTTGTGATTATGTATGTATTGATAAGCTATATGTAAGCAAATTATTAATTTTTTTTTAATTTGAGGATGAACTGATCTCAACTTTTTTTTTCTAAAATGTCAAATAGTTGTGAAACCAAAATGAAAAATATTAAATACAATAGAAAACAAAATTAGGAAGCGTTATCTAAGTTGTTATAGTCGACAAGCGATTTTGTTGTTAATCGTTTGAGGTATTTTGGTACAATTTTTGTTATTTTGTTATTTAAGTTTTCTTTTTGTGTTATTTGAAAAAAAAAAAAAAAATGTTCACCATATTAGATAATATCTACAATATACGCAAGGAATCGATAAAGGTTTAGTGTTTTAAATGAATGCGTTTTTTTTTTTTAAATCGTGTGGTTTTGAAATAATTTAACGGCATAATATATCATTCTGATGAAGAAGCACCTCATTCAATGACTAAAGATAAAATCTATTAATGCTCCTGAAATTTTTGTGATTTATAAAGATATTTCGGTTCGATTCCTACCTATTAAGTAAGAAGTTCAGAAATTGAGAATGTTAAATGCTGTTAATACTTTGGCAGCATTGAAAAGCAGTTCCTCAAACAAAAAACAGATAACCCAGTACACCCTTATAGAAAATAAGTAAACCCTAAACATTATTTAATACAAAACTGTAAATATTTTATATAATAAATCATAAAAAAAATGCTGATATATTCACAGTTCGTATGGAGAGAACTTGAATGTGTTTATGTTAGATAGTAAAATATTTAAAGTAAATCATTTTCTTTATTATATTTGAAATAGGAATTTCTAGCTGCGCCGTTAGGTTTGAGCATTTTTTTTTTTATATATAACTTATTATTATTTAAGAGTTTTTTATTTTATTATCATTTATTTGTTTTATAGAACCTTTTTTTTTTAAGTAATCTCTGTTTATAAAAAAAAATATGTTGGGATTACTACTTTTTACAACTACCCCTTTAATTTTAAATTTTTTATTCACCTATCGTCCCAAATTTCTGCATTTGAATTTTTATTTATGTATTTATTTTTTTGGGAGTGGTATACTGATTGAGTTATTGTTACTTCTAAGGACCATGTGCGAATATAAATATAGATTAAAAAAATGGTTCTATTCACAGATATTTATTGTTTGATTATACCGGCTGCGAAATATTCTTCAGTCGAATTAGTGACTGTGGGCTTATATAAGTTTCTTTTCATTTAAATCATATTAAAAAAAACATCAACTACCTATCCTCTACAGGCAGAAAACTTTTAATGGAAATGCATACTAATTTTTCTGATTAAGTTGGCGGGACTTTAATCTTGGAAAGTTTCTTTTTACTGCATTTTATTTCTACATAGTTGCAGATTATAGTGTATATTTGGTTTCCTAACTATTTGCAATTAGACATACTGCCTGATCCGCTGTTTTATGGTTTGCTATTTACATAAAGTAATGACGAAAACTTGCTAAGCCCATAGACAAAACAGCTGCATTAATGAAATGGATTGGCTGAACTGCATTTGAAGAAGACGGATGGTTTTGGATGACGGGATTGCTGACTGGTATTGATTCCCTAGGGTCTAATTTCAATCAAGATCCTCCGGACGAATGTTAGGTTACAGCTACCCTCGGATCTGTTCTTCGAGCTTGAAAGAAATGCCGAAGTGCTCGCAAGCATTTCATCTCAAATAATTGCTTAAAGAAATTACATATAAATATGTAGAACTTCTTAACGTAGGTATGGCAAAAAATAAGATCGATTTTTCAGGTAGTTTTAAGATCAAGATTAAGAAAAGTTTCTGTAGCCCCATCAACATGATGAACAGATAAGCAAAAGTTGGTTAAATCATAATAAAATTATGAATCAGAAAATTCTTAAAATGTATCTATGATACGGTAAAAGGATGTTGATCTTTTACATTATTGTACAAAACTTTTAAAATTGGTGTTAAGAAAAAAAACGTAGATAAAATTACATTGTGTTTAGTTGTTTTTTTTTAATATCCGTCGTATTTTAAATCCGTAAAATTTTATACCCGTAAACTTTTAATATAAATAATAATTAGGCTTAGCGAAATCAGTTCAACGCCAATACCATCCTATAGTTGCCTATTTACTTTCCTCCTCTAAAACTCATCAAAACCAGAAAATCATACTTCACAAAATACTGCAACTTCAGATTTACACAAATTGTAATTGTAATAATAACCAGACATGTTTGAACTGGCTCATTTATTTAGTTGCTTCCGCCAAAACCACTTTGCGTCGGCTGTCCGTTTCACACGTGAAATACGGAATGGAATTTGTATTCATCATCCTTGCTTCCAATTTTTCCACTACTAAGGGCTTTGTATAGTCTCCAGCATGTGCATGTAACGAAGTCACCGTTACACTCCCCAGTTCAGGAAAGTACGGGCCGCTAACACCAACAGTAACACCTATAGTCGCCAACAGGCATCTCCAGTTGTCAGTTATGCACCAAAAATAAGGATGGATGGAAGGGTGATCAGAAATTTTCGGGAACATCTTTGGCAATGCGTAGTCAATAACGGCCGATATTTGAAAGATGTAATTTTTAAAACTCAACTGAAATAAAACTGTTTTCCGTATAATTTCTGAAAATAAAACCAGTTTTTTTTTTCTAGAGGCATTTGTTTGTTTTTTACATCCCTACAAAATGTGTCGGTTATTTCTGCCACGCCCTGTACTATATCCAGTTTAAGAATATCTAGTTTGTCAAGCTAATATCAATAGTAATAGAAATTAAAATTTTAAAAAACCGTTTCAGACACTATTTCTTTCAGACCATTAACTTGATAATAGTTCTTTTTTTTTCGCATGATATATCTATTAGTTTCATTATTAGAAGTTGTTTAGATAGTTCTCCTCCTAATTATAAATTAGTGTTGAGTGGCTCAGGAAGTTGGGGATGATAATATCCCAGCTAGGCTTAACAATACCACGGCCTGTACGGGACAATCCCTGCAGACAATGACCAATTAACATTTCCAATAGAGTTGTCAATGCGGCTGGTAATGAGATAGTCTAGTGAAGGGTAGTTAATTGGATGCTATTGGAATAATTTGTCGATATAGGTTAATTTATTTTTATCCGAAATCGTTTTTCTGAAATTTTCAGCTCTAATCATTTCTTTGGCATTCAAATTAGCGTAAAAAAAAACAAAAAAAACAGTTTATTCTAGTGATCGATTAAAAAAAAAAAAAATGAAAATAATCTAAAAGATCGTATTTTCTTCGAAAACTATTGAACAGAATTCTAGCGACATTTTTTGTGTGTCCTTCAATAAAATGCATAAGTACATCGAAAACATAAAAACTGTATAGGAAAACAAGAAAATTAGGTATACCAACAAAATAAATAAAATCTAATGAGAAATTTTAAAAATCAGTTGGTCTAAGCCTCCTCATTCAGCCTCCACTGGCTTTTTATACCAGGGAATTTTATACCTATAATGCGCTCGGATTGCCGGGAATTCTGCTTTGCCGACATATGGTGAGAGGGGGCAGTTTGGTTAGAATTTCTCTAAACTGATTGTAAATATCATAAATATATATTAATTTTAGTTTTATTTATTTTTCTTATTCATTTAAAGGGTGGCATTGCTCAGCGGGAGAGGCATTGGACTGCAAACTCTTGGGCCCAGGTCCGAGTCCAGCTGTGGGAGATAATTTTCTTTTATATCAGCCGAGAATCGACTCTTGGGACAGAAATCCTCCTGAGGCTCACCCTACTTCTATGATGTAAGTATCCTTAATTAGAGTTAGGATAGCCGTTTGCAAAGAAGAAGTACGTCTTTACCTGAACCCATACTTGGATACCCAAATCCTACTGACCACATCACCTCCTTTTATAACTATTGATCCAGAAACAGATCGTCATTATTGATTACTGAACCTCAGACGGGTTGTACGTTTACAAGTTTTTTTTTCTTTAATTTAATTAATTTAGTTGTCATCCGCATGATAGTATAGAAGGATCAATCTAACTACGGATTGATAAATTATTTGTCACTTCTATAATTTATCAATCCCTAATTAATTAATTTATTTTTTAAAAACTTTTATCTCTCTCTCAGTTCATAAGCACCTCGAAAAATAATAACATTCTTCAAATATGAAAGCTGATACTACTAATTAAATAAAAATGAATGACAATTGAAACTAACAGGTAATGCAGATCAACGATTTTTTTTTTTTTTTTTTTTAAGTTCTGTTCAGGATTTTTTCCAACCCTTTAGCCAAGGTCGGATTGGGAGGCAGGGACCCTTGGGGATGAAGAGATTAGGGCATCCCTAATCCCACCGATTAGAGAAATGCTACTCCCTTCAAATGTTGTGCCCTTTTTTTGTGTGTTTTTCAAAAGCCCTTAAGCGATGGTCTGTAAAATTGATTGGCATTGATAATTGAATGATTTTCTTCTTTTTTTCAAAACGGTTTAACAGGAAAACTGTCAATGTTTTCGATAATATTTGTATAACAGAAACATGCCGCAAAGCTTATCCCTTCAGTTTTTTATTTGTTTTCAATTCTAAAAATAAAAAATGAAATGAAAAAGGAATGAAAATTATATCTACTACATCTAAAAATTTCAGTTTATTAACATTTATTACAAGAAAAAATTCTTATGTTTCACTCTAAAATTTACTAAAGTAGAATTTAATTTAATTATATTTTACTTTTAATAACATTTTAAAAAAATAAAATAAAACTTGTTCCTCTTACTATTAGCTCTAGTGATGATTTATTTTTAATCAATTTCCTATTCCAACAAATCTAATAATGTTAAAAAAAAAAAAATAGGAGAGAAAATGATTTTTATAATTTATATTTATTAAATGTAAAACGTTCGGTTTACTGATATTCATTAAAAGGAATGTCTTAACTTTTCACTTTAAAATTTACTTAATTAGAATTTAATTTAATAATATTTTGCTTTTAATAAAAAAAAAAAAAAAAACTAAAATAATAGTAGTAGCTCAATAATTACTATCAGTAATCAATAATTACTAGTAGCTCTATTGATAATTCATTTGTATACGTTTTATTTTTAATCTATTTCCTGTTTCAACAAATCTAATTGCGCTGCATAAAAAAATATGAAAGATAATGATTTACATATAATTTATATTTATTAAATGAAAAACTTTCGGTTTACTAATATTTATTACAAGTAAAGCCTTACGTTTCACTCTGATAGTTAATTCATTAGAATATCTAATTTTATCTTTTACTTTTAGTTAAAAAAATAAAAACACTTGTTGTTCTTACTAGTAGCTCCAATGATGATTTATTTTAATATATTTTGTTTTTAATCTATTTCCTATTTCAACTAATCTGTTTATATAAAAAAAAAATAAAAAAAAAAAAAACTGTAGCCAAAGTGGTAGCAAAGGTATTACCGATTCTAGAATACTGCTTCTAGAATACCTACCTTTGACTTAAAATAAAAGATCATTAGTAAAAATTGATTAGTACCCAAATAATTAACGGATTTGCCCTCAAAGATTCATACCCCTCTTCTTAACCACGTTTACCAATTGTATTGTAAGTAAAGTTATAATTTCCAATTTAAAATAAATAAATAATTGGATAAAGGAGGATAATCTTGGGAAAAAGATACGAAAGGATTGTTTTAAATTAAATTATAAAGAAATGCAGGAAATTATTGAAATGATGCCGGAGAAAGTAACAGGTTCGTTTACAGCAGTGTCAGAAGTTAGTTTCACGTCTTTATTTTTTATGTAGTGTGCTCAACCAATGTGGGGGTTTTTATCCAATGTAAATATTTTTCGTTATCCTCTATTATATTATTTTTTAAATATAATAATTTTAATGAAGTATAAGGAAATGATGTATTAATTCTTGAAAATGATTTCATTTTATAACAATTTACTCTGCTTCAGAATGTATTTAAAAATATCAAATTTCTATGATCTTACCTGAAATTATAACATATTTTTTATTCAAAAGGCATATTATAAATGTGCGGATTTGTGTCTGTGAGAGAGTGTATGTGTGGGTTGTGTTTGGATACAACCAGTTCAAATTATAAAAAAAAAAATTATTTGTAGTTTGAAAAAGTAGTAAACGACATATAACACATTCAGAACGAAAGAGGCACAACACATAATTCTTTAACGTTAGAAATTTTAATTGTTGATTCTCTTTCATTCCTCAAATATCTAGACGCACTGGGTTATCTACCAGCAACATGTGATAGAGAAATCATCCGGGAGGATTCCATGTTGAACTTAATCTGTGTCTAAAGTTCGTTCAAATAAAAACACATGTTTGAGTTGTGCTCCTTCTATTCTGGATTTTCTATATATCTGGAAAAACTAAAAAAAGAAAATTTCCTTCTTTCTTTCAACGTGAATTTATATCCATTTCAATGAATCTGTTTCATTATTTTCTTTCAGTTTAAAACTAATTTGTTCTTTCGTGCCATTTTATTATCATCTTGGGTTGATGGCACGTATTTTTTTTTTTTTTTTTTTAATTTATTAAATAATAATTATCCTAAAATAACATAAAATTCGTTGAACTCGACTAAAATTTCATGCATTTTAAAACAGGTAATGACAGCGGAAGAGTCGTCCCTATGAATTTTCTAATTGGGCTTCTTGAGCTGTTTGCTCAATTCAAGTCGTGATTAAAACTAATTAAATGATTCATAGCCCTGTCTCTGATGGGAGATTTTTTTTATTCTGACTGTATCAACATAGAAGGGCATTTAACGTAAATTTAAGCTAGTGAGCTCTCGACTATATTTTTAATAATAGGTTTTATATTATAGTACATCAAACAATTAATTATAAACAATCAGTGATAGAAGTTTTAGAAGAAAAGATTACTGAAAAATTTAAGAAACTTAAAAAAAAAATTCTTTACACCTGGTCCCTTACAAAAATATAATAATATGATTCAGTTTATATTATAGATGGATCGATAATAAGCAATAAATTATTTTTTTAATAATTTATTTTACGAAACATAATTTTGGATGTTATTTCATTTTAGCAGCTGTTAACAGCTGATTAGGTAGAAGAAAAAAAAAATGAAAATTGCTATGTGTTAACCTACAGATTACTAATCTATTCCAGCCGAAGTAGGAAAATCCGAGATTCATTCCGTGGGTCCGCTACGAAATAAAAGTCAACCTTTCTAGGCTAGACTCAAACTTGTGAAATTGCTTTTTACTCCAGACTTGTTTTAACACGTTCGCCCATCACGGCCTCATCAATTAGTTTTAACATATATGTGTTAACCTGTTTTTTATAGTAATAATCCATAGGAATGATTTCTTTTTTTTTTTTCTTTTTTTTTTTTAGATAATAATTTTATACTTGAGGCGCTCGATCGTAAAACATTTTTTGTGAATTAAAGTTTATTGGTAAAAAATGATTCCGGCTGATTCCATAGGTTGTTGAAATAATCTATAAGAAATTTATTTTCTTTAAAAAACAATGTTGTTATTGAGTTACGGTAACTGCTTACCTGCTGGTTGAAGATAAACTGTTGTAATTAAAATACAATTTAACATTGTAAAAGTTTTCATTTTGTCAGTTACCATGTTTTACGACCGAGTGCCTCATTTATATTACTAATGTATGCGCCAATTACATATTAATTTGAATTATTATTACTAGACGTTAGTTATTTTAAGGGGAAGTTGGTTGAGGAGTATATCCACAGAAGAGAAAACACTGTGTAAGTGTAAGTTTATTTTAAATTTACATTTATTTTCTATTATCTTATACACTTATTCTAGTTTACACTTATGAGTGTGTTTTCTTATTTTACCGAACCCACCAAAATGAGAGGGGGAAAAATCGGTAACCAAATCAGGAGTTTTCTATCAAAAGTTAATATCTCCACTTCTCTAAAACAAAGATTTTTTTTAGGAATTGAAATTCTACTCCCAAACAATATTCAGGTAATATCTTAAATTTTCTCCAGTCAAAGAGGTGTTATACATCAATATTTTCAATAAAAAGTTTGCCATATCTCCATGCGATGCCCCTCTAATATATTTTTTTTTGTAATACTTTTCCAAAAGTGGATATCTTAACTTTTGATAGAAAACTCCTCAAATGTCAAATGTGATCGATTAGCTATATAGGTATAGCATACTGTGTTATTTTCTGCAATTGTTGTTGTTGTTGTTTTACAATTGGCTGCATTGGTTTGACAAGGTTCTAACACCTATAGCCTTAGTTTTAAGAAAAACGAGTTTGAAAATTTGAAGTGCTGAAACCTTTTTCGCTATCAATAAACTTTATCAATTTTCTCCTTATTACTTTGCATAGTTTTAATTTAACTGTTGAAGTTTGTTCAATAAAAAAAGACCGTACCTCTGTTTCTGTATACAATATATTAGAATTATATAATTATATATTTTATGTTAGACCTTTGTCGCATTAATAAAAAGACTATTTTTCAACTGATCGCAGAGGTAATTTCTCATGTGCATTAGAGAAAGGAGAGCCAGAAGCACCAATGATCTCATTTTAGCCAAAAATGTCTGTTACAATCTTTTCAAACCAAATTAGCACATTGTTATTTATTTAATTATATAATATCTTTGATTCGTCCGATTTCTAATTAAATTTTCAAAATATATTTTTCTTCATGAATTTTTTTTTTTCCGAACGAAATTGACAATGTTCTGCCTTCCTATTTTAATGGTATTTCCTATTATTTCAATTTCGAAAAATCTAATTTTTGTTAAATGCTCTCAATTAATCGGTCTGATCTAATATTAAGACGTAGCGATCAATGCAGCATTCTATTTATCTGTTGCATTTCGGAGCTAATGTACTTGTGTCATAGCACATTATTAAATATTTGTCTAGTAATTTCATTGTCAAAAATGAATGTTGAAGATCATTTCGACACGCCACTTCTTTTATATGTAAGTGATTACTCATTTTCAATTAGGAGGTTGGGTGAATCCAATTTTTCATCATAAAAAAAAAAAAAAATAGGATTTCTATATTCTATTCTGCTGTTTTCCTGTTTCATATCTGATAATATAAACGTGTAGTAAAATGTCAATACCAAAATGAGAAAAAAAAATATTGAAATATTAAGAGGTTTTTCTAATTGAATTTCTTGAATCAGTAAATCTTGAAAGGTAATAAAAGCATTAAAGAGAATAATATCAAAAAAGAAAAAAAAAAAATGAATGAAAGAATATCAAAAAGTCAATTTCCTTTATCTGTTTGGAAGGATCTGCGGCTTTATCACGGGCCCTTCCTGGTTAAATTTTCTGGAATAATGGCATAATAACTTTTAATACGTCATTTGATTATTCCCTAAGTCGTTATGCATACAATTTTTCCTTTTCACGTTGAAAAAGAACCAATCTTTCGCTGTGTAATTTATTTAGCTCAGAAACAGTTTCATGAGAAGCCTGCACATGGCACAAGCAATATGTCTCTGAAAAAAATGGAAAGAAAACAAAGGAGATTGTTTCACGCTCCCTGAAAGAGTGTTGACGGACATGTAAACGCGCGTATACGTGAAAGGTTAATAGAGCAAAAGCCAAGCCAAATTTGACCCTATTATCATCGAATTATATTTATCTGTATTGAGCATATGATTTTTATTTAAATAATTACTTAATTATTAAAATTATTCTTTTCTTCATAAATTGGTTAAATGAATAAATTAAACTTCCAATTATTTTTTTTTTTTGGAATCAAAGTAATCAACAATTTTAACACCAACTTCGATTAATTAAAATAATTATAATATGGCATTTTACTGCTGGAGTTTTTTTTTATATTTATTAATGCAAATATAAAATCTCTGGGCCCGACATCACTTTGACAGAGACAAGTCAACAGAGACCAATCGACTCTGCGTTACTGGAATTTATTTAACCCTATCGCTATGGAATCATCCGGTAGGGACGGGGCGTTTTAAATCTAGCCCCTTCAGAATTGATTTCTCATAGCTATAAGTGATTATTAATATTATAATTTTATTATATCCCTTAAACCTAAACCCATTTTAATAATTTTTATTTCTAAATCATCCGTAGATTGTATTTTTGTGAGGTTAATGCTCCTCTCTTTTCCTTACTTTAATAGTAAAATATAAAAAAAACATAAGCTTAAGCCCATGCTTTTTTAGTGGGGTGAATAGATGCATGTGCAGTATACCGCTCTGCAGTCGTCCTAATTATCACTGTACAATATCATACTCCTTGAGCCTTACACATAATCCATGTAAAATGTAAGAAAGCAACATTTTATGGTTGAAAATTTTCAGCAATTCAGTTATTTTTACGGCACTTATGAGCGAGGAAAAAAAAAATTTTCATTCTTCTAAATTTTTTATTTTTATTTTTTCAGTTATTGTTTAAAGCTTATTTTCTGTCTAACTAATTGTATCAATCTATTGATTTATTGTTTTAGTCTAATTTTATCTCTCTTTCTTTAATAATTAATTTTCGTTATTAACATATCTAGAAAAATCCTATTAATAATTCTACTTGTACGCTATGTTCAAAATATGCTATTTTATTTTTCTGTTCTTGGGTTTTTATTATATTTTTAATTCTATTATTTTTTTATTTTTGTATATTTTACATTAGTATAACGCATTAACATAAATTAAAATTATTTGGTCCCATATCCTTTGTTTTTATTATGAATTTTAAAGGAACAATACCCTGAAGAAACTGTAACACATAAACGGGGAGTGACAATATAAGACTCATTCCGTCGGCAGGGAAAGAATGTAATGAAACCACATCTTCCTACATTTCCTCGAACCATCAAACCATAGCGCTTTGATCCATCTATGCTACTGTCTTTAGTACTTATTTCAAGGAAGCAGACATTGTCATTCCATATGTATGTATATATCGTTCAATTTCATCTTGATGGCGTATGTGAGTTAACTTGGCATTGTACTGAAATTCTAGAAAAACCTGTAATCTTCCCCATTGTTTAATAACATTTCTTTACGGCCAAAGGGGGAAAAAATTGTGTGAATGTTTTCTATGAGGTACTAAACGAATAATTACTAGGTGCTTGCCATCATAGTTACGAAATATTGCCATTTATAGCAAAAGGTATACGTATGAAAATGTGCTCACTATTATATAGTTCCGGAAACTCCGGAAATTATAGTGAATCAAATGCGCATGCGCAATCGAATGTCGGATAGTAAAATCGAAATTGGCGTACCTGATAACCTAAACAAATTATTTATATGTCGATTACAACTTCAATAATAACAATGCATTGTACATGGGCGATCGAATAATCAACAGTATGTTCGGGATTCGAATCCTTAAAAACCTTTTTCTATCGAAGAATTCTACGGATGTTATAACTAATCGAAATGCTCGGAATCTTCTAAAACCTAATGAATGATGAAATCCGATTCCAAAAAAATGCAACTTAATATCTATTTTTTAGAAGTTTTATTTCTTCATAAATATAAATTGAAAAAAAAGATTAAAGAAATATTTAAAATACGTTTTTATAATTTATATCGTGTTTAATGTCGTTATGATTTTAAAAACTGCGTTTCCGCAAACCATATAAAGGACAGATCTCAGTAGAATGAATCATTACGTGAGCGCGCAATATTATAATCCATAATATTTTCGCCTCCTATAACCCGATTATGGTCCTCAATATTGAAGAAAATTAAAATGAAAAAATGTATAGTTTTGCTCTTTTATATTTATTCCTTTTAATAATGATGGAAAATTACTCAAAAGATTTTGGCTGAATACTTTTTGTAATCAGGTACAAACCACGAGTACTTTTATAAAGTACTAACGTATGACTAGTTAAAGCTACATACTTATACATTTTTTCTTACTATACAGCCCATGATCTGCCTTGATTCCAGTTACACCGAACAGACTCTAAAGGTTTCTGGCAAATGTTTCTCTTAACAGTAAGATCACTTATATATATATATATATATATATATATATATATATATATATATATATATATGATTCACCTAATAACTTCACACAGTGGATTATAAATAGAAGAGGAGAAAAACATTATTAGATTACGTACTTCTGATTTAATTTCGGATGTCACAAATTTAATATTTGCGACGTAACTTTTAAATTTAGAAATTAATTTTTATATTTTAATATGATCTCTGCAATGCTAAAATATACTTTTTTATAAAGTAATAAACGTTCGTATCACTTTTATTATCTTTCTAACAAAAGAGTGACAATAAGCAAATATATGAATAGAATAGATATAAATGGCATGAGGAATGATAGTACCCAGTAGAACTTCTTGTCAGTCTTGAATTAGTCCTTTACTTCAGGAAAGGAGATCTCTCATCCAGCTCCTTTATAGTCTTCTGCTAATCGTCAGGTCAGCCGTAGTCATACAGTATATAAGTCTGCATTGATGACCGTGAAGGTTACAATAGAAACGGGAATAAACATTACGTATGTATCGGTCGATAGTTGGTTGTTGTAAGTCGGTATGTAGAGTTTTGTTGTTTACGTACCAAGGAGCTTCTGTTATAAGTCTTAAAATTTTGGATTGAAAAGATTGCAGTTTTTGTAAGTTTTTTTTTTTTTTTTTTGCTGGACCGTACATAGGTGAGGGTTTAAGTAGGTATGTATATGTATTGAGTTCCTGCCTGATTTTTAGTTTTGACGATTTGGAGAAAAGAGAATACAGTAATTTCAGTCGTTTGTTATTAATTTAAAATTATTTTAATTAAAAAGTTATTTTAAAATTAAAAATCTCAACAACAAAAAAAATTATTGTAATCAAAATGGCTTTAAGAAGTGCTTTGTCTGACTTAAAAACAACGACTTTCTAAAAGTTAATTTGTTCTAAAAATATATTTTCTGATCTAAAAGTTTTCAATTAATTAAGTGAATACATTTAATGTTTTTCTTCCTCTTGGAAAATTCACTTCTTTTCAGTTCTGTTTATTTTTCTCCTTGGCCCTTTAACCCGGAAACGAAAATTGAACAAACTTGTCATGAAAGAGTTTATTCCAACTAATTCGAGCTTCCCAAATTCATTTTCTTTATTAATCGAGGATATATCTTTTTAACTTTTTTGTTTTCCTGAAGAAAATCAATCCGAATTATTCATTACGTCTCATTTATAGGCTCAATTACACACCATTTACGCCCTCATTGACCTTCTCAGTAATATCATCAGCATGTATAAAGATTGATGACTCTTTCAAAAATCAGACTAATTGAATATGTGAATTAAAGTCCGAAAATAAATCACCTTTCCTTCACTTACGAAAGATGTAATAAAATAAAAAATAAAATAGCTTTTAAATATTCAGATAAACGTCTCGGAAAAGAATGGCGTATAGCCACTACAACTGTGACCTGGACGCAAGGAATACAATTTTACCCGCTTTAATCAAGACTCAAACATCAAAGTGAGGAAGCAGTATTAATTGGATAACTTGTTCAATTAAATTACTTCTGCAGGGCAAAGATAGAACCCTCTCTAAGTTTTGGTTATATTGTACTCATTAAATGTTTTTCTTAGATATCTGCAAACTTCACCACTGCTTTAATCAATTTAAGCGAGTCGGTTCTTTACAATTGCTGACTTCCTTTGGATCGGCCTGGGTAGATTTATTGCACTGAAGCACCCTATTACTATTTTAGTTTTAGAAATGTATGAAAATAGTCTCGTACAAATATGAAAGTAAATTTCCCCGTCGATCCTAGGCTTCGAATTCCTTTTTAAAAGCAAACATTATTCTTTTTTGCTTTCTTGAAGTAAAGAAATTATTGCAATCGCGCAAATTTTCGGTAATGAGACGTCAACGGAGATATCCAATTTGACCATCCCTGAATCCATTTTGACTAGTTTAGTAGTGTAGTCCACACTTACGTTCGTATCTCGCATAATTCAAAAACGGTTAGCCGTAATTTATGTTTAAATTTTGTATTTGTGATTTTCTAACATCTAAGTCACTACTTCGGTCACTACTTGATCATCGAAAGTGGTACATTATTTCAAGATCTTAATAGATTTTCATTAAAAATTATATTGAAAAATAATGCAAATTTTTTATATAATACTTATATTTTAATATTAATAGCATACTAGATTTTGGTTAAAGTTGGCAAACCTGAAGTGGTACTTTACTTGAAGTTCATATAAGACTTTTATACAAAATTGAGAAATTTTTAACTTTGTTATATAAAACTCCTATGTCAATATAAATAATTGGATGACCGGAAGTGGTACTTTACTCGAAGTTCATAATACATTTTTTTTTAAATTTCACATTTTTAAATGGTTCTTTATTAATTTTAGAAATAAAAGCGACGTATAAAAGTTTTAGCAAATAAAATTCTGACTGTAGCACAATCAGAATTACGACTCAGGGCAATCTCACAGGTAACCGACGCCAATAGACTCCGAGTGTCGTTTTTGCGATACTGCTATCTTCGGGATCTAGTTACCAAATAATGATGAAGGATAAAATTTTGAGCCGTAGATTTGTTGTTTAACAGGAATACAAGGGTGTCCATATCAGATTTTTTTAAATTTGATTATGTACGATTCACATTCCTTCGTAATGGTTGAACGAGGTCTTGCGACAGTACGTGGCGCATTCAATGTTATAACACCTTAAACTGGTTCTTAGAGGCTTATTTGCCTTCTGGTAGGATTTTCGGTTCTACCATTAGATTTTTCATGAAATTTTTAGAAAGAACAAAAAAAAAGAAGTTAAAAATGTTGATTTTTACTCATTCAATTTAATTTATATTTTGTGATAATTCATTGGCATCTTAAGGTGCATTTAGACGAAGGGACCAGACCGGAGAAAACGACCGTGTGAACGCTCACACACAACAAGATATGGGCGTGGCTACTTACCCGTTCAAGTAGCCACGTCCATATCTGGTAGTGTGTGAGCGTTTACACGACCCGTTTTCTCCGATCTGGTCTGGTCCGGTCGTCTAAAATTTCGAGTTTCAAATCAATGTTTTTGAACGGTTAACTTGCATTTAAAAGCTTGAAAAAGGAAGAACTTTTAGAAAACTAGTTGTAATAGGATTTTGAATTTTTATTTTACGTTCATTATTGTCCAAGATGTCAACGAATGAACAACCCAGTCTCGTATTTATACTTGCCACTTTTTTCGATCCTCCCAATATTGGTTTTCTTTCAATTTTTATGTACATAAAAAATTATACATATATTGTAACGCTCTTAAAATAATACTAGCTTTGGCGAGGATAGAGGTCCTTCGAAAGGTCCTTATTTCAAAAATAGTCGGTTTTAACATTGATACAGACGTCGATATTAGCGAGTAGAGAGACATTAGAATAAAAGCTAAAATAGGATATTTTAATAGTCAACTACTTCTTCCCGTATAAGAGAAAGATCCGTCTATAATTTTCAACCTCGTTGAAACAGGCATCTGAGAAAATCTGTTGACAGACTTCCATTGTTCAAAAGTAATTTTTTCGCCTCTTTAAACGTTATTACTTACTATTATTTTTTTTATTTGAAAAAATAATTTGACTTATTGGCAACTTATGCATGGAAATAACCCACTTTTCGCCATGTTTATGATTTTTTTTCACCAGGTTGCTACACACCGATTTTTATAAAACATGAAATTTGTTTCTACTATTTTTTTTTAAATTATCGCGTTGAAAATGTCCATTGAAAATTTATTTAAAAAAATGAATGTATTTTCTTTATCGTACTTGGACTATAAGGGCCTTCAAGCAGAACTCAAGCCTTTTCGTTTTATCATTAATTTCAAGAACCTAATAAAAAAATATACTGGATAATTTTTACGATCATTATAAACCATAAAAAAAAAATTGGGATCATTTGCAACTTCTTATGAAGCATATTAAAACATTGAGGTTAAAAGGCTGAAATCCTTCAGGTTTAATTATGACCAGATCTAAAGCTCTGCATACAGTAAAATTCGAGGACTTCACAGTAATAAATAATATGCTTATTACAGCCTCTTTCAGGCACACAATGAGCACAAATGTTATTTTAATGAGTCTATAATATTTTAATCAGTAATTCAGGAGATGAAATTTTATTGCCGGCTCGTTCCTTGTCAAATTTAGGTTTAATTTTAAAATAAATTTGTAATGTCTCGTTTCAGCCTTCACGCCCCAATTTCTTCCTTTTTTTTATTTGAAAAGATTCCTAACTAAGCTATTTTATATATTATGATACTATATGAGTGATATAAGTTAGTGATTTGGATTTATTTGTTTTATATTTCTAATTAATTAAATAAACGACTGTAAAAGACAAATCACTCATCCGGTTGTTTTTTTATTCTGCATCGTGTTTAATCGTCAATGTGTGTTATTTTCTGTCCAAATTTATTGAGATTCCTAATACCTTCGACGATATTCAAATGTGACTCCCTTCCTCCTCCTTTATAAAAGATAGTGTTTTGATATTTTACTAAAACAACTATAGGACTAACTATAAATAAATAATAATATGAAACACAAAAATAATATGCTCTTAAGGTGTTCACAGTCACTCCAAATGGAACGTGGAACGACGCTGAGTGTGTATTTTTTGGAGTGATGCGGAGCTACTGCATTTTTATCGGTCCTTAACTCCATCACGCCATGCCAAAATCCAATCATTCCAACCGATTGTGATAATAACAATTATTGTTCAGTATAGTTAAAATTTACGATATTGATTGTATAAAATATGCTGCGAAAATATTGATATGAATAACTTATAATTTTGTTATTTTCTTATCATTAATCATGTTAAAAAAATAAATAAAAATAATTAAAATGATCAAAACATTTTTAGTGATTCCATAATAAATTGAAATATAAATTTTGACTTTTTGTCGTTAAGTCTTTTTCAAAAAACCACGTCGATGTTCTTCGTATTTTTTTTTTTTGGTTGCTGAAAATGTATTAATCGAATTTTTTTTTCAGTGACATTGTTTTACTTAGGACTTTAATATTCACGTTTCCAAAATTAACGTTTATAAATAACATACAAGCTAAGAAGCCTTGAGTTTAAAGTGGGTTACTGTGCCTTCAGCCTCCCCCGCCTGCCGATATCCTCGAACATATATCTTTCCCCCGACACGAAGAGAACAAAGACGTTGGGGTCTTGGAGGCCTTATCTGTCCTTCGATTCCTCTCCTCCGCTGCAAGAACTTGTCTGAGACATTATCAGATCCTCCCTGTCACCCGTCTTCGTCTGATATCGCATTCAATAAACATATTAGTTTTCTTTTCTTTTTTTTTTTTTCTTCAGAAATCTTCATTCTTAATCTTATCTGGGCATATTATATAGCATTGAAAATAATAATAAAATGAAACTTTTCAATAAGTTATAGTTCGTAACTAACGGAAACTCTTGTAATAATTTAATTAGCTATGAAAAACGTGTTCACTAAATTAACTTTTACTTTTTTATCCGCCAGTTTTTTTTTTAACAGCCAGTACCTCCAAAAAGGTGGGTTTTTAACACAAGGAGAACTAGCTTCTGTTTTTTTTTTTTTTTGTAAAGAGATAGATTGAAAATTATGATATTCCTGGGTAAACCACCAGATTATGTTTTGAATTTTTATTGTCTTGCAGAAAGTTAAAGTTTAAGATTAAAATTGTATTAAGTAAATAGATGTATCACAATATAGGTTGCGAACTTATGTGGGTGCTTAATAAGAGAAGCAAAAATAAAAAATGGCTGTTGCCACTATTTCGAAGAAATAGAATGAAGAAATGATTTATTCAACTTTCATGTTAAAAAAATCTAATATTGTACAAAGTTACTTTAAATAATACAAGACAATTTATTTTTTGTTCACTTACCAACTGACATGAGCTTTTTATGGAAACGCTTAAATATCTACATTTTAAAAAAATGAAGTAAAATCAGACCATGACTATAGATTTATCATTTTCTATTCTAACAAAAAATACTTTTTATAAAAAAATATTGCAATCTTCCCACATGTGCAATAGGTAATAGTGCTAACTGGTTTGTAAAAAATGTAAATGATAAAAAATATTATACTTTAACAGTTTTTTAAACAAACATTATTGCATTTTCAAAACCAGAAAATATTTACATTAAAAAAAAAATTATTAAAAAAAAATAAACACTAAATTGTAAAATTTATAGGTGTTGTAAACAATGTCACAAATTACACACACATTATAGGTAATAATTATACACACATTACGAAAAATAAATAGATTTTTATTAGAATATTAATATATATTGTATAATATAGTTTTTTTTTAAAAAAGATATAAAAAATAACCCAAATAGAAGTAATATGCAATAATTTATAAATTTAAACCTTTATAATATAATAATATACGTATAAAACCACTGCAATAAAGTTTAAAATATTTTGATGCGCAATGATACAGATATAAGTCAAATATCAATATTTATAATATTTATAATAAATATATATATAAATATATAAATATATATATATATTATATATATATATATATATATATATATATATATATATATATATATATATATATATATATATATATATATATATATATATATATATGTATATATATATATATATATATATATATATATATATATATATATATATATATATATATATATATATAATATTTATCAAATATACAGACTCAAGTCGAAATGAGGTAAATTACAACATTCAATTCTTTGTCTAGTAAATATTAATTCATTTATAAATAAAATTTATGGATAACTAATTCTTTATTAATTGATTTGTATTTTTTTTTTTTTTGGCTGGGTGCGCCGATAAATAAATAAATATTAAATAATATGTTGGCGAATCTTAAAAAAACAAACTTTTTATGGATTTAATAAAGCTGCCAATATCATAAATTTTAAAAGTCTAAAGGATAAAGGATCATCTTATATATATATATATATATATATATATATATATATATATATATATATATATATATATATATATATATATATATAATTAAAATAACAATATATTTTACGATCTGTTAAAATCTTATTTTTAATTATGTCCGAACAAACTGTTTTTTATACATAATAATTTATCTATAATTCGATATTTAATGCAAGGTGTTTGCTTCTGGTTAATCTATTAAGAATGTAATTATGATATCGCATTGGAAAATTATTAAAGACGACAAAGGATATTTTCAATAATTTATATTATTAATATATACAAAATATATGTGAACTATTGATCAAACATTTACAAATAAATAAATTAAAGAATTTGGATTCAAGGGAAATTCAAGTGAATTTACAGTCTTCCACCAAGAAACTGTTTTCATAAACCATTTAATATAGGGTTTTAAATTCCGCTCCCAATTTCCACAATTGATCCATAATTCATCTCTTAAAATTCCTGGATGATGGCTTTTTAATGTTGTATATGGACTTGTTTATTCAGCGACATCTTGTGATCAGTAACCTCACAATATGAATATATTTCACGATAATTTGTTAGTATCCGTTTGCGTTGGTATTAATTTTTTTTATTTTTCATCAAACGATTATGCCAAGATTATGTCATAATTTTCCGTAACAAATACTCAAAAATCTGTCCTCCTTGAAAATGATGTGAATAATTTCAAATTAACTCCTTTATCTTTTTTTAAAAAATGAATTCACAAATTTAAATTATATAAAAACTAGATTTTTTTTTTCATATAGTATCCCGTTTCCATACGTTAAAGATGCCTCAGGATCGCTTCTTATTCAGTCAGTGAAGTGCATAGTGATATATCTAAAGGAAGTGTATTTGTCATAATATTCATGTTTATTTTTTAAAGTTATTGTTAAAGTCTAAATAGTTATAAGAATACTGGAAAAAAAGAAAAAATATTAACCATTGCCCAATTGTTTTTCGAAAAGCTGTAATCCCCGAACCCATCCATCGTTAATGTTTTCGTTTTTTTCTTGGCAGACGTGGATTGACTTTGGAGTAGGGAAAAACTGGGACAAACCCGACTTGACCAGCTTCGTAAAGTAGGGACCTGATCCATTGAGCCATAGGCACCTTAGTGTAACTTTGAAGTTGAGACTGAAGTTGACTATAAAGTGTAAATAGGTCTACTTTCCAATGAGTTCATTATCAAGACCCTTTAAAGAATGTGCGTTAGCTGCCGTACAATTCATTTGCTTATTAGTATTGAGGCAAAACATTTTTGAGAGTTTCGTGATACCAAATATAGCTGAAATATGGATTATAGTGTTTCGGGAGCTACAATTTTTTTGAAATCGAAATTTCAAAAAATATTAAAAGAATAACAAAAGAATCCGGCAATCGTTCAACAAAATATTTTCACGGCTAGACAGTTCCAAAAATCAAATTCATGAAATTGTATTCTCTAACAGTATTGATTATATAATTATTACTAACTTGATTTTCAATGTTTTCAAAGAAGGTTAAGAGCTCTTTTAATGCCAAATGATTTTTCCGACTAAAGAAACGGTAGGTACACTATTGATCATTGAAGGGATCAAAATTATAAAACTATTTAAGAAGTTTTAGTCAATTTAATAAGTAAACTTATTGAACGTTTGATCTAAACTAATATAACGATATATCATATCCGATTGATTCTTAATCATTTTTATATCCTTTCATTTATGCATATATATATTATATGCGAGATTTCCCTCTTATTATATCTACTTTGTCAATTCTATAACGTATTAATTATTTACAAATGATGAGATATAATCTATAAATGGGCTACGCAGGTGTATAAAAATAATAAAATTGCCTTGAATGTTGTTAATTATTACACGATTAATAACAGGTATTTTTTGTGTTCTGAAAAAAATTGGAATTTTTTAAAGGTAAAACATAAGTTTGACAAAAATATATTATTGTAGGTGATTCCTTAATCAACTCCTTTTCCGCCTTTTATTATAAATTTCTAGTTTGCGAATCGTAGCCATGTTTTCTGTAACTTTGTTATTATATCTTTGGAGTTTATCATGAAATATTTTAAATGAGTTCGGAATGTGATATTATACCTTGTGTTTTTATTAGTCGGTAATGTTTTGTTACTGGCCTATAAAGATGAAGGAATGACGAGTCTTCAGGTTTTTATAAGAAAGTCTGATTTTTTTTAAAAATTTCTGTTTCATAAATTTGTGAGACCACATGAATTTTAATCAGTTGTAAGTATTTAATTTTGTCTATTTTTTATCGTTGATTGTGCGAAAGAAGAGCTCCATATGATTCAGTTTATTTAGTTGTTTATTTTACTTTATTTTTATTTTTTTCGATGTCATGTTGATTTTTCTTTTTATCTGGGATCAGTTCCCATCTGTAAATGTTTAATTACTTGGAGTAGGGCAGGTTTCAGTTTAACGATTTCGGAACTGACTTTTTGAAGTGGTGAGAATCCCGAGGACGGCTGTACAGCCGAAAGGACAAAACGTCTTGACAAGGTGAGCCCCGCGACGGGACATGAACAAGTGGCCAAAGAGGGACTAATACCTGTCATCGGCAGGTAGAATCGATCCCGCACTCTGGACCCCCTGACAGGTGAACAGGTTATCCTGATGTGAGAAGAATGCTATAGGTTACATCGGCAGAGCCCCTCTGCATAATCCAATCTAGACCGCCTAGGGTGGCCCTTCCTCAATTGTCATCCTGGGCCAACCGTCTCTCTTTTTGTTCCTACTCCTCCATTCTAATGAACCCTCCAAAACACAGTTTACCTTTCCTGTCACGTTGGTCTAGAATGTTATTTTGAACATAATATGTGAGGTGCAGAACAATTCGTACCTTTAGTAACGGAATACAAGTTATTATTAGTCTATGTGAAATATGAATTATTGACGTAGAAATAATTAAGCGAAAAATAATGTTGTGTGAATTTAGAATATTAATGGGAAGAAAATCGCATTGCTACTGTTTCCTGCAAATAATAAAAAATAAAGAACTCATCAAGCCCAGAGCTTCGATGCCGATAACACCACATTGCTTGCATACAGACCATCTTCCACTGAATTCCATTTAAACTCTGAAATCCTCAAGGACGGACCTAACACTAGCTACTCATCTACGTTTCGGTCGACTCCTAGGACACATGTCGGTCATTTTAGAGCAGAAAATCCTTTTAGTAATTCGTTCATTATCCATCCCGACGACTTTAGGCGTCCATTTCAATCGCAGCAATGATATCACCTTAATTATATTTACCAGGTGGAGAGTTCACGCTATTCGGCGTTGTGTAGCTATCTAAAGTGTCCAACTGAATCATCAGTCTTCGGCCAATACTTTATTTAGAATAACCTTAAGGTCGTTGTTCTTCGCCATATTCAGGCGACCATGTTTCACATTCGTAAAATATCTGATGTGGACACCACATGACTTTCTTGTACGCCTATTAAACTATAAACCCGTGGCTCAAAAAGTGATCCTGCATTTGGTTAGTCGTTTTCATAGAAAGCAGTGCCTCAAAAACGATACCTGGTGTCGCGGCGTTCATCTATTGACACACACACTCCCGATTTGTGATTTTCAGCAGAATTCACATTCCTCCCTTGAAAGAAGGTGGGAGGTAAAAAGAAACAAAAAACAGTTTCAGGTAATACAATACTTTCTCTAATGCGTACAAGGAATTAAAATCATAGGGAGAGGTGTTTTAAACCTTGAAATAACAATTACTATATTGGTTGCCTCATATCCATGATTCGCAAGCTCCTGTTTTATAGTTGCCGCAGGTGTAATGCAAACTTTTTGAGACAACTCGGGAGCTTTTATTTTCTGGAAACTGATATGTATGGAAATCAGCATCCCTTCCTCTTAAACTTGCCATTATCCTGCAATATACATCGGCATTTTTGGGATAAACCGAAACTCCTCTCATAGAAGTTATCAGCCTGAAGCTGGACCTGACAGGTTATCCTGATGTGAGAAGAATGCTATAGGTTACATCGTCTATAGATTATTGTAGGACCTTCTGATAACGAAGGAATGTAACAATTGATGCATATTCTTTTACATCTCATAAATAAATAGGTGGTTTTAAGCATTAACAGGCTGCTTATTTGTTGGCTGAGTCGTCTATTGGGATTGGTAGGAGACCAAATCTGTTTTGAGTACTATTGGTATTACTAGCCTTTAGATATTTCCGTGGGGTCTCTTTCCGTTATTATATGTCGTATTCTTTCAGCAGGTAACGAGTTTCCAAGAGATTTCTTCGTGTTCCCTGACAACATTAGAACAAACTATCTCCACTAGATAAAGCATCGGAAATCGACAGTTTCGACATTTTAAGCGGGAGAATCCGCTGCAGACTTATTCTCATGGAGCAAACTTGTTCAGCTCACAAATAGGAAGGGAAACATGGATTTTATGCGCAGTGTAAGCTTATTATGACCTTCAAGTGAAGTACCTAAAGTAAATAAATTATTAAAACAGATTTTTTGTTAATTTATATGTTTGTCTTAACGTCTATTGAACACATTAATAGGCATTCTAAAGCGGATATATTTATTTTTCATCTAAATGTAACATCAGTTTTCTTTTTTTGACTATAATGATGGTGATATGACCTCTTTCTCTGATAGCAATATTGTACATCAATTCCAGTATCGATATTCCGACATACTTGAGACTATGTGACAAAAATGCTTATAAGAGCAAAAAACATTTAACCTAGTGCATAGATGGTTCAGATTAATTCCATTTGTGGAAATGCATTTTATCTATTAGGCCTTCTTTATACTTCCTTCTATTTATGCCTATCCTTATGCATTATTCAGTAATGAGAGATTCATAGGATCTTAAACAGCAATTGTATGAAACAAAAGCACCCCCGCTGGCTCGAACTATAGCTTTACTAATATATTTGATACAACAGCAGATGTCGCCGTTGTTTCGTCTGATCATGTTGAACCAACAGTTGCATTAGCTGAGTTCTGATATCCTTTTACTTACATCGACTCCTGTTCAATGAACAGAGCATTAAACTAAATACGGAGCGAATCTTGAAAGCAGTGTATTTTCAAAAATGATTTTCCGTACTTGAACGGCGTTACTTTTTTATTTTTAAATACATGTTGGAGATTGTGTACGTTGCAGAATTCGAATATGTAAATTATAACAAAATTAATTTAACAATCTTAGAAGTTATATTTATTTCAAATGGGTCCATTTTTTTTTTTCTCGCCATTCTATTGTCATGTTTTTGAACTTTTCGTTGTTATTTTTAAGGTTAAACGCCCTGAAGTACTTCAACTAGATTCGGAAGAACTGGTTATTCTGAAGGTTACCAACTTATTTTGGCATGGATGGAAACGTTGAGATTTATTCTTTCAGTTATAAAATGGGCTTAACCCTTGAACAAATGACCATAATACTAGTATCTGTATTCTCATTTAAACATTTAGGACTTATTAACTATAATAAAGTATATTGATTTTTCCCAAAATTTAAAGGACGAGTTTATATCTGATAGCCTAGGACTGGCTTCTGGGTTTTCCAGAAGCTTTCTCGCAGCACAACAGAACCCTTATCTCGACTTGGGAAACAATAAGCACATTCCGACAAAAGACCCATTCACGCACTTTAACAATATCAATATTAAAGGGATAACAATATCAATTATACAACCCGTTTCTACAGTTATCTTCCGCCTTCCTTCATCCCCTCTACCATTCCTATGTGTATAATAACCATCATGGTCCACTGGACAAATCACTTTTGCAGTTACATTCTTTTCGTTACTCTCTTGAAGGAGACCTAGAATTCATATTCTTGTAAGGAGACGTGGACCCTATTTCATATTAAAGTACAAAAGTGCAATTATAGGCGGTAAAAATACTAGTGGGAAGGTTGGTTTTTAGAGGTTACAGGTTACTTATCTTTAGATAATAATAATTTTATTCAATCTTTTTTTTTTTATTCATTATTTTTAATATAACTATTTGAAATATCAGTTGACATCCGCATGATGGTTTAGAAGGATCAATCTAATTAGAGATTGATAAATTATTTGCCACTTCTATAAATTTGTTTTATTGAAAACTAGTTTCGAATGTTAAGTTATCTTTAGTTCTAAAAACACACAAAAAATTCAAAAATAAGCTATTCAAAATATAGTTTGGTATTATTGTACATATTAAATTAGATGTAATATAAATCAATATGGTGTAATAACATGTAATATCAATCATTGATTTATATTACATCTTATTTAATATGTATAATAATACCAAACTATATTTTGAATTGCTTATTTTCGAAATTTTTGTGTATTTTTAGAACTAAAGATGAATGTATAACATTCGAACTAGTTTTAAATAAAACAAATTTATAGAAGTGGCAAATAATTTATCAATCCCTAATTATTTGAAGTATTATCGTATTTTAGCATTTTACAGTGTTAATCAAAGGTCTAGTAAGTCGAATTAGTAATAATAAGTCATATCTGTACTTTTGTATATTATTATGAAACAGGGGCCTGGAATCGTTCTCTTGTATTCACCCCACAAAGATGTATAGCACATGACACAGTTTTATTCAGTTCATAAAAAGAATGATGTCTTTGTTACGAGTTATTAATATAAGTCTCTATTATAAATAAAAGTTATTTCTCAAATGTCTCCACTGTGTGTGATTCGTTAACACTTGGATATGCCGCGAAATAAAAGTCAATCATCACAGCCGGATTCGAACCATCCTCGCTTCTGGCACGAGGTTACTCAGGCAGTACCTCAACACCCCGTTCTCTGATTTTTTTTTGTAATAAATTGACGGTTTAAGGAGTTTTGCATTGAATGTTGGAGTAGTTATAAATCACGAAGTTTCTTTTTCCAGTGTTGATTGTGGATTACTTTTCAGCCGTTCTGGAACAGTTCATGGGCGAAAGTGCCGTATTATTTTTAAATACTGTAAGATAAGTATACAAACAAGATTGAAGGTGATTTGATATTGTATATTTTAGTCCTTAAAAAAGCAACACTGCCATGATGATGTTTTGCAGCTTCCATACTCAACAAGTATTTATTTAGCTATATTTCACAAGGCGTGGTTATTTTACTAACTAATCCAGACCATATTAATGACATAAAACCAACTTTATTTACTTTGTAACCATAAAACCACTGAGCCTGCACTTCAGCCATTGGTAGAAGTACGAACTTTCTGATAAAGAGAAATGTGGCGGAAAAAAACTCATAGATACCAACTTAGCGCTTTTGTAATGAAACAATAACCTTTGGCACTTCGCCATCCACACATTTGAACTCAACGGTACAGAATTAATTTTTATACTTTCAGCTTATTCAGCTTCCGCATACCAATTTAACTAGTAACAAAAATTTGTATACATATATTTAATTTTCTTTTAAATAACAGATCTGCCCCAATTGGTAATCCTCAGTTTGGATTTAATTAATGAATAAAAAAGCACACAAATAAATATAAGGGAATGCCTTTTTACTAATTTCTGAAATTATTTTTTCCTCCGGCTTTAAAGCTGGTCCATGACTTTCATAAACCTTCATTTCGATAATGTATGTTTTTTTTTGCGCGACCACTATAAAAAGTGCCCGATTCGCTAACTCGGTGTAATTTTGTAATGTATTGTGGTAAGTTTTACTCTCCAACTATCTGAGCCACTCCCAGTATAATGAATGACAGGTACTATTTTATTTTTATATATGGGAAACCACGGTTTCTACCCTGATAAAGCCCATTGATTTTTCTCAGCCATGGATCTGTTAATAGATTTAATAGATCAAAATGGTCCTTGATTGTTCTTGGGTTTTAAAAATTAAAAAAAATTGTAACTTTTTTTCGACTTTTCAAAACTCATTAAAGATTATTTATTAGTTTACAGTCACTAATAAAGCATATAATTAGTTTTCAAAAATAAAATAACTTTTCGGATAATATGTAATAAACGTTGGACATGATAGGACGAACCTAAGGAGAATTCACTGTTTATATACAGACAAATATTGAAAAATACAACATTAAATTTTTATTAAAAGTAGGTTGTTTTTATCTTTTATTTGAATCTATAGTGATATAAATTAAACAAATTGCCTCTGAAATAGGGATATAAGAACTTACTAGCCATGTATTTTTAGTGTTTCCACGATTCATAGACTTCAGGGAGAAGTTAAGTTAGCGCATTTCTCTAATTGGCTGCTTTATTCTTAGACCATAACAGGTTTTCATTATGGACTGAAGGGACACATGAAGTGTTTTTCGAACCACGGTTCTTACCCCAAAAAACCTTCAAATAATTTTGTATGGGGGCCACATAGTTCAGAACTGGAAACTTGGGCTTTAACATTGTATATTATTGCCTATTCTGATCCAAGCGCATAATTAAATAAACAATCTATAAATTGTATTTAATTAAGAGTTAGTCTTCTCTGAGCTTCAATCTATATCTGGTTGTATTTCATTAGCAACTTGAACATATCAAAGTTTAATATTAATAATCTCCACGATATTCCTACTCGGGGAGGATTGAAGAGGAAAAAAAAATACTGACTTTTAATTGAAAATAAATCTGATAATTCTGGTTAAGGCCTTTATCACTTAAGCTGGTATAAATTATTAACGCTTTGCACTTTTCCCTTATCATTTTTTATATTTTTATATTATCTTTATATTTTTTATCATATTTTATTTTTTATATTAGCTCTTCGCAATATTTTATTCAATTGTAAAATTCATTGATTATTTCTATGAAATTTGAAGTTATTAATTCTAATTAACATTTTTCGTTTATATTCAATTATGAGTTCTATATTTCTAAACTGCCCTGATGCCTTTGTTCACCAATAGCACGTTATATCACGTCTGCAAGTAAATGCTAACGAGTCCAATTTTTTTTTTCTTCTTTCTTTTTTTTTTTTACTACAAAGGCTCTTTGAAGCTACGCTCTGAGTCAGTTGAGAAAAAAAACATTGCTCTTTCAAAGCTGCCCAGTAAAGATGTAGAAAAAGCTAAGTCATGTATTTGAGGATAAAGTCTGAAGAGTAAGTCGGAGACTTTGTCGTTGTGTTATTTTCTACTTCATTTTGCATCCCGGCTATTTAAAGACCTTCTTACAGAATTAGAGATTTTTTTTCACTATCTGTTCACCTAAGCAGCAATCAGAATTCTGTTATTTTTCAATTAATAATTATTTCACATTGCAGATTTTAAATATGAAGCAATGAAGTACGGATTCTGTCCAAAAATTCGGGTGGAAAAACTTAAAGAAATTGAGAGCTCTGAGAACAATATTGGATATTGGTTGCACATCAAGGAAAGACTTTAAAAAATTTATAGTCGGTAAACCAGCTTCGAAAACTAAATGGCTTTGAATAAGAGTGTACTGTTGAACAATCTTATCATCTTGAAACTGAAACTAGATTTTTTGTGACCCATGCATTACTAGATATACCTGGCATTCTTCTCAAAAAGTTAAATCCTAGACTCCTATTTCAAAAATCTGTAGCTTCTTTATTTTCTCCTTGTATATTTGTCTGCTCTGCTTTACCTAATCCTCTACTAGAAGATGCTTTATGAGAAGTTTCACCACCTGTATTTTCCTCCTTCCTAACCCAATATAAAATACCAACAACCTATTTTGCGCAATTACCTCCTTGTCCACATCCCTGTCAGCTATAGGAATATTCCAACTCAAACAGTGTCGGCTGTTGGTGCAACAAAACTATTCTGTAAATTTGAAATTTATTTTTTACTTTAGGTGGATGTTTCTTGAATTTTAAATAGAAGTTCTATAAGAATATCTCAAGAATATACAATAATATCACTATTCAAGTTTTTAAACCTTAAAATTAAAAAATATTTTCTTAAGCATGTCAGCTACTGGTGATTTTACTCTATTCTATTTTTTAATAATAGTATAGAGTAATATAGAGTCGAATCGAATGCCAATCAACACATTACAATAAATGAAAGATACTAACTATGGATACACAGATAAATATATTTTAACAATTATATTGTTTCCATTGTTTCACATTTTTTATTAACTTGTTCTTAAATTTTCATAATTCTCATTCTATCTTTAGAAACTCGTGTTAAAGTAGAAAAAAAGAAAAATTAACATCCCTTAAACAACTACAAAGGTTAATTTAATTTATTTTCATATTTATAATAATTTTAGTTACATTTATTTATCTCAATCTCTTCCTCTTGTCCATATAATTTTTTTTCTTAAAATTAAAAATATTATTTTATATATTAAGGAACGAGCTGCCTCAGTTATAGACTCTCAGTCTATTTACTATTTATTAATGAAACTTTATCTTGTCATCTATAAATAATCATGTTATTGTTATTAGTCATATTCCTCTATAGCTTAAATCAAAAGCACCATCCATTAAGAAATAATAAATAGACTGAGATTTACATTACCTAACGTTTTAATGTAAACCATTATTAGTTAATGGTTTTAATATTTATTTTATGTACGATATAAAATTTACAGGGTGTCCCAGTAGACAAGGTACACCCTCAATATTTTCCAGAGTTTTGAGAATTTCATAATGAAACTTTGTATGTCTAAGCTATTTAAAATGAAGTTTCTATTGTTGGTATAGTCGATTTTTTAGCCTCTTTTAGTCTTCTCTGGAATTCCCTTTGGGAAGGGGTATGTTTTATGACGGATTCTGATGGAGAGTATAATAATTAATTATATGAAGTAATTAATCATTTTTATTATTAACTAATGAAATAATTAGTTAAAAATAACTACAATTCAGCTTACAAAATCCAACATGCAAACAGACGCAGGTGAAAGCTGCTGTTATCTATTTTAATATTTTTTAGGAGTTTTGTCTATAAAAAATATAATAAATAAATGTTAGCCTATAATATTCGGAAGATATCCTTTTACAAAATATTATTTTTTTTTTTTTGTAGGTAATTATTAGGGATATTATTATTGGCTTAAAAAAAACGAAAAACTTTTTTTTTACGTATTCTATGGTATGGAATAGCTGTTATTAATTACAAAAGAAAATCGCACTGAGAAAACAAAATTATGAGTGGCTATGATTATAATAATGTCAGCAAAATAAAATATTTTCTATAGAATTGGTGAAATCTTTTAGGTAAATAATATTTTTATCAATAGTGAAAACAGGATGATTTTCCCAATACCTTGAATAAATAGGTTTTGAACTTGTTGATTAATATTTTATCGTGAGCTCTGAGTGTAGCTATATGTTATACCAAACGTTTATACGATTATGTTTTTTGATAAAAGGAAATAAATGGAGATTTTCCTGGAAAATCAGAATACGTCATAACATTTACCTCTCTCTTAGAATTTCAGAGTTAGGTTGGCTGAAATAGTCTTGAAAATTGACTGTGCAACCAAATGAAATCTAATTTTCTATAACTAAGACATACAAAGTTTCATTATGAAATTCTCGAAACTCTGGAAAACATGGTTTTTGGTCCGTATCCGGAAGACACTCCCTTTTCTGCCATTTAAAGGAAGAATGCCATCTTATTCTAAGTAATACCATTTCAAGTCAACCAAGCAATAACTATAAGTCCTATGATTTTATGAGTGCTTAACATCCTACGATTCATGGTGATAGATAAAGCTATAACCTCAGCATAGAGTACGTCGTAATCCCATCAATCAACTTCAACTGCTTTCTACAGACTATCCTCCCGGATAGCCCGCTTACCATCACCAGGCTAGACGGTATATGGAATACCCCCCATCAGCAAGATCTATCCGAAGAGCCTGAGAAAACAGAGGATTCACTTAGTCGCGCTGAATATAGAACGGCCATTACAGTCCACTGGGCAGTTTACTATAAACTTCACCGTCAGTCGCCTAGAGCGGATGATTCAGTAACAGGGTCATAAAATCTATGAGATTTTTCATTAATGATTTATTCTCTCCCTATCAAAATGGGATCCTCTACACAATGTTAGAAAATGCTGACAACATCACCACTCGCTTGCATAGATAGCAAAATACTGTTAAATACGTTATATAAACACACTTAATAGGGACTGAGTGTGCCACAGTAAGGTCTCCGATTCCATAGTCGGTTCACGGCTATTATAAAAGAAAACGTTATTTTTTTATTAGAGCACAGGCCCATTAGTCTGATATTAATCCGATACAAATTTCAGTTTATATTATTGTTTATGTTGTACACCAGTTTTGATCGAGTCTACCTATATTACAAAAAACCGTTGCTTTTATTACTCTGATATGATTAGAGTTGGTTAATGATATCATTAAAAGCATCAATAAGGGTTTAATAACTACGTAAAATAACATAGTGAGGGAATCCTGATAAAAACTGCGATAATAAACATCGCTTCTTGTAGTACTAAACATAGAAGATCAGGTTATTAAAAGGAAATTTTTAACATGCTATGTGCATATATCGAACAATATCAGTTGGTTTTGTTTCTGAAATAAACTTTTTTTTAACAATTTACCTATTTTCGTATATGATCATAATCATAAAAAATAATAATTAATAAAAATAAAGTTTCTATTATAGCAACTTGAAATCAGCTGAAAGTTCGGCAAAAACAAATTAATTCACATTTTCCCTCATAAAAAAAAAATGATTTTTTTATTTTCTTCTGTCTTTTAATTTTGTATGTATTGACATAAATAAATATCACCAAAAAAAGAACAATTCTAGTCCTCAAAATAGACTGCAAACTTTCCTAATAGACAATCTAATGCTGTTTATGAAGTAAAATTGCATATGCGGTCTTATATTTTAATTTAGAATATGATTCCATTTCACTTTATCGCATTAAACAGTTAATAATCAATGTGTATTTAGATTTTAGCTATAGATGGCATTATATCATCGCACATATTTTATAGTATTCGCGCAATTTTTTTTTTTGTCACGCAATCGGGCCAAAATAACACGACTTAAAATTTAATTTATTTTGACCTTTACGAAAATAACCGTTAATTAATATCAACATATAAAGAAGATTTAATTAAGATACAGTTGGTTGTTGTAAGTCGGCATGTAGAGTTTTTTTGTTTTCCTTCCAAAGAGTTTCCGTTATCAGTCTTAAAATTTTGGATTGCAGTTTTTGTGAGTATTTTTTGCTGAACCATAAACCTGTGATGCGTAGGTCCATATGGGTTTAAGTAGGTATGTGTATGTATTGAGTTTCTGTCTATTTTTTAATTTTGACAATTTGGGAAAATTGAGTGGAGTAATTTCAGTCGTTTGTTTGGAGTATCATTTTGACGTGTGGGCCCCAGGTCGTCCTTCGGTGGAATACTAATCTTAGATAACGTACTGTATCCGTCTGAGAAATTTGGTGGTCGCCGATATAAACTGGTGGACACTGGTAGAGCTAAAATATAAATTTAAGCGTGTGACATGATATTTATATGACTAAATGCGATAAAGTTTATTTGCCATAGTAACTTTCATATGCAACATATGCTTGATTTTTATAGTTTTATATCGAATAATAAGTAATTAATTATATTGCTTAATTGTATTGTTTTATTTCATATTACAGTAGAGAATTGCATAAAATAGTATCAAATATTTAAAAAAACTAACTAGGCATGGAGCGTGTGAATGAATTTTAATGAACGACCCTTTTATGAGGTTGATAAAAATGGAAAATATTCAAAATATATATATATATATATATATATATATATATATATATATATATATATATATATATATATATATATATATATATGTATATTTTCTTTGTCACAATTCAATAACTATTATAATATTTCATACTTTAATTATTATAAAAATAAATAATTCGTCTTGCAGAGCTAAATTGGAATACTCACAAACAGTGGTGTATATTTTTACTACAGCTAGATCTCATTTATCAACTAATTATTTATCCATTCATCAGTTGTAATTGTGAGGACTGAAATGATGATGACACCACAATTATAGCTGTCAATACAGCATATGCCGATTATTAGCAAAAGAACAAATCCCTACGTTAATCCTGTATATAAACATATTTTGTCTTTAATATGATATTGCGGTTAGATTAAAATTCGTTTTTGTTTTTTAAATAAAAATGTTAATACTTTTTTTTCTTTTTTTCTTTTAAATAAGCAAGAATAGTTTTTGCTATATGTTTTTGTAAAATGTGGATTTTTTTTTTCTCCAGTTCTCACGTAATTAACATATTTAAGAGAAAAAGAGGGAGTAGGAATTATTGACGGAGAGAGAGAAAGAAACTATCTAAAAAAGAAATAATTATTTAAAAAATGTATATTTATTCATATTAATAATTACTTCAATTATATTATGTACTTGGGGATTCCCATCGTAAGGGTTAAACAAACTGAGAAAAATACAAAAATAATATAGTATTTATTTATTTAGTCTTAATTTACTTATTAATTAATTTATTGTTTATATACCCTTATTTAGCCTCTTCCCACAATAAAGTTGTACACAGGTGTTTTCTATATTCACTGTCAGATGCTCATAAATTTTCTAGCGATACAACTTAGAAATAGAGCCGGGGCAGGCTATAAGTTATCCGCAATGCTAAACGGCTTAGTGGGTTTAACTAAACGACGGACATAGTCGGACGCACCTAAGGATTCTTTTTAATTTTTTTTTTTTTTAATATATGATGATATTATTCGATGCAATTTAGCAACCCAATTTATTTTAGCAGGATTCCTTAATAAATAATTCTAACCCACTGGGATTAGAAAAGTGTGCACATTAAAATCAAAAATGGTCATAATAATATGTCTACGAAGAGGTCGTACGGGGGATCGAATTCTCATTTAAATTCCTCAGGTGCAAAAATTCTGTAATTAAATACCACAAGCTAATTTTCGGTTTAAAAAAAAAAAACAAGCAAAACAGAAAGACTGTTCGACTTTCTCAAAATGATGGCGGTACTGTACATTAGTGCTATACCACTACTGTATACCTACGGTAGGTACACATTTTTTAATCCCTTCCCCAGTGGATTTCTATAGAAGATATCAATCATCATATACTAATTTTTTGTCTTTAGTTGTAATATTTAACATGTAATGTAGTTTTTTTTATTTATTTTCGTATCAATTTCTTAACTTACTAAAGGAGAAAAGCCCTCTCATATGGGTGGAAAATTTTTGTGTGTTGATACAATGAATATTGATCCTAAGAATCAGGAATAACTCTTAACATTTAAAAAAAAAAATCCCTTCCCTCCAAAAAACTGGGTGGGATATATGATCAATGCCCACTTAGACACATTTAAGTTTTTTCATATTTTGTCTTTAATTAGAAACAGCGTGTTGTCACATTATTGTCATCTGCAAACCTAATAATATATATGCATATATATATATATATATATATATATATATATATATATATGTATAATATACATATATAATTTTACCAGTTTAGATGAATGATAAATAAAAAGATGGTTATGTCTGTAAAATAATTTTTGTTTTTCAATTCATTTCAAGCAGTTATAAATGTTATATTAAAATGTAACAGTAAATTAATGTATCAGAATAAAAGGAATAAACAAAAAAAAATTATTTTTCGGGATATTCCTTTCATTGTTCACATAATTACTCATATTATCTTAGCAGAAATGTAAAATGAAATAATATTTGCTCTTATACTATCTCCAATAATAATATTAAAAAGATCTTTACGTTCTACCGCGGAAATATCCACTGAATGGAAAAACTGAAAACAAGTTTTTTCTTCTCTGAATCTTCGGTGCCTTCAAACGCATTTTTCTGCAACTTTTGCCATCCAGTGGAATGTAACAAAACTATTTTGAACATAAAATTCCCGTTTTTTGATAGGTGGGAAAAATATGGCCACTATCCGTTAAAGATTAAAAAGAAACTGGAATTATTTTTAGAAGGAGATTACAGCATTAATAAGATTTACAACTTACTATATATGCATGATGGATTCTCTGACGTATGAATTATTAACATATTAATAGATGAGCTATAATCTATAAATGGGCTTTCCGATTGGCCATTAAATTAATTTATAGCATGTCGTGCAGTGATTAAATGATGGTACAAACCTCATTTTCTTCCGTCATGCGACATGTAACTGGAGGTCAATTATAATTTTGTTGTTCACTTAAGAAATCAATTTTAATTATTTATAATGTAACTAAATTAACAAATATTTACATAAGAAATATTGTGTTTCTTGTAAATCTTATAATATTTTATTTTTTAATTCCAAACTGCCGGAACTATTAGTATTTAACATAGTTAATCAGTCAAATATATTGTTTTTAATTCCTTGTGAGTAAAAGAATTTTGTAATCACGGAAATTTTCGGTTTCCGGATTTCGACGGAAATATCCATTTTGACAATCCCTGAATCCATTTTCGACGCCACATCTGTATGTACGTTCGTATATGACGCATAACTGAAAAACGGTTAGTCTTAGAAAGTTTAAACTTTGTATCTAGAATTTTTGCAAAATTTAGTTGTGCACCTCTTTTTTTAGTCACTACATGGTCACGGGAAGTGGTACTTTACTGAAGATTATCGTGGACTTTCATCAAAAATCATATTAAAGTATTATGCAAAACTTCTCAAATTTGGTGTATAAGACAATTATTTTAATATAACTGACATATTGATAATATTAACATACTTGAAGTTCATAATACTTTTTTTTAATTTTCACAATAGATTTTTTAAGTGGTTCTCTATCAATTTTAGAAATAAAAGCATCAAATAAAATTCTGAGTCTGAAACGTCCAGAATTTCGAACCAAGTAGCCGACGCCGAGTGTCGTTTTTGAGACACTGCTATCTTCGGAATCCAGTAGCCAAATAGTGTTTCAGAATCACTTTTTGAGCCACCTATAGATAGTTTAATAGGCGTACAAATAAGTCATGAGGTGTTCACATAATTTTTTTAAATATTTCAGTATAATTTAATTCATTTTATTGAGAAAATATCTGTCAATACCACAGTATAAAAAATATTTTGTTGATTTTGTCCTTCTGAAAATATTATTTCTAGCTAACACACGAACATTTGTTTTTGTTAATTTAATAAATAAATTTAGATGGGAGTCAATTATCTATGCATTATAATTTAATGAAATTTTCTCTGCAATATTTTCCGATTAATTAAACTTTTTTTTTAATTATGCTTTATGTAGCGGAAGAGGGGATGCATTACTAATCAAGAGTTGGAAATCATTATTTAAATTTATCGTGTAATTTCGAGCCTTGTTTTTTAATTTACCTTGAGTTATATGTATGCATTAGAGGATGAATTATATATTGTCAGCGCGCCAATGCAATCTAATTTTTATCATAGGTAGAATATCTGGCCGACATTGGGATTTCAAAGCGGTAAATAAATTAAATTTATTCTTAATTAAAAATTAATCTATTTACTAATTGATCTGCCGCAATACCTATTAAAACTCAAATCGGATTATAAAGCGTTGAGAAATCCGTTCCTGTTTTGCGTAGTTCGAGTTGAAAATAATATGAGTAATAGTAACAAGTTTAGTCGAGGCTAAATGTAGTCTTAAATATAATCTGGCGTAAGCTAATCCTGGACTGTATGCATAGCCAATTCCTGTTTAGTCTAAGAATGATCTAGTTCTGAGTTAGCTTAACTCACCAGCAAGCCCTGATCCTGAGACCAGTTTATTCCTGGACTAACAGTAGGCCAAGAAAAATTAAGCTTTTAAAAATTTGACATTTTTATCGAGATACGAGGGCTGTTATAATTGCATTTTCACAGGAGTTAGGTATTGTAGCTTCAACATAAGCCAATATTCATTTATAGAAGTTTCATTCGTGTATTAAATTAAATATATATTAATTAATTAATCTCTTGTTTTTCTAATCGTCAAGCACATCCGTCCTTTTATCCTAATACTTTTTTATCTCTAATTGAATTTCCTAAACCAGTTCCTGTAACTTTATCTTTATCGTTATTAAAATTATACTTTTGTAATCTGTGAGAGATTATTTTTAATTGTCAAGCTTTTTTTTTGCTTAGTACAGTAGTATTAAACAATATCGTAGAATATTGATACAGCTATACCAAATGTATGGTTTAGCCTAAGTTTTGGCAATGGTATTGTTTTGTTTGTATTGGCTAGTTCTTAAGGTAAAACTATTCTAGGAGTTGGCTTAAGGGACTACGAGAAAACAGTAAATGGGATATAAGAAAAATAAGCCATCTGGATCTTTTCTTCAGGGCAGTATGTGAGGATTTATTTAGTCTGTAAACGGCTTAAATTGTAATCAAATAAACTAAAGCTACAAGTCCACTTGCGAGTTAATCATGCGAGAGATCTCGTAACTCTCAGGCCTCTGTCAACTTTAGAATTTTGCTATCTCAACTATCGAGAGTCTCTGGCGTATTCACCACTATTTTATTCGAGTGAAATTTCACCACCATCCCCACAAAATGTGTAAAGTCAAGAGTGGAGTCGATCCCGAAAAGTCGTCAAAATGGTGTCGCGGAACAATAAAAGAAAACTAAAGGTATTAATAATGTTGAGTGTTTCGTAAAAAATAATACAGTAATAATTTTATATTGAAATAAAAACCATATCGAGATCGTTTTTGAAATAGGTGTAAGCACCATTTAGTATATTTTACAGAAAACTCGTGAAACGTATCCTTATTTATCGTCGTATCTTTATTTATTACTAAAAATAAATTTTATTCTTATCTATAGATGAGAGAAAAATTGGCCAAACCCACAAAACCCTAAAAACTCCAGAATTGATTTTTTTGGTTCATACAGCGCGCTCAATGAAGTGTAAATACGTGTTTGATACCTTTGCAAATATATGTTTTAAATACACTGGTAGATATAAGCACTTTGAATTATCCAAATAATTCTGTTTTTAGTCGAAATTAAATGAAAAAGTGCCCTAATCTAAATGTGGCTTAGGCCAATTTTGCACTCAAATGGTCTAGGTGTTACATCTAGCAGATTAAATTACCGATAATTCCAGGATAACTGAGTAGCTGATTAAATAAAGAACTTACGCCCTTTTCTGGGACACTTGAACAATATCAGTTGCACACAGTTTATAGTGTTAACAATTATCAATTGATTCGCTTCTCAGATAGTCACAGATACTCAAGTTTTCACGTCTAAATGTGTTCTACTGTGACTACTGTGTCGTCTCAAATATATATCTATAATCATCAGAAATACACCGAAAGCCCTACTCTCTGTCTTGGAAATCGATAAGTCGGTTTTATAAAATTGGCTATACTTAGCCACGATACCCCAATTAATTATACGCCGTGGAGGTATAGCATGAGAGGATCTCGGTACATAAGCGGCCGCAAGATGTATAACACCGGCAGCGTCTTCAAGATGTTCTACAAACAGTCTGATAACCACCCACTAGGGGATTTCAGCCAACATATTCTATATCATCCCAACTAGGTAAATTTTTGGTTATAAATCTGTTATTATTAGCTTAGAAATTTCTATTTATGTGCAGTTGCTTGTTAATACAGCTCATGGAGCTGTTTTTACTTTATAATTTTATTAGATGTTATCGCTTATATCGATAATCAGCATCACAGATATTGGTGCAAATTTTATATTTTCGTATAAAAAAGAATATTTAAGATTTTACTGCATTCTGTAATTCCTTATCTATTAAGCCACAGCGTGACAGACGGTAGTTACTGTTTTGTGGCAATATGTGGGTCTGTCCGGCCCACTAACATTATTTGTCTACTTTTAGACAAATAACTACTAGAAAAAAATGATATATGATTCTCCTGCTGCAAACTTGTTTTTCTCACAAATGCGGAGGAAAACCAGTATTTTGCATTCAATTTTAACACTTAAAACAAGTAATAAAAATGTTTAATTGGATTGGAAACCCAATTGTGTTTGTAGCCATTATTACCGAAACATATGATTTATGTATTTAATTTAAATATAATTTTTGATTTAAGCTTATTATTACCTTCAAGTTAGTTAGTTAGTTATTTGGATGTCAAGACGTAAAACCTATTGGTCATCAACGCCTTTTATTTTTATTTATTCCTATTTATTTTTCCAAATTATGATATATTATCTTCAATGTAAATAAGAAAGAAAAAAAAAAAAAAAAAAAAAAAAAAAAAAAAAAAAAAAAAAAAAAAAAAAAAAAAAAAAAAAAAAAAAAAAAAAAAAACCAATAATAATAATAAATAGATTAAAAACTATTATATGTTTATCAATAAACCTTCTTTGGATAGAAAGTTGACTATCTTGGTAGCCGTTTCCTCCTTATTACCCAGAGATATTGATATATTCAAAGGGATACCAAATTCCTTTAACTTTCTGACGTAGAAAGGACAGTCCTCTAAAATGTGCGATATTGTCAATATGTTGCCACATTTTTGACATCTGGGAGGAGCCTCTTTCGTTATTAGATGGAGGTGTGTCAATCTTGTATGACCGATTCTCAGCCGCGTGAGGGCTACCTCTTCTCTACGGCTACTGCGGCTGGAGCTGCTCCACGGCCCTACGTCCTTTTTTATAGTCCCCAGTTTGCTAGCTGGGCTGTTGTCCCACAGTGCCTGCCAATCCTGGTGTATGGCTTCTCTTAGTGGCCGCGCTAGTTCTGATGCTGACAAGAAAGCTTTACCGCGCCCTGGAAGGGTGAGAGCTTCTTTCGCTGCCCTATCAGCCATTTCATTGCCTTTAATGCCTATATGACTAGGCGACCAAATAAAACATATTGATATTCCATCACCTTTTAGCTTTTTTACAAGTCCTAAAATGCAATGGATTCCTGGGTGATCTGGATACATGTTATTCATGGCTTTTAACGTACTCAGTGAATCTGATACAATTCCAATATTTTTAATTGGGGATTTTATGGCGTATCGGAGAGCCATTATAATGGCGTTGATCTCCGCTGTGTAGATATTACAAAGGTGGTGTAATTTACATTTGTGGGTTGTATGGGGAGTAACAAAGGCAGATGCTGTAGATGAGTTTGATTTAGACCCGTCGGTGAATATTATTAGGTGTTCGGGCATTGAGAGGATTATTTTGTGGTATTGTTCTTTATACTCTTCTGTTATTGTAGTTTCTTTTCTGAGTTTTGAGAGTTGGAGGTATAGTTCGGGTCGTATATACGTCCAAGGAGGTATTTCGTTTTCTATTGTGTTCAATTTGATTTGTTTCAGTTCATTAATTGCAATGAGCATTCTTTCTGCTAATGGAAATGTGGCATTCCTCTGTTGTTGAAATCGTGCTGCAAATTTGGATTGGAACACGTATTTGTGAGTGGGGTGTGTGGTTTGTGGATATAGCTTAGTTATATAGTTAACGGCTAGTTTCTGTCTTCTGAAGAATAAAGGTGTTTGCCCAGATTCGACACAAATGCTCAAGATCGGGCTTGTTCTAAAGGCTCCTGTCGCGAGACGAATCCCTGTGTGGTGTACTGAGTCCAGTTTGGCTAGGGTATTTTTTCGAGCAGACCCATAGACAAAACTGCCATAATCCATTTTGGAAAGGATCAAAGCTTGATACACTTTAAGCATCGTAGTCCTGTCCGCTCCCCAGTTGGTACCGCTAAGGACTCTCAATATTTGAAGTTTCTTAGTACAAGTTTCTTTTAGTGATTTTATGTGGTGTTCCCAAGACAAGCGTCTATCAAATGACAATCCTAGAAACTTGCAGATGTTTACGTATGGTAAGGTAACTTCACCTAGAAAGAGTTCTGGTGATTGTGGGGTGTTCCTTTTTCTACTAAAGTGGATACATTTTGTTTTTTCAGAAGAAAAACGTAATCCCGAAGAATTGGACCAGTCATTAATGCGATTAAGTGCATCTTGGAGCTTTCCTTTTATAGAGAGGATGTCTTTTGCACGGCATAGAATAGCGAGATCATCGACGAAGAGCATCACTCTAACACCACGTGGTAGATTTAGTCCCAGGTCTCTAATTGCCAGAGCGAAAAGCGTGGTGCTCAAAACACAGCCTTGTGGTACTCCACTTATTTGTTCGCATTGCTTGGACAATGATGTTCCTATACGGATCTGAAAGGAGCGGTTCGAGAGGAATTCTTGGATAAATTTGGGCAAATTACCACTGAATCCCAATGATTGCAGTTTCTTTAATATTGAGAGCTGGTCGGTTCTATCGAAGGCCTTCTGCATATCAAAGTAAACTGCCACAGCTTGTTCTTCTTGGATGAATGCGTACTGTAGTTCGGCTTCCATTTGAACCAGGTGATCTATAGTCGATCTCCTTTTACGAAAACCGCATTGGAAATTTTGGATGTAATGATACTTTTCTAGGATCCATATGAGCCTCTTATTTACCATGCGTTCAATTATTTTACTCAGGCAGCTGGTCAAAAAAATTGGCCTGTAGCTGGATGGGTAGCGCTTATCTTGATCAGCTTTCAGAATAGGGACGACTATAGATTGATGCCAGCTGCTTGGAAAGTCACCACTAAGCCAGATGTGATTGTAGAAATCTAAAAGCCAGTTCAGTGTAAGACTTGGAAGATTTTGTATCATAGTATAATGTATATTATCAGGTCCGGGTGAAGTTCCTTTGACGTTTTGAAGTACAGATTGGAGCTCCCACATAGTAAATGGGACATTATAATCTTGATAAGGGTTATTGCCGGAGAAGTCTAATTTCTGAAAGGTACTGTCTCTAGGAGTAGCTGTGTACATCTCAGCGTAATAGTCGGCAAATTTATTTCCTATCATTTCTGGGTTGTCGCATAATTTCCCTTCGCATATCAAGGTGTATCTATAAGAAGAACTGGTTCCTCTTATCTTCCTTATTTTGTCCCATACAACTTTGCAAGGGGTAGAAGAATTAATGGACTCTATGAATGATTTCCACGATTCTTTTTTTTGACATTTTATAATTCTTCTACACATAGCCCTTTGTTTTTTATATTCTATGTGATTAGCCAGATTCATGTTTTTTTGAAATTTCTTAAGCGCTTTTCTTCTAAGTCGTATAGCATTTTTACAATCGTCATTAAACCAAGGAACTGGTGGCCTTTTGCAGCATCCCTTACTTTTTGGAATAGAGGCTTCCGCAGCTGTCAATATAGCCTCGGTTATAGCTTGGCAACCGTCATCGATAGTCAGACTATTTGGGAGATCTCGAGGTGGGGCAGCTAGTGAAGTGAATAGGAGCCAATCTGCTTTTTCTAAAATCCATCTTGGCATTCTGTGATTATTGCATTCAGCATTCCTAAATTTTAGACGTATTGGGAAGTGATCACTGCCATAAGGTTCTGGTAGAACTGTCCAGTCTATAATATCAATCAGTGAATTGCTACATATAGAGAGATCTATACTTGAAAATGTGCCATAGGTGGAGCTTATAAATGTTGGCTCGCCGGAATTAAGTAATAGAAGGTCAGTTAGATCTAAAAAATTTCCAATTATTCGTCCTCTGGAATTTGTATTTTGTGAGCCCCATAATGAATTGTGGCCATTAAAATCTCCGGTGTATAAAACTGGTTTCGTCAATTGTCTATGGATATGGAGCAGGTGTTCTGTCTCTATGGTATTGTCTTGAGGAAGGTAAATATTGCAGACTGTGAAAGTGGTATTTAGATGAAGTGTAACCGCTATTACCTGAAGTGGGGAATCTATTTCTACATGATGGGAATATACTGTACCTTTTACGGCTATTGCTACTCCCCTGCACGCCCGCTCATAATTTGGACTACAATCAGTTCTGTAGACGTCGAAGCCTTTAAGAGTGAATTGATCTGAAGGTCTCAGATGCGTTTCCTGAAGACATATACAAAATGGATCTTCATCTTCGATTAATATCTTCAAATCATTGAAATGACTTTTAATCCCGTTGCAGTTCCATTGGACTAGAGTCATAGTTTAGGTATAATATATATTTGCGAAAAACATTTGATCTCCATAGAAATAAATAGATGAAAATAAATAGAATGAGTGTAAAAAGATAAATCGATAAGGAATAAAATAATAATGATAATAGGGAAATGATAATAATGCGAGAGGAAGAAAGAGAGAAAAAAGAAATAATGATAATAATAAAAGCAAATAAATAAATAAGAGAAATAATAGATAAATAAACATAGACAGAAACAAAATAAAAATAAAAAATATAATAAAATTCTTATGTAAAAGTAAGCAATATGAACTATCTTTCTATTAATAGCTGGAGTATTTATGTTAGGCCTAAGTTGCGTTTTTGAATAAATATTAATTATAAGATAAAGTGTAAAAAATGACTGAAATAAAAATGATAAAAGATACAATATAAAGAGAAAATAACATAATAAAACTATAAAAATATGATAATAGTAACATTGAAAATAATATAAAAAATAATTATTCATATTATTTATTTCGTAATGGCATTTTTAGTTTTACTAACTGAATTTTCCTTTTTAATTTTTCCCTTTTTATATGTTACTTCGGTATATCCTTCATCTTTACCTGACGGATCTACGTCAATCGGTTCATCGCCTTCAGGGTGGCCCTTGTTTAAAGGAACCATATCTAAGGACGAGGATGACGGACTTAATAAGGATAGGGTGGGAGGATGTGAGAGGACGGGAGAGGGAAATGGGGAGGGGGGATGTGACGGAGAGGGGAGTGGTAGTGGGGGAGCATGGACTGGAGTGGGGCCATGACTCGTCGCCGAGGTAACCGAACGTGTCACGATCGTACGCTGCGGCCTTGGTTCCAGCACAACTGATGTGCTTGGAACAGGAGATGATTGTTTTGGCGTTACTTTTACCTGTTGATTTGTCGGAGCATCAAATTTAAAAAATATATCTGTTTGAGTACCTGTTTCCTCTGTTTTAAAAGTTTTCTTAGATCTAGTTATTTCAGAAAACAGTTTATTAAAATTTTGGGGATTATCCTGTTTATAAATTTTTTTTGCCTCGTTGTACGGTACTTTTTTACTAAATTGTATACATTTTATATCTTTGTTCATTTTATAAATAGGGCATGAACGGTCTAAACTATTATGTTCGCCGCTACAATTTATGCATTTTGGGGTTAAAGTGCATTTACCGTCTGTGTGTTTTTCATTACCACATTGTGAGCATATAATTTTAGAATTTGTGCATTTAAGAGTTGGATGGGAAAAACTGAGGCACTTATAACACCTCACGGGATTAGGTACATACTGTTGTACTCTGATATTTTGATACCCTATTTTGAGTATTTCAGGCGGAAATGGTGTGGGGAAAGTTACGATATATGAGTTGGTGAATTTTTCGTTTCCATTTATCTTTATTTTTATTCTTTGGATATCGTTAATTTTCCCATTCAATTCGGCCATTATTTCATTTTTATCTAAATATTGCAGATCAAAACATCTGATAACCCCCTTACTGTAATTCAGTGTCGAATGCGGTTTAACTGATATATTAAACTGATCTGCAAATATTTTGCAGTCTAAAAGCTTTTTTGATTGTTTGCCATTATATGTTTCAATAAGTAGATCTCCGTCTCGTAATTTCTTGACGTTTTTCACATCTCCTACCAAACCATTAATAAATTTATAAATTAAAAATGGGGACACTTTTTGAAACCCCTCATCCCCTTCTCTATTTATTAATAAATAAGTAGGTACAATGTTTACAATTTCATTTAATTGTATTGGATCTGGTGGAGTTTTTATCCGACCTCGTTTTCTTCTTTTATTTGAGCTAAAAAATAGCTCATCCATTTTAACTTCCCAATATATTTTTTAACTACTTCCAATAGCAAATAAAATAAAAGAAAAATAAAGAATAACCTCTAATAAAAATATATGTATAACCAATTAAAAGAGTAAAATAAAAAAGAAAGGAACTGAAAATATTCTTATCTGTAGGCAATAGCTGGACAGGTAATCCTCTGGAGCTCTGTACACTATCAATGACTAAACACTACTGATTACCTTCAAGTACAGTACCCTTTTCGGCTCACTAATTTTAACCAAAATATATTAAATACATTCATATCGATATAAAAGTCCTATTTACCAAATTTGAGATGTTTTACATTATATTTTAATATAATTTTTGATGAGTCTAATATGAACTTCAAGTAAAGTAACGCTTCCGGTTTTCCAATTTAGACTAAAATCTAGTATGTTATTTAAATCAATTTATAAGTTATAAGTACTAAATTTGAGAAGTTTTGCATAGTATTTTAAATATTAATATAATTTTTTATGGATATCAATTATGATTTTCAAGTAAAGTACCACTTCCGGTGATCAAACAGTAACCAAAAAGGGAGGTCCACAACTAGATTTTACAACAATATTAAATACAAAATTTCAACTTTTTACGGCCAACCGTTTTTGAGTTATGCGAGATACGGACGTACGTATGTCCAGACGCCACGACGAAACTAATCAAAACGGATTCAGGGATGTTCAAAATGGATATTTCCGTTGAAATCTGAAAACCGAAAGTTTTCGCGATTACAATACTTTCTTTATTTACTTCGTACAAGGAACTAAAAACATACACCAAAAATATGTTGCAAAAAAACCTGCAACAAAAATATGTTGCAAAAATGTGCAACAAAAAAAAAAACTTTTGTTCAGGAAACTAACATCTTTTTAATAATTTAATTTTTTAGAGTAGAACAGAGAACAAAAAACGAAATTAAACAAATTTAATTATGATTCAAAACGAAATTCTTATGATAATCATATAAACTTTAGATAAAATACGGCACTAAACACAATTTTTATGATTTATAAGATTAATTTAGTTTGTTTCAAAAATTTATTGTTAGTTACAAAATGACGAATGCTTACTTTGGTTGACATTTTTCAACAATTTATAACTGTGAATGCTGTAATGACTAAAATGGTAATTATGGCATCTCTGAAGTCGACCATCCATTTGTTAAATATTGCACTTAGTACTTTAATCACTGTTTTTAATTTATGCTAAATAAAATAAATGTATACATTTTTTTAAGAAAATATATAAATATTCAGATCGTGCGGGCATGAATATTCAGTATGCGTGTTATCTTTTTATATTAGATAATTAATTATGCTAATAATTAAATTTTCTATATAATTTAAAGCTTAGGTACGTACGCACGTGTCCGTAATCTTGATCATGACAACTTTATACTGGTGGAAGCAAGATCACTACACAAACTATATTAGATTAACGTTTATTATTCTCATATCGGGGTAAAAAAAAAATACGAAAAAACCTGTATTAACTTCATAAAAAATAATAAAAAAAATATAAGACAGGGATATTACGGCTTGGATATTGGAAAAGTCGGTTAATATAATCAAATATCATGTTTTACATAGTAAGCAAAATTTACTTCTTACATATCGTTTTTATTTTACTGTTCTTATAGTTTTATTTCTAATAAAGCACTCAAAATTATTAATGCCCCTCGTTTTCTGCTGCTTACCATGTTCTTTACTGAAACGAAGTGAAATAAATAGGTACATAATTACTATGTTTTATATTTTTCCTGGCGATTAAAACCGTCGAAGGGACGAACCCTCCCATTCTTTGTGTTATATTTTTCTTAGGAATATTTCATGAGAAGTTTTTATCGATATCCTCACAATCAACGGTATTTTACATCAAAACAGAATAACGATTCATCTCCAAATGTTTAAGTATAGGGGACTTCGGCTAAAGTGTTATGCTTTTAACAAATCTCTGAAAATAAACTCGAAAATGTGATTGCTAACGGCATGAGGTGAAACGTTTGTTTGAAATGTCCATCGCAGAAGCTGTCCGTGTTATGTTATATCAAAATGTTTGACCTCGTTTTTATTCCTTTCGCATTCTGTCAAAATAGTGCAACAATTAACGGATTTTTTTTTTAATGTTTTCTTCTTAGTATTAGGTTTTGGAATTCGATAAGTATAGTTTGAACTCGTTCATTGACGAGGAAAATCTAAAAATCACAGTCTAGACTTTGTGATTTATAAAAATGTTGAATATTATTTTATAATTATTTTCATTTATAATAATAATTGAAAATCATTCTGATGAAAATATAATAGAAAACAATAAACCAAACAAGTTTAGTTCCTTATTATGCCACCCTAAGTTTTGGACAACTATGTGGGACAGCTTCAGAACAAGTGACATCCCCGATAATTGCTTATTATTAATTAGGCGAATTACTTACTATCACAGTCGAGTATTCATCAATTCAGTTATACTTTATTCCTAATACCTTTTTGGTTCGTTATTTTAAATAATGAACCCAAGTAATCAACCAATAAAAAAGAATTAAACTCTCCCCTCAAGATTTGAGATTTTACGTTTCGAAAATTGTATAAAAAAAAATCAGTCGTTTCGCCGTCCGTCGTTCACTGCTTTTCGTCGAGACTAGTGGCCCGATTTTTATAAAATTAGGCTCCAAAGTCACCGCAAGATTATCTTCGAAGCTAGACATTGCCGTCAACCGTTCCGATCCAAAATGTCGGCCGATTAGAGTATTCATAAGCCTTTAACTCAGTCATTAATAAAGATATAGGAAAAATATGAAGTGTTTTGGAATAATTATACCAAAAGCTAAATATATAAATAAAAAAAAAATATTCCATTAAAATAATATTTAATTTTTTTTTCTTTGGATATGGTCTGTTCAATGTAAAAGTGGTGTATCTAAAACTTTTATTCTTTTGTTATGTTGCATTTTATATCTCGTTGGTTATGTTGCATTTTAACGTTTGGTTTTCTATTCCATTCGCAATTCCAAAAACACCTAACTGAATATGTGACTAATTAAGGATCCGAAATAAGACTAATTCAATTAAGAAATGAGCTGCCTTATTTCTGCAACCATAATGCGTACCCAAGGTTCTCAGTTCCATAAATTTTCAGATACGCCACTTTGGCCTTGCACCGACGATACATGACTATTTTCAAATTATAAACTATAGGTCATTATTTGCAGCGTTTATTTATTTATTTTTATATTTTTTTTATATTTTTATATTTCTTTGTACAGAATCAGTTTGAATAATATTTTAATGTTTCAAAAATAAGACCGATATCGTAATCCAAACATGTCCAACCGACCGGATTGATAAAATAATAAAAGCTAGTCCCTTTATTATTATGTTTAGCAGGAAAAAAAAGTGACCGGGTCCATCTGCGTTGTTCTTCCCCTTTCGATATTCAGCCCATTATTCCTCCCTTCGTTTTTCATCCGTTCGTATATGTTTTACTTATCCCTTGGCATGTCCACCGTATAAGAAATAATATAACTCTAGTAAGTATTTTTTGTATTATAAAAGTTTATAAACATCTAATGTAAATTTCAGAAGTTCTCTGAATGTACAAGGATATCTAACGCGTCAAATAATAGAATTTACAGATGGGACGCACATTAGGCGGAACCGAGCGAAACTCTGGAAATTTCCTAAAAGTAAAATATTAAGGTTTATTTTTTAAAAAAATGGAGATTAAATATAATATCTAATAAGATGTTAATTTTATTTTAATTAAATTTTAGTTTAATTTTTTTCCTATTAATTATTTCGTAGTTATTTAATTTATTTATATTTTCTGTAAATATGGTGTGAATGAACTCTTCAATCACTATTACCATTGTCCTTAACTATGACAGATTTTAATATTACTCCATAAAAACAGTTATATACTTTTAATTTAACTATTTTTATTGAGTAATATTATATTCTGTATCTGCAAGGCAATGGTAATAGTGTTAAAAGTATGTTAACAGGTAAGAGTTCATTCGCACCATATTTACAGAAGATTAAAAAAAAATGAAATAACAAAATAATAAATCGGAAAAAAAAATAAACATAACATCTGAAGAAATAAAGATTTGTATTTATTTCTTTAAAATGTTTGGGCTTTTCAACCATCTGAGTCATTTTCGCCCTATTTTTAAAGTTTTGAAGTAATTCCTCAAAACCGCTTTCCTCAAAATAAATATAACATTTAATAAAATAAACCTAACAACTAATAAAATAATAACATATAAAAATAAACATAACATCTAATATAAAAAGCATAACGTCTAATAAAGTAACAATAACATCAAAATAAAAATAACATCTACAGGTACCGTAAACACGGGCTACTTGAGCCCCAGGGGCTTACTTGAGCCCAAAACAGAAAAATGTTGTATGGCTCTCTGGGTACTCCCAATATCAGTATAATGATGTGGGCTCAAGTAAGCCCCTAGGGCTCAAGTAGCCCGTGTTTACGGTATATAGTAAATAAAAAAATGTTTGTGTAAATAAACAAATAATATAAAATTATTACCCTACCATTGTAATTTAGCTTAAATGAAAGCAAAATAAGATCACTTCATCTTATTGACCCAAACCCTCTTCTCTATCAACTCCTCCGTTCTCGGGTTGATAAAAAAAACTTTTTTTCCCCAAATATTAAAATAAGATAGACAGATAATACTGTATTCAAGAAGAATAAACAAGGGTCATTGATTCAGTAATAATAATTATACAATATTATAAAATGCATTCAATAATACTTAATAATTTAATTATATACAGTCTTCACAAATCCAAATATTAACAGTTATACAAGAAACTGTATGTTCAATGTCTCTCATATAACCACTTTATGGAAATTTGGAAGCATTGATTTCCTCTTATGCGACTACGTGAGGAATATTATTTATTTAATTATTATATTTATTTTAACCGTAATTTAAAATGCATATTTTTTTTTTTTTTTTTTTTATGAAATATTTCTATGGAAATAAATATTAAGATATTATACAATCTCTTATTTGCTGCAATGTCAGAACTCGAAATTCACCATTTTTCAGGTGGAATCAAACCTTGAAATCATAAAGTTGTTAATCCAATGGATTTTACATTATCAATCATTAAATTAAAAATAAAATAAATAAATAAAAAAAGCATTGTAAGACAGCGAATATGAAATAGTTTTGTTTTGTACATATTATATAAGGCTGTAAACGTTTAGCAATGCCATCGCTCTTGATTATTATCCGATTTTCCCTATAGCCAATTGTTTTGTCCAAAAGAAAAAGGCAAATATCTATAAACAATGAATGCTTATCAGAAGAAAAATATTGTTCTGTATTTTACTTTTAGAAAGACAATAAAAATATTATGGTAAAATCCACATCGTACAAAGGAATATATTTTTCATATTCTTATCACGTAGAAATAATAAAAAGACCTGTCAAGAAATACTTCTCTACTCCTCCACTAATATTCCACGTTTCTATAAAATAAAATAATGTTTCTATAGAACATCAGACCTAGGTGACTCCTCAACGATCAGTTAAATTTAATTTTAGTTACATACATTTTTTTAATTAATATATTTTTTTTATACGTTGCTGAAAAAGTTCAATTAGGTATTTGACAAACAATAATAGTAAAAACACTCCTAGTTACGAGTAAACAATTTTAATATTGCTTTTATACATTATGGTTTTTAATTTAAATGATATTTGGCGTTTTTATTTCAAAAATTCAAAGAGAACCATTTAAAAAATCTATTATGAAAATTAAAAAAAAGTATATTATTAACATAAATGAAGTAACATATTGGCATAAAAGTCTTATATACCAAATTTGAGAATGTTTGCATTTAATATAATTTTTAATGAAAGTCTATTGTGTCCTTTTAGTAAAGTAGCACTTCAGGTTTTCCAACATTAACTAAAATATAATATGTTATTTGTATAAATATAAAAGTCTTACATACCAAATTTGAAAATGTTTGCGTTATATTTTAATATACTTTTTGATGAAAACCTATTATAACCTTCAAGTAAAGTACCACTCCCGGTAATCATGTAGTGGCCAATAAGGGAGGTCCTAAACTAGATATCAAAACAATCTTAAATACATAATTTAAACGTTCCACGGCTAACCGTTTTTTGAGCTATGTGACATACAAACGTACGTATAGACTTCACAACGAAACAAGTCAAAATGGATTCAGGGATGGTCAAAATGGATATTTCCGTCGAAATCTGAAAACAGAAAATTTTCGCGAATGCAATACTTCCTTTACTTTGCAAGGAAATAAAAAAAAAGGTGCTGGATGAGAGATCTCTAGATACTTCAGGACACTTCCACTTCCCCATGTCTCTGATATGCCTTTATTTTCCATATGGAAATATTATAGTAAGTGCATTAACTCTGTTACAGTTTTAATCTATAATCTACTTATCAAGTTTATATTATTATAAGCAATTATAATTATATAGGTATTATATAATTATTATAGGTATTATCAAGTTCTCCAAAATGTTTTTATTTGATATTAATGAGCCGACTTTTTGCGAGATTTATGGATATTGACTTCCGTGTCTTTTAAAAGCTTGTTGAGCAGGCGACCACAAAGACTAACGAAGTAAGTTTAATACTAAGCCTGATATAAGTTTGAAGAATCGCTTATCTTTCATTTTTGGATTAAAACAAGAAAAAATGGAAGGATCCCTGCATAGAAGAGGATTCCATTTACAAAGTGCAGTGTGCTCCTGAAAACTGTTTGCCCTAGGTGGCTGATGTTGGTTTGCAGAGGAGCTGATACCATCTCTGCCAGAGCTTAGTGGTGCAGCCTCTCCCTTGCTTGGGCTCTAATATAGAACGGCTTAGGGGTACAGTCTAGCCAGAGGCACCTGTTTTATTAAATACATCATCACCTTCCGCAATATGTCAGCTGTATTTCATTAATACAAAGCCTTCATTTTATTAAATATTTCTGTCACGAAATGTATTAGGGGAAAAAAAAGAAAAAAAGATTATTGCAAAAACATTGTTCTATAATCTTTTGTAAGGCTCGAATGAAATTCCACATATTTCAGCAACCTGCCATACACAGGAACTGACGATCAAATATAAAGCTCTCATCGTATTCATCAAGTTATTTACTTAACAACCGGGGAACCTGCGTACAAAAAAAAACGACTTAGGTACTGATAAAACATTTTGGAGAGCTTTTTAATTCCATGTCCTACATGAATATGGTATAACAAAAATGTATAACCTAGTAATTAGCAATAATAACTATGAAGTCATCTTCAGACAATTGCACTGGCGTTTCGATCCACTTAATATTTCGGACAAATGTTTTACTTTTTTTAGACCGACGATCACTCAAAATGGAACGATAAAACGGCGTTGGAGTGTTTGGAGTGAGGAAGAATTCAGGTGCCCCACTTACAATAATTCCTCACACTAGGTCAATTTTTTACCGACAGATAGTGACTGAGTCATGTTCACGTCTAGCAAACACATTAACAAGTTTTTTTATAATATGTAAAGTCTAAAAATATTTTAATGCAGAGATTAATATTACTCTTGAGGATTTAGGAATATAAATAGTGCCTCTGGGCTATTCTCAAATAAACAATCACTTTCGAAAATTGTTAAAAAAAAAAAAAAATTCACATTCATGGAAATTTGCTTTGTGCTCCATATGAAGGTTTATACCGGTGCCAAAGAGTGCGAAATTTGACATGATTTGCGAGTTTTAAGATTTTTCGATTTTCTAGATTACAAAAAATAGAAAACCCTTTTACGTCACGAGAGTTATGCACTAAAAAAAAATTTCTTGATTTTCCCAAGTTCTTTTGCATTGTTACCTTGTAGGACTAGATGCCGCGGTACGTTGGATACCCATATACTTTTTTTATTAAAAACGATTTCGAAATTCACTTCGGACTGAATGTAATTCACTCCAATTTTTTTACTATAATTTTTTTCGCAAACCTTTTATTTTAATACGTTCGTAAACAATTAATATTTTAAAATGCACTCTGATTTGAGACGAACTGAATACTGATTGTGGAGTTGAAAAAAAAAATGAAAAAAAAGCCAAGCTTCTAGAAACCTGAGGACAGGCAAAGTGACAGTTTATTTGACAATGATTCCTCTATAATAGGAAGAACATTAAATAATTTTAAGTTTACCCTCAGAAAAATATTTTAAAATAGTGGAAATTTTAAGCTTTATATTATAATAAATCCATTGAAATTTTCATTTCCTTTAAATTATGATTTATATTTTTAGCATTATTAATAGTTAAAATTAAACACAATTATAAGTTATTTATATCAATATTTTCTTAACACATTCTATTTAATCAATATTGTAAATTTTAACTAATACTGTATTTACTAACAAACAATTTTTATTATTATAGTGCAGCCAAAAAAACGTATTAAAAACTGTGCAATCCATCATTCCACTCCATCAGTTTTCACACTCACGGTCGGTTAGATTGATTTGATTTCGGCTCAGCGTGATGCAGTTTAAGACCGATAGAATTCCAGTCTCTCCGCATCGCTCCAAAAATTCCACTCAAGATTTCACACTCGCGATCTTTCTATGTTCCATTTGGAGTGGAGTGATTGTCAGTGACTCCCATAAGACAGGCTAAGCAACTAATTAAAGAACCCTCCCCTTCTAGAATCAAGTGGCTGTTAGGTCTAAGCAGGGAAAAACTTCTATTGATGATTGAAGTACTGAAAGATCACAGCAGACTTAAGAGGCATTTGAAGGTTTCTGGGGTTGTTGGCTATGAGGCCTGGCACTTATGCGAGCAAAATAAGTACTATTCTTTCCGTACAGTGTATTTCAGACCGAGACCACAATACGTCACTAAGGCCTCTCCTCCAGAGTTCAGATAGAATCCAAGTGCAGATGGCTTCTTCCACCAGTCAGCAGTTTCGGATATCATTAGGGAATACAAAAGAGTTCACGATAGAGGAATAAAAAGTTTTCATTGGTTATTCAGTAGTTAACAAAAAGGATCTATAGGCCCCCACTCTGCAGGCATGTAGATTAGACCTCCAGCATTACAAAGCCAGCCTCTATGAAATGAGTTTTATTTGTGGAAAAACGTGGCACTTTAGGTCAAAAACAGTATCTTCTTATAAAGTACTGAATCAAGATTCTTCAGGAGCTGTTTGATAAGTGTCTTTTATATATATATATATATATATATATATATATATATATATATATATATATATATATATATATATATATATATATATATATATAATGAAAATAAATGATGCTGTCTAATATATAAATAAAATAATCAAAAGAATAAATAATCAAAAGTAACAATAAATAATCAAAGTAAAATAATAGTAATCAAAGTAAATAAATAATCATAAATCAAAATTAAAATAATCAAAAATAAATAATAAATCAAAATTTAAATAATCAAAGTAATAATAAATAATCAAAAGTTAATTTTAGTCATTTTGTGTATGAAATGATTTAAAATAACTTTTCTTAATTTTTATTTATTCCTTTGATAAATATATATATATATATATATATATATATATATATATATATATATATATATATATATATATATAATCATTAAAATTAACTTTTAATTATTTTCATTTATCCTTTTGATGTTTATTAGACAGCATCATTTATTAATTTTTACATGAACACCAATCTTGAAGTTATGCATTTATTTTAATTAGTTATAGTAAATAATTAACAAAAAGGAAATAACCGCACAGTACTATTCATAATATGTATATATACTATATATATATATATATATATATATATATATATATATATATATATATATATATATATATATATATGTTTTATCATGATTCTGGGAATACAGCTGATTCAGTTATTTAAAGAAGTTACAAAACCAGAACAAAAACTTGTTTCATATTTATAGTGTTAACTTTCAGCTTAAAAGAAATAATTTTTGAAAAGTTTAGGATAAAGTTCTGGCTCGGTCAAAGATCGTTGTTGCTATACCGCACGAAGAGGGAGCGCAACTTTTTGCATCGATAATATTTTAATTCTGGTAAACATTTGTCTATTTCAAATTAGTTGTATTATCGGTATAAACTTAATAAAAATATTTTGCTACTGTTTTATTAATGTATATTAGATTATAAGACGGGCATAGATTGGGTTGATTTGAGTCTACTCAAAATAACTATATTATATTTTATCTGCTCAAGAGTATAAACTGACAAAGAAAAGTCCTCGAGATAGTATCCAGCAATGAACAAAATTACAAGATTATCGATGTTCATCATGAGATATTTCTTTGAGCATTTTTTTTATTGAAGTTATGTTAGGTTTTTGCAAAAATCAGATGATCACATAAGGACATTGAACAAAAATTCAAGACAACTTTAGCACTAGACCTCAGGCAGGGACACAGTGTATGTCGAAACTTATGATCAATATATGAAGCGGTAGTGGCTATCTTTGCAAACGATCTAATCCGTCTTAAGAATAATTATGGAAAAAATAAATAAAATTTGCCCGAGCTGATACAGTATTGTTGGCTGAGTAAACAGAATGAAAGAAGTTTCTCTAGCTGAGTGAAACTTAAAATTTGAAATAGAAAAAAAGATCTTACACCTTCCAAAATTTAAATCTTGGCTACTAACTAAATGGATATGTGTAATGGATGAATAAATTGAGAATCTATCAACCCTTAAGAGCAGAAGTAGTTCAACTCCGAAAATTAAATTTTACAGAAGAGTTTTTTTTTTCTACGTTATATAAATATGTCTAGATTATGAATAATGATGGATTAATAAGTATTCTGTGTGGTAAAGTAACTCAATATATTTGGACAGCACTGCTTATAAACATAGCATTTTTCTCTCAGTAAATGGATCATAAAACTCTTTTACTCGATTTTAGAAAATATAATTTTATAAACATTCCAACATTGTAAGCAAATAACTGAGAAACCGTAAGCTGTGTTAACACTGTCTAAGAAGTTTCTTATGGCTGATTTCCAGCGTTAATTGATGCGTTTGTGATAAAAATTCTAACAAAAGGAGGATTCTTTTTGATTAAATAAATCATGTTACGATTTTTTTAACACGATCTTTTTGTTTCTAATTAAATCAAAATCACAAAACTGTTTTTGGTCATATAGGACCAATATAGGACCAAACTGTTTCACGGCGACGATATGGTATTATAGCTTTACAAGAATATTAAACTAATTCACGCCAAAGAATCAAATTTTGGAAAATGTCTGATAATTTTTTTTTTTTTTTTTTAAATCCTCATTCCTATTTTTCTATTATTTCAAAAAATAAGTAATTCGACGTTTAACACGACTGTGATATATTTCAAATTGTAAAACTGTTTTGGAATTCTTCTTAGTTGCTTTCAAGAAGATTGTGCCTCTTTTGTGGGAAATTACTTCAATGTCGTAATGCTTATAATTGAATTTGGTTAAAAAATCAGCGAGTAGATTAATAAAGTTGTCCCTGCCAACTTCATCTTACGATAATATTTTAATAAATTTTCTTCACTTATATTTTACTTCCAGTTAAAGTTTTTTAATGGGATCTTGGAACTTGGTAATTGTTTTAAAATGCACAAGGTTACGTCAACGACAGCCGCTAAGGGAATCCTTCCTCCTTCAGAGCGTTACTAAAAGCAATTCAACAATAACCATTATGTAATTCAGACTACGAATACAAAGGAAGTGGTTATTTCCGTGAGTCCTGGGCTTGGCAAACAAACATCATTGAAGATTTATGGTTGGCCGCGACAACTTGCTACGAGCAATAATATATGAACCATGAACCATCTCAGTTCTGTTGAATAAATCCTTGTTGTTGAGTGAGCCCTGCTACAGTATGCTGCGTTCTAGTACCTCTGAAATACTGGGGATTTCTCAATTTTTTTTTTCATTGAATATTCACAATGGAAGTGAATTATAAGAGAATTATAATGTTATTTGGTTGTCACACCTTCATATCCTAATATATGTTTTATGTTATTATATGTTTACATTACACCTTTATATGTTTCTCTCTAGAGAAACAATCAGGAGCCATTTTGTAGTTATGATAAGTTCAATAATTTTAAAGAAGAGATTTTTTTCAAACAATGTCGTGGTGTTCGAATGTTTAACGGGCTTCCACAATTTCTTGGTCAGTACCTGTTTTCTTGTTACTAGTTAGTACTAGTAACTAATTAGTGCCAATTATCACTCCTAGACTTGTTGTTACTTGTCTGGCAGGGGTGGTTCTATTTTTCAAAAAAATGGGTAAATTGACCATCCTATTCGGTTAAGTGGATCCTGAGGGTCCAGTTACCCCCAATAATATATAATAATTAAAATAAACTACCATGTAGCTTGATATGTTTTTTTTTTCTTTTGCATTGGTGAAACCTAGTTACATCAAGACTGGTTATGTATTCAAGACTTCTTGTTCTGTACAAGATATTTCTTCAAGTAAAAAAAAATTACAATTAAGCCCACCCCCAAATACTTAAATTAATTGAAGTTAATTTAACTTAAACTATTAAATTAAAAAAATTGATTATAATAGTTTCTTTGATTTTTTTTTGTAATTAGATGATAAACAGATTTCATTTAATAAATGCAAAAATATAATAATTTGTCTTCTTTTTTTCAAACGCTCTTACAGTAAATTAAAATATACACTTCCAAACTAACCTTGCTGGCTAAAACATAATAAGATTTTATTGACTACTTTCTCTGTTCAGATAAAAATCCTTTCCAAAGCCCCTAAAAGTGAATGAGAAGGAGAGTGTGTTTGTGGTATCCTTACTGATTCATAATTTTTACATCCATATACCTATATTTTAATCTAGCCGAGATACCTATATCTGAAGGAACTATGTATCTAGGTTACTATTTCTTTTTTTTTTTTCTTTTTTTTTTTATGCCTTGACAAGATACTGACTAGGAGAAACCACATTAGATCAAAACGAAAAGAACTATAATAATGGATTGTATTTTATATAGGAAAAAGAAGTTCAAAGTTATCTGAAACTAATTCTTAAATTATCTCTGCCTATCCCGACTATTACTGAAGTAGTGGCCAAGAGATACGCTCATTCTGCAGAAACGAGATGCTGCCTCAGTTCATAAAAAAAATACTTAAAGGCAGATCGCAAATTTCGTTTAATCTGATCATTTATTTTTGTTGTAAATAAATAATAATACTTTCAACCATACACAACAGCTGAAAATTGCTTTATGGAATGAATTAAAATGAAATTAGGTTTATTTATATAACATACAACTAAAATTATTAGTGATCCTGCCGATTTCACTCTAATGCTAACTATGGTCGATTATTTAAAGTAATATTAGGAAAAGGTAGTATTCATATTAATAGCGAATACTGTCTATATGTAGCTAATTTTAATTTACATTCTGTATAACGCCCCGATACGAGAACAGTTAAATCAGTTTGGGGCGGGCCCAATCTAACCCATTCTAAGCCTCTATTGAACAATGAGAATAACAAAGGTAATAAAAGGAATTAGCTCGATTTACATATAAATTAAAAACTTATGATAATTTTATACATCTGGCTTGTGGAATTTTCATGTACAGGGAAAATTCTCATATCGGCAAAGATACGTTTCTTTTCCACTATAGATTGTCTACAAAGTATTATATCTAGTTTAAAAAAGTTATGAATATTCGAAGCTTCTATTACACACGCATATATATATATATATATATATATATATATATATATATATATATATATATATATATATATATATATATATATGTAAATATATATATATATATATATACATATATATATATACATATACATGGAGTGGGGTAGATCAGTGGGTATAGCACTGGATTCCTAACTCCCGAGCCTTGGTTCAAATCCGGTTGTGGTAGATTATTTTTTTTTCTGTTACATCAACGTTGGATTGAATCTCTTGGAGCACGCCCAGCCTCTATAAATTGGGTGTCTGATCCTTTAATGGGCTGGGAGGAAAATCTGGCGGTTTTCGATGTAAAAATGCTTTGTACCTTATTTTGATCCTGAGTTCCTATTTTATTAAATTAGTTATTCAGTTATCGCAAGGAGTTTTGGTTGTGTCAAATCAAAATAGGTAGTTTCTGGGAAAATAACTTTAAATTTTTTAAGGTGTGAAGGTAAAGAAAGGAGAAGATTTGAAAATTTGATTTTTAGTTATTTTTAAAGTATCATGTCCCATGATGTCGATTTAAAGATTTAACTAATTGTAATAATAAATTCTTTTTGGGTTAGGAAATTCCTATGAAAAGCGCTCTCTATTTCCTGTAGCTTTTTATCCATTTTGTAAATTAGTAAATCGGTTATCTAAAAAGCATGTGTTTATAATACTCTTTTTTTCCCTGTACAGATACACTAAACTATGGAGACGGTATTATACAATGATTAAATTTTAATGTTCAAGCACAATAAAAATAAAAAAAAAACACCCGAAATTTTAAGTTATAATTTAACTCAAATCGTCATAGTGAAAAAAAAATTCATCAAACAAAATTTAAAATTAAGCCCAAAAACTTTACAAGACCATTTCAACCTTTGCAACCAATACAAGCCTATTTCTGCCTTTCAATCTATACAAGCCTATTTCAACCTTCTATTGTATTTGGATGATGCATTGAAATTGAGCGATATACTTGTATATTATGTTTTCTAACCAATTGTCCAATAATATTGACAGTATGCTTTATCGTGTAGGTAGTAATCAAGTAAATATGGACAGTACCTCTTGAAAAATAAGTAATAAACCATATGAAAAATAATTAAGATTGTATAACATACCTTTGTTTACCCGTGCGATGTTCACTAATACTTTAAATAAATATCACCCTCATACTGCATTATAGATATAACATATAATGTAGTTAGGTAATTAATATCTTCTTATTATAAAAACAAAGTATTATGATAGTTAGATGAGACTATTATTCTGGGTCTTTCCTTGCTAATCGTCCTTGACAATATTGAACAAACATTTTAGTACAACGGCATTGGAAAGAGAAATCAGCGGATGACAAAGGAGGCTCTACAGGTGGCCCAAGGGCCCTGAGTCAGGTCTTCAATTTTTTATGGCTCAATTTATAGCCTAATCAATTTTACGACTCCCTTTTAATCAACTTTGACTTTTTAACTACCCAGACTTCGGAAACGAAATTCCACTTCTGATAAAAGTTTATTTAAATTTTTAAAATGGCTATTAATTTAAATAGTTATAATTTATATAATAATAGTTATAATTTAAAGCGCCAATCAAACTGTAGGCTTTTTATTTATTTATGTTTTTTCAAATCTTGTATCTTTTAGTGGTTTGCATCTCAATTTCCCCCCTAATGTTTAAGAGTGAGAATGAAGGTTATATATATCTATATCTATATATCTATATATATATATATATATATATATATATATATATATATATATATATATATATATATACCCTTCGATTGGATCGGGATGAAACATTGAAATCATTCGATATGCCTGTTTAGTATATTTTTCAACGAATAAATAAATTATTAAAATGAATAAAAAGCTTGCTTATGTAGATGAGTACATGTCCGTAATCGTTGTCATGACAACTTCATATCCGTGGAAGTTCACTGCACAAACTATTTCAATGTTCGCGTTTATTTACTTTATGCATTAAGCTATTTTGTATTTTAGACGATTAATAACCTTTAAAAAAATACGGTTTATAACTACCTATCTCATTGTATTTAATTAAATTTGTGGAGATGTTGACTTCAAACGGTTTCCCATTTTTTAACAGAAACAAATTGTAATAAATATTATGTTTTGAATATTTCCCAGTGATTAAAACGTTCCTCAGGGATGCCTCCCATCCCCCACTCGTTATTTAATAGATAGTGTGCTCGGTCGATAGCACTACGATTCCTTTATTCTTTTTTTTTTCCGAACTGTGACTTTTAACCTATTTCTTAGTTAATCTAATTGGGCATTGTTATACTAATTCATGCTAATTAAATTACCTTGTGCTGATTAAAATGCAGGACAACTAAATTCAAAACACGTTTAGGTAAATTTACTTGTGTATATATATATATATATATATATATATATATATATATATATATATATATATATATATATATATATATATTAATCTTCATCTCTCTGATTGTTACGGACTGAGAATGTTTTATGCAAAGATTGATAATTCAATAACGCGTTTTGAATATTAAGATTTCATTGAAAATTATATTGTTTTGCGATATACTGAATCGCTAATATATAACATTTATTATCATTTAATGCAAATAAGACTTTTAGAAAAACAAATTCAAAATAATCGTCTTATAATTAAAATTTTTATATATTTATAAAAATAAATTTCGCCATGATAATGCGAAATTAATATTATCAATATAAATAAAAAATCACAAAAAAAATTTCTCACTTGCGTCGACGAGTCTTACCTACAAAAGAAATTGCAGGTAGTTGTTAGAAACCTTTTTTTTTCTTGTAAATTAGATTAATATAAGTTAATAGACTGTCTGTCTATCTTTGGATCATTATCAATTGTCAAGGTCATTGATAAAAACGATATAACAGTTTAAAGGTTTCGAATTGTTAACTAGCACAATTGCCGATCCGGCTAAATTAGCAGCTATATAAATTTATATTCTCCATCCTTCTATTCTATTTTCCAAAGTTAGCTGATTCATTAGGCAATTTCAATTTCAGTTTTGAGATTTATTTCGAACTTGCAAGGGAGGAGAGTATTTTTCAAACTGTTTTCTTTTTTTAAAGTTAATAGAACTTAACAAATGCTAATAGAAAAGAACAATTAACATTAGTGAGATTGCAACCGCAGAAAACAGCAGGTAAAAGTAAACATTGGATGTAATAAAACTGATTGCGAGTTAGAATAAAATAGTTACAAAATATTATTTTAAAGTGCTGGTCAACTATTTTTTTTTTGAGATTTTTATTACCATCGATAATATTAATTTCACATCATGGTGCAATTTAATTTATTAATGATCTGAATATTATAATTATAAGATAAACATATTTAATCTTTAGTCTAAAAGTCTTATTTATTTATTTTTTTAATAATGGTTTATAAATATATGATAGTCCACTATAACAAAGCAGTAGGGTGCAGAAAAGTACAGAATAATTGTATACATCACTTCCTGATTTCTTTTGATATACTTTTTTTTTAAATCCTGAGGTATATCTATGTAGTTTGACAAGGAATGGCTGGCATACAGTGAACTCACGTGGATTGATGTCTCTAAATAGATTAAAAACATAGATGAATCATAATTATTTGTTTTCAAATATTCCATGGACTCTAGGCTTTACATGGAGTTGAATTATCCTCCATCTGTCCTCTCTTAGAAGGTATTTCTTAAGTTCTTTCATGTGCCAGACCATACAGGAACATTTCCTGGAAGTGGACGAACTTTTGATATCTATCATTCCTGAAGCACCTTAACTTCCATTTTCAGTTAACCTTTTATTAATTCATCTCATCTTCTTTTTATGTTGTTTTTGTAAACCTTCGTTTGTTGTCGTTTTTTTACTGACTCTACTTTTTCTTATATTTGCTTCCACTTGTCGGACTCATTTAAAGCCTTACTATGGTTCTTATTGTTATTCAGAATAATATATGAACCAGAGTGCGTATGGTTTTATTCTTGTTTCAATGTTTTTTTTTCTAACTAATCCTCCCTGAGATTACAAAACAACACTCCTAGAGGAGGAACACAAGACAGAAGTTGGCACTGGAATGGTTTTGCTGAAGAGGTTCCAGATAACTTGCATAACAATAGGGATTCAGCTGCAAATTAACCACTGGTCGAGCTATCTTCATTATGTAACCATTAATTAATCAATACCATGAAACGTCTTTGCCAAATCTTCCTCATAGCAATTTCTCGATCTGGCTCGACCAATTTAAGAATAATATTTTTACCTGAGATCTCTATTTTTGTTTTATTTATCAATTATCCATCATCGGCTGAATAGGCAGAACGCGATCGTTTCATAATTGATGACTAATCGATAGAAAAATTTGGGAATTGGATTCTCTCACGAGACTCTTCAACTCATATGTGGATGGGTATTTAAAGATAAATTTTGGAAAATTGTAAAAATTATTTTTTTTTTAGCCTTTTTCTGGGTGGTCTCGTTGCAGTATTTTTAGTCCTAAATCGAACTCATGGCATTAAATTTTTGTTGATTAAATTTTGCTGTACAAATTTAGGGCATTTTCTTTTTTAGTGAACTATCACCTTTACTTCTTTACTGTTTAACAACAAATGATAAATTTAATCGTTATTCTTTACTTCAAAAATAATTAATATCGTTCATTTGGAAGAAGGAGATCTTCATCCCGGCTGGAGTATTATCTCTAGATTGAACAGTTATGGCTGGAGTGAAGTTCGTGATGAATGAGGGTTTAGTAGCGGCCCAGCTGTTGGTCGATTGCACAAAATGGCAAGCGGTCGGAGGATGCAGATGGGTTTCTAGAAGATCCCATGTCAATACGATGCCTTACAATTTGGTAGTTGGTAGATTCGAGAGTGAACTAAATCACAAAATTTTAACATGGCATTTATTTTATTTACCTACATTCCTACCAAAGTATGATAAAAGTTTTTATTTTTTTTTTTATTTTTTTTTTTTTTAACCAAGAAAAGTTATAAGGTATTGGCAATACTCATTATATACTCATTCTTTGACTTATTAAAAAACATTTCAATTTTGTATGATCTTCATCTCACGACATATTTTTCTTTGTTGCAGAAACACTCCATAAGTACTCTTTTTCTAAAACCAGGCGAATCTTCCAAAAATTGATTGTATCAACCAATTAATGCGTCCTTTCAAACCCTTTACAGAATCTGAAAAAAATCTTTCCATACGCACTTGGATCCTAAAATATTCTCTCAAGTCAGTTTGTATTCCACTGTCCAAGTTCTCCGAATCGTTTACCATTTATGAGACGTGGAGACGCAATAGGGGATGAATCCGAAGTTGAAAATTTTTCAGGAGACCCAAAAATATGCATTATACAGGTTATTGCTATATTGAAACACTTATTATTGGATCACAATTTTCTAAACTAAATCTGAAATAGGTTTGTAAAATATTGTTTAACTTTTCTAAACAACAAATTAAAAAAAAAAAAGAAATAAGATTTATCCCATTCTGCAAGAGAAAACGAAAAAAACGTGAAAACAAGAAAAAAACCTATGGAAATTAACAAATTTTATTATTCCGATCATTTAGCATTATTATCAAACATTAATGTGAAAATAAAAAAAAACAAAAAAAAAAAACAAAGTATATATAATTTCTCAAGATATTACTTTTTTTTTGTATTTTTTAATTTTTTATAACAAGCTCCAAAAAGTTTCTTAACTTCTGTGATTTCGGTATCAGATAATGATAAGGTACTTTTAATAAATGCAGTTTGCATGAGCTAAAAAGAAAAAGAAATTAAACTGCAAAATCATTGAAGCTAAACAACTGATAGTTATCACAAGTAGAATAAAACTTATACCAGGATGGGCGATAATAAAACAATTTAATTTTTTTTTTTTGTTGTGTTTGCATTCCAAAATCCGCGCAAAGGTTCCAGAAAAGGTATATGTAATAAGTTCAAATATACTAATTAGATTGGAATTGGTAAATGTTTAAAACGTTTAAAAAAATGGTAAATGAAGATTGTGCAACCCACCGGTGTTTTAACAAATTCTTTCTCCATTTCGTTTCATTCTGAGGCTTTTACCATGATATTGTTGTTTTTACTTTAGTATATTTCTCCAAGATGATGATTACAAAATAGATTAAACAAAATAACATTAACTTTTCTTACAGTTCATTGTTATTACCTAGGTGTTATGAGAAAAAGGCTTTTATCCCCGTATGAAATTCAACCCAGGGTTTGAACGTAAAATTACATTGTATTTTGTGCGTTATAGGGGTGTTAATGATGACCTTAAAGAGGACGCTAGAGTGGAAAACATTAAAAATATCAAAAAAGGATTTATTTTCTTTTGTATTTTTCGCTTTATTCCTCAGATTATCTGCATATTAACTTTTAATATTTTTTTTCGACTTTACACCACATTCCGTTCCGAAGCTGTATCAGAGAAATACACTTGCCTGAGAAAAATCGAACCGGTTTTCTCAGTGCTTATGGTCATTACCATGTCAGACCTTTTTACCATGTACTGTATTCATATCTTTACCACATCTCATTTTATTGTATGCATACATATGAAACTTCGGTACTATCCTAATCCTTTGTTGACCTCTTTTTCTATTTCCTCTTCGTAAACTTCAACAATAATATACTGGTATGATAAATATAACTGCCGGCACAAGTTGGAGCAAGACCTTATTGTCTTCTTCCCACCCCGGCTCTCGTTAAACTGCTGGAGGCTGTTAACCACTTGTCCATCCCAACTTTCTCGCTTCCCATCACTCTGCACCCTAGGTCTTGGACTAAGTTCCCTCAAGTCCTTTGTATACAAAAGCGCCGGGATAACAAGGCTATTTCGATCCTTGAGGGTAAGGACTTATATCTGCAGATGATTGATTCTTAGGAGATCTCTCTTTGCTTTTGTGTCCGGGTTTTGTTAGGATCGAAATTATTACGACTGATATTAGCTCTCTCTCTCTCTCTCTCTCTTTCTCTCTCTCTCTCTCTCTCTATATATATATATATATATATACATATATATATATATATATATATATATATATATATATATATATATATATATATTTCTAAATTTTTAGAATTTCGATTCTTGGAAATTTACAAAACAATTATTTTCTTATTTAATTTAAGCTGTTATAAATGTATATTTTTCCCACGTTATAATAATAACTTACAGTACTTATTTAAAAATTCAATAATTTCCATGAATACTTACTTATTAAGCTGTCGACCATATCTTCTATTGTCGGTTATGACCTGACACTATAACGTGTACTATCTTCATATGGAAATTTATATGGCGGCGTTAAGAAATTATATGTATACTATATTTCATTACTAAAATTCCTTATTTATTTTTTAAAAAAATGAAATAATAAATTATTTTTTTTATTTTATAGAAGTACCAAACGTATCAATTTTCATAGACTTTCTTCCATGGAATAATACCATAACTTTGAAAATACTGTATCGCATTTTGTTCCTTTATGTTTGGTATTTTTGCGCAAAAATATCACATAGATTATTAATGCGAAAATTATATTAATAAATAAGACGTAGAACTGATCACCAAGGTTATCGTGTAGTTTATAACCGGATAACAACATATGATCGACTGGTAATAAATAAGTGTATTTCCATGTATAATTATGCGTGTTATATGTCAAATATCCCAACATCAATTCAGTTTCCTACCTCACAGTAGTTTTCAGATTAAAAAGTACTTCTGTACGGTGTAGGCAGTTTGTGTTTTATTTTGTTTGTTTTTGTTACGATGCTTCGATGTTACTGCAATTTAAAACATTACTTCTTGTCATATATAAATCTCTGTTTGTTTATGTAAATTTATTTATGATTTCATCAAATCGTAAAAACCACAATGTTAACTGTAGTACTTTAAGCTACTCCAAAATTAATTATTCCTGCACTAATGTAAATTATTAATGGCTCCCATTGATGTGAATTCCAGAACCAGGAACCGGTCAAAAATTGTTAATATTATATACATTTATATTTGAAAATCAAACAGTTTCGCTAATGAAATCCTCACTCCACTAATTGCTGGCATTTAATGAATTAGGTTCTTGCTAACGTTCCAACTGCATAGTAAATTTATAAATACCAACAAATATTTATTAAACGAAAAAAATACATTAAAGTAAACATAGTTATACAAACCTATACTGAAATTCAAAAATCAGAAAAGTAAAAAAAAAAAAAAAAAAAAAAAAAAAAAAAAAAAAAAAAAAAACCGTAATAAACATATAACAAAGTTAAATCTTTTTTCATTTTAAAATACGTTTTTTTTTGAAGTTTGAAGTCATGCACTTTTAAAAAATCAAAAACAGTACATAACTTATGAAGGACATCAGTTTTTTTTGTGTGTGTTTTTTTTTTCAAATTTAATAAGGTATCTAACCTATAAATTTTCTGAAGTTAACAACTTAAGAAATTTCCAGAAACTGCTTTATGGATTTTGGAATTTAATGGATTCTAAAGCTCTTAATGAGGAAATTATTTCATCTATTATTTGTTTGCCTGTTGAAAATGTGAACCACTGAAATTTTTTAGAATAAAAAATTTATAGGTATTCTATATTTTAATAAAAAAATCAGTTTTTATGGGTTATAATAATCTTGATGTGTAAGTTTTATTTTTTTTATTTTCTATTCATTTATATCGAGTAGGTTAGTCTCTCGGACCAGGTCCGTGACTGGCTGCAAGCAGAATATTTGTTTTTGGTTAAAGTAGCCGTGGATCGAATCCGGAGACAGGATCGCCTGGTACACACCCAGCCACTATAAAGTGGGTACTCTTCATTGGGTTAGAGAATAAATCTGGGGATTAGGCTTGTGTACTGACCACACCTCCTTGTTGAAATATGAAAGAAGCAGTACGTCCTTTTACCTACTACTGACCCTAGACGATCAATATAAATGTCAATATATGGCGCAATAATTGATATTCTTCAAAATTATTGACCTTCTGTAGATCATATTGAAAGATTGTGATATATAATGAGTCAGCCGAAAAGATTTTGATTTTTATTACGCAATCTATTATATATATTTTCTTCTGTGGTTCTTCTGATTCAGTTCTGTATATATATATATATATATATATATATATATATATATATATATATATATATATATATATATATATATATATATATATATATATATATATATATATATTATTTTTCTTAAATTAATATTATCATTAAATGTATGTAGGTTTAATAGACGGCAATGGAGCTGAGATAATAATCCATATAGTGCTTAACTCCGAAAAATCTAATCATCAGCTTTATTATTTTATTTTATTATTATTATTTTGGAATCAGGTCAATACGAACTATTCAAATCTTCCTCTATCTTCACATAACACATGAAGTTACAATAAGAAAATATTTACAATTATTAAAATGGAAAACCATTATTAAAGTCAAAATCCATTTAAGCTTTATAGGAAGGGCTTAATCAGGAATTTAAGCTCTTAAAAGTTTTAATTAAGTGGTGATCCAATAATCAACTTAGGACTTGAGAAGTTATATCCACCTTTTTAAGTAACCTAATTCGTTAAATATTTGGTTAATATTATTCTATCTGGTGGGCGGGGAGTGACCCTTATTTAACTAACAGCGTATTTAAGAAGGCATGTTTCTTTAAAAACTTTTATCCAGAAGCAATTTAAACTAACATGGTCAATTTATTTAGTTGGTTTTAATGTTCAGTCCACTACTCGTAAAATAGCTAACCAGGTCCAGTCGCCTATACTTAATTTGTTGAGTTGGACCTAAACTTCATTGAATTTATTGGTTTCTAAATTTGTTTAACTGTTCTTAAATTATTAAGAACAATGTAATTTATTGATTAATGTTCCGATAAGCGCGCGTATATATGCCTCATATATATAGGTAATATATTATATAGATTGTATATAGTAGATGAAGGGTACAAGTAAAAAAAAAATAATAGCTCCATTCTTCAAATTTTTCAAGAGAACGAACTAATATTGTTTTTCCACTGACCAGCTCTTTTTTACAGTTTAAAAACTAGGCATTTATACTGTTTTGTCCTTTACAGAACACACTTAGTCTTTCTTAGAGCTACAATTCCACGCCAAAATCGAAAAAATGGATATATCCTTATAGTAAACAGGAAGCAAGAAGTTTTAAATTTGAAATATTAAACGTTTTCATGTATAAAGGAAAAGCACAAATGTAACAAAGCATAACCTCGTATACAAATTAAAAAAAAAAAAAAAAAATGTGTTGTCTACAAGAAAGAGAAAAAGAAGAGTAGATTCAAGAGAAACCTAAACCGAAAAATCTCGTATCAAATGTGAGATATGTAAACAGTTTTTGTTTATAACATTCAAGAAATGTTTGGATTGATGGTATTTTACTATTCAAATAATTTTATGATTTTTACTGAACTGCATTTTAAGTTTAATTTTCTCTATACTTCTCATTTGTATGCAGGAAAATTGTTTATAAAATATTAAATGGTTATTTAAAAATAAATGTTTTTAATAATAAATATTATTTGCGATTTTATAGGAAGCCATTTTTATTAGTATAGTTGAAGAGAAACGACGGAAATCCCTTTAGTCCTGGGGTTTCCGATTCCCCGAGCTGAGTGTAAATTTTGTAAATAAATGTTTTTCATGGTTTAATTTTAATCTAATTAATTTTAATCTAATTTTTTAATTCCATTTTAATAAAATTTCATTTTTTTCCTTATGTTTGGATGTTTCTTCAGAAAACATCAACAGGACTTTTTATAAAATATTTCTTGGTTCGAAAAGAGGTTACCAATTAGTGATTGTTCTGTTGGGCACGGATTAACTTCAATATTAGCCTTGAAGGCGACTAATCATGAAATGGTTAGTCATTGAGTCATTGACAGGGAAATCGGCCTACCGTTGCATTATAATAATTAAACTATTAATTTATTCATTCATATTTTATTTTAATGTGTTAATATATAGGCGCCTGCGTTTCGACATATTCAAAAATCATCGTCCTCTTTATAGTAAAGTTCGTCATAGATTGTTCCCATATTTGAACGAACCGAGGTTGGTGATTTTAATATAAATTAGAGATATGAAGATTGTAGCTGTAATTAAAAATATGAATAAACATCAGAGAATATTTATGTAATTTTATAACTGATAGCCAACTTTACTGACAGATTTAACTTGATTATAATTAGTTGCTTTTATGCAGTTTTAAAGTGGCTTATAACAGTTATTTTTTGTTAATTAAAGTAATTTTAAATTTCCGCACAAATTTAATGATAAAATTGTTTATTTCAAAAAATTATATAACATATAACATAAAATATAAATCAAGTTTGTATTGGGCATGACACATGTTGCAACCTAGATGCTATGAAAAATACAATAGTGACATTCCTTTGTGGACGCTAACGATAAAATCTTTATCCTTGAATCTTCCTCAATCTCTAGAGATTCACAACTCAAGGCCACAGCGATATTTTTGTAAATAATTTATTTTCTTTCAATCTTAAAATACTGGCAATGATATTTCGATACTCTATGCTTAAGATATTAAGGGGAGACGGAATCCCTATATTATTATATGTTTACATAAAGAACATTCTCTCAAAATTCGTTTGATCCATCACTTTCAAATTTTTTTTGGAGTAATATTGTTTCTTAGTACATTTTTTATTTAATACATTATACATAATGTTTTGTAAACATTTTTTCTTGTTAAAAGTTTAAAATATGTAACGTACTTAATTTTATTTATATATTTTTTGGAACGTATATATTATTATTTTGAATAAAAAAAAATAAAAAAAATCAGCATATGTGTTTCTATAGTAATACAACTGTGTAAAATTTTCAAACAATTCAGGTATTACTTTCTGAGAAAATGTTTCTTATTTGCCAAAAATATGTACTGAAAAAAAATCAAATTTACAACTTACAGATTATACATTATTTTACAGTAAATTTGGGTAAGGAAGACTCATATAAAGTTCACACATTATATATCATTCTAACCAGAAAAAGTCCTACTTCCATATAAAAATATAAAATTTGTTTTAATATTTTTTTTTTTTTTTTTCGTTTCGCCTCCCCATAAGTACAGTTTGTTTTTTCTGAAGTTCACTTAATATTTCAGGTTACTTTCTTTGATATATATATATATATATATATATATATATATATATATATATATATATATATATATATATATATATATATATATATATATATATATTTACAAATAATAATATATTAAGGGCCATGGCTTAGGTATAATGTTAGGATTACTGGTTATGAGAATTCGCCCCAATTTCCTATAGACTGGTCACCAAGAGGAAATTAGAACATATTCTCGTTATACGGGGGAAGCTTACAAGTAAAATATCCGTAAATAAATGCTATAACAACAAGAATTACGGAATTACATATTTTTAATAAAATATATAAATATAAATAAATAAAAATCTTTTATAAATATTTTACAATAGCATTGGAAATCAGCGAATTAGATAATGATAAGGAAAATAGGAGGCTATGGAACCACATTTTCATTTCAGATCTCTTGTCCTCTTCCTTCATTCCTTATCCTTATATAATTATTAACAGATATATAAGAAATTTAGACCGTTTTAAAAATTAATATTTCTTCAATGCTGTAAATTTATCATTGACTAAACAAGTAAATAACTTGTTCTCATTATATATCATTAATTATCTCATTAGAAGAAATTTAATACTAACCCACGTAATTAACCCCCGTCTGAGTGAACTCGCATAACTGATCGGTCGTGCGTGTTTAACGTTATATGTGCGCCGTATTCTTTTTGAAGCTTTGGACACCGAAGCAAAGAGTTAAGAGGAAGAAAATGTTTCCTGGCCTTTCAGGAAAAGTAGAGATTTTCGCTTGGAAGAATATTTCAAATGCTCCTTTCAATATACCAGCTTATTTAATTTTTCTAAACTTTAAAATGTGGTATTTTTCAAAAATTGAAAATTGAGTGATCCAGTCTAAGATAGGAATAAAAATCATTTATCAAATTCAATTATTCTCTTCTTCAAATTTTCGTAACATAACATGTTTTTCCTCCTAGCTCTTCAACTATTACTTTGTAAAGAGTGACTGATTTTCGTGAGATGATATGGGGTCTGTCATTATCACATTATACGAAAACAAATGTTTCTATTTTTTTTTTTTTCTATAGAATTAATTTTTTTATTAACCATAAAATCGGTGTCTGCACACCCTCGGGGTTTTAAATGCGTATAATTACGGACAGTGCAAGCAATGAGAATCGCAAAGAAGAATGTATAATTATAAAATACAAAAAGCGTTGAACAGTGTTTAAAAATTGCACCAAAAGCGTCTTGGAATTTTTATTTTTTTTTTAACATCCCAGATGAAGGAACGTAATTCTACGTTAAAATTCAATTATCTGCAATTTATAAAAAAAAATATAATTAAAAGTTATCTGCAAACAATCATAATGATCTCTTAAAAACCGGTTTATTATTTTTTTTATTTATCTTATAAACTGAAATAATTTTTAGGGAGATGATTTCCATTTCGTGAATTGAGTATCTTGTCATGGATAAGGGACTTAATCACCAAAATAACTATTTGGAACAAAAGATTTGTAAGACTTCGCTAAAATATTGGTCCTCACTAATCTCTAATAAGCAGTTTAACGCTTTTTTTTTTTTTTCTAGTTCGCATTAGATATAAAAGTATTTTTATTTTAAATACTTAGCATTTTTATAATTGATTTTTTTTTTCAAATCAAGGATCGAGGATATTTTAATAAATTAAAATTTCGTATTATGTGTATTTCCAATTGGAAAACGTCTTCTTTCCTTTCACCCTCTCCCCTCCCCCCTGCATTTCTTACAACTTTCGTTAGTTCAATGTAGTGACCTCGAAAAAATCTCTTGTTCGGCTCATTTTGAGTCATTAAAATCAAATATATAATGTACTGTTTTTAAGAACATTATTTATACGGTATTCAAAATAAAATAAATTAAATTGTATATTAAATTGTATATCTTCAAATATTAAAGTCGTGATTATTTTTATTTTTTTTTTTTTTTACACCTACTTTTCTGATTCCAAAAACCTATTTGAAGCTTAAAAACGCAAAAGGGCCTTCAGTAAAATTTAAATCGCAATATTTTTTTTTTTTTGTTGCAGATCGCAGTCCTAAGTGTATGGTATAAACATGATTTTATTACTCATACTAATCAGAATAATTCATATTACTTCATAGGTAATCAGAAAAAAAAAATCATTTTTCAATCAAGTCATATTTCTTTAATTATTCAAGTTGAAACGAATTCTGAAAAATGTTGTCAAAGGCACTTAGACCCTTTTGCATTTCCTTGCTTCATTTATTCTATGAATTAATTTATTGAACATAGTATCTATACGCCCAGATAAAAATAAAATATAATATAGATGAAATTAAAAGAAAGCAACAGGAAAACGGGATAAAAAGGTAGGTTGTAAGAGGAGAACAAGTTACCTAGGTCAGTGGTTATTGTCAACGCTGGTACAATTTCATACAAGATTGTATTGGCTACAGCCTCATCACGTAGCTACTCAACTCGATCATATCTTTGCTACTATTGCAGTTCGCTAACTAGCTACAGATATTTATGGCTTAGCGTTACGGCTGCATCTCCTATTGGAAAAGCCTGAAAAAAACACGAGTACGAGAAGAATCATAGAGAACATAGTTCTCTGGGCTAGTTCTCTAGCTTAAACCAGTATTTTATTATTTTTTTTTTTTTTACATATCTACGGTAAAATCTTAAAATCAACTTTTTCAATCTGGTTATATTTTGAAATATTCAAAAAGAATAGCCTTGGGTCGTTTAAGTCCAAGTTAATAATCGTTTTTATTGCTGACAATAAATAAAGTTTAAAAATTTTGTGTTTCTAAATATTCTTGAATAAAAGCCTAAATAATTTGTTATTTTATTAATTATTGTATTGCTCGTAACGTAGGTGCCCAATGAAGGCTAAAACCTTAGTAATATCAAACGTCACTAATATTAGCTTGCAAAGAACAAGAATCAAAACGTTTCACGAAATTACATTAAAATTACATAATTTTTTTAAATTTAAATATTTAAAAAAAATAATAAATACTTGATTCTATTATTTAAAAAAAAATATTTCGAACGACTACAATATCCTCAAAAGTTCATAAAGTAATAAAGAAGAAGTTAAATTCCAAATATTTTGTGACGCTAACAAGTACTTTTAACTTTTAGTCCTTCAAGGATGAGAAATAGACTCTTTCCAAGCAAATTTTAGACTCTTTTCAAATTTTTCAAACATTAAAAACTTCATTCAAATTGGCTATCATAATTTTTCATGATTTTTCTGATTTTCACGTCAGGTCTCACGAGCGATCGCTTCATCAGAAAGTTTTCAACAACTGTCAACTAAATTAAGACAAACAATGGCATTTCCTAACTTTTGAACTTTTTATAATACTGCTCGTCTTTCTGTAGTTTATGACCATTTTATCCATATATTGGTTACTTAATTTTTTTTAATACGTTTTCAAATTCACTGTTTGTTTTATTTTTTAATGATATAAACAGCTTCTTTAGTTTCTTATATTTTTAGTGTTTTGAACGATATCTTTGGGTTACTGAATTCAAATTGATGTTTCAGTGCAATGCTGTGTTGGCGCAAGTGCTGTTGTATTCATATTCTTATTATTTTTGTAGTTACTAAAATAACCTGATTTATTCTGGTTTTTAATTTCTTTGCTTAATTGATTTTGCTATTACAAATATTTCTTGTTATGTATGGCTCTAGCGATTACAGATTACAAATCTGTTTGAGTAGAATCTTGCATGAATTAATGCAATGATCCTCCCTAAAGCAGATCTGCTGCAGTAAATTAAATGCCAATTAAGTTGGATGTATCCCCTACCTCAGTAGATTTAGTGGAGGTTTTATGTCCGGCCAAAGCTGTCTACTGGGGACTACTCTAATTCACCAACAGCTATCAAAACTGAATTGACTGCTCTCCTCCCACAAACTGTGCATTAGGTGGGGGAAGGGTTCGACCGCCGATATCGATTAATATCAAAACTGATAAAGCCTTGCTCCGGTATTTTTTAATTACTTAGTATCTACCGTAAATCGGGAAATGCCTTAAGGTCGGGACACACATGACCGTATCTCGGCTCGTTCTCAATGCATTCACACTTTGCCGTAGCACGTCCGTGTGTTGGTCATGTCTAACCACAGCTTTACAACTTTTAATTCGAAATAAGAAATAATTAATTAAGGTTTAATTAATTAGTTTTTAATTCTAAATATTACCATAAAATTTCAAGACCCTCCAACCTTCGAATTAAGTATATCTGAAAAAATTTTGGTTATAAAACTGACTTCAGATTCGATGTTCAACTGGCCAGAATTGATTGTATTTTCTAATATTAGCAGTTTAAAAAAAATAAACTATTTTTTTTTAAAGAAAATAAATATCTGGACCATCCAGCAAGCCTTATATTTCATAAACCACCCAGATATGTTTTTGAGAAATTTCACTAAGCTTAAGTACTTATTAGTAATTCCAGGTATATGCCTAGTTAGAATAAAATAAGATATTTCGTTAAAATTAAATGGTTCAAGGAAGAAACAACATTCATTGAATCAACGAAGTTTGCAGAAAACCGGAAGCTTCCAGCGTTTTTTCGCTGGGATTGCTTTCTATAGTTTTGCCTGTAATATTTTCCTTTACGATAAAAATGTCACTAAATAAAAGATACCAACAATTGTTTAAGAAATGGTTGTTGGAAAAATTCAAATTGAAAAAGGAAAAAGTATCAAAAACATTGATAAATCCTATACTTTGGACATTAAAAAAACTTGCAAACATTTGCGATATCAAATTCAATTCGGATACGCTACAATTAACTTTTGATAATTTTGAAAATTCTTCTCAAGTATTACCAACTAAATCTAATGTAGACTTTAATTTGAAATTTTTTTGATATTATCATCTAAATTTGATCTTTATGGTCAGCATTTCTGTATTGTCATGCATTGTCAACGAACCTCCTTGAGAGTATTCGAGGGAAATACTCGGTATTCGTTACTAAGAGTATTTTTTTACTCTTATCTAACAGCACATACATTCTGTTGTAGGAGGTAATTCCCCATCGTGTGTCGGCCAACATTTTTCCGGGGAGCTGCTCGGGCCTTTACAAGGTCATTATCATTAAAAGAATATGATTTAACATGGTATATATATCTATATATATATATATATATATATATATATATATATATATATATATATATATATATATATATATATATATATCAGACGTTTCAATATAACTGTTACAATACACCCCTCTGAGGATCAATGTAGTGGCGAGTTTCGATATTGAGTCTATTGTATTGACCATGTAAGGTAAGCTTTTGGTGTGCTACAGCCTAAAGTTAAAAATTGTTTTCCTCATCGATTCTAAATGGAACTCGAATTTCCAATTTATTTTATTTTATTATTTATCCCTTCAATAATACAAATTGACTATTTAGTGGATTGCCTGACAAACAAACACTAAATACAAAAAAATGGTATATTGGAAAGAACAATGCTCAAATGCTGAGCGGTAACTCTTCCTGGCATTGATCTACTTTAATAAATTACGAGAGTATATCTCTCATCCACGTCCTTTTCAATTTCCTTCTTGTGCTCTAGGGCATAGAGGTAGAGCCCATTGTTTTTAGTGAGTTGCTGCGTCCTTGTAATTTGTGATGAAAACGTTCCTAATGCGTCTATACATCATCTGAATGACTAGGGAAATAATTAAAAAGATAATATTTTGACACCAAAGAAAACTCTGTAACAAAATAAATATCCCATTAGAATACTGAAGTAATAAAATAATTTCACGTATTTTGAATGAATTCAAAAATAATTTTAAGGCGAAGAAACTTGAGAGTCTAATTTTCATGGGATTCATAAGTATTTAAACAGTGACAAAAATTACGTTTGGCATGTGAATGAAATGAACGTTATGAGGGTTATATTTAAGTTGCGAGGACAACCAGTATGTACTATTTATAGGATAAAAATATATACTGGTAAATAATAAAGATTGCCTCCTCACTGAACTTTGAATGTTATCGAGGATTTATACCACTAAGTTGCTGTTTGTTCTATTTTACAAAGAATATAGAGTTAGAAATTTTAATAAAAAATGAGTTATACTATTATATATATATATATATATATATATATATATATATATATATATATATATATTTAATAATTATTATTTCTTAAATGACCAAATAAATATCTCAAATAGTCCAATCTTAAATTTATTCCCATCTATAACAGAAAAAACAATTACTCACCGGCATTACTGGAAAACTCTGACCCTTAAACCGTTTACCTAAAAACATCCTGCCTATCCCTCGTTCATTGTTAGTACTATGCGAGAAGAAACCAGTACAAACGTTTTTGTTTGATATAATCCATTTAAACCTTGGTGAGTACCAACATGTATTTGATTTCTTGTCCTAATTAAAATCATAATTCATAAATCTTTTATAATACTGATTTATATGATTTTATATGTATAATAATATCAACTATATTTTGAATTGCTTATTTTTGAATTTCTTGTGGGTTTTTAGAACTGAGGATGAATGTATAACATTCGAAACTAGTTTTCAATAAAATAAATTTATAGAAGTGGCAAATAATTTATCAATTCCTAGTTTGATTGATCCTTCTATACCATCATGGGGATGTCAACTGAATATAAGGCTTCTCATAATGTAGGTCCTGAAATACCTATCTAGCTGCTCACCAGGGAAATATCACAGACTAAAATAATAATTTCCTGCCCTTATATTTGTTACGGTATTTATTCTATCTGAATTTAATAAAAAAAGTGTTTAATATTTTCTGAGAGTCTTTTTTTACGTTCTTCCATCAAAATAACACTTAGCTATCGAAGCGATTACGGTACGTTTGGACGTGTTTAACTTGTACCATCCAATCTCTTAATATTGATCCCACCGGTGTTAGATAGAGAGATTAGATATGTATCTAGATGCATCTATTACATCGAATAGTCTTAGATTTGTTGGAAAAGTAGTTCCAAAGTACAGCAACATTTTTGGGCCTAGCAATAGATTCTTATTTAAAAAATATATATATAACTATTTCAACCCTCGCTTCAGTGTACCCAGTTCGCCCTTTAATGACTAGCTTTGTTCTAACAATAGTAAAGTGGTGCAGTGATTGAATAAACAATGAGCTGAGCCAGATAACTTAAATTATAAGCTGTTAGTCCTCGGGTTAAGCACTGAGCCAACTTTGATTGTTAGCAGTACTTCATGAATGGAATACAAGAGATCTCATAAATTGATTAGGTTCACTTTAGCAATTCAAATATGGCAGTAATTCCAATCCATAACCTTTGCCTAGTAATACTGTATTTTTATTTATTGAAAACATTTTACAGTTTTATCTAAACAGTCTTCAACTCAAAATATTGTTTTTCTTCTGCAGCTCATGTAGTGCTATGATTAAAAAAGAATTATTAGAATGTTTCTAGCGGCTAATTAATTCACGGAATTCGCAAACATCATACTACAGAATAGCAACCTGTAATATTTTATTACACTACAGAATTAGCAACCTGTATAATAAACCACATTTTCTCCAGTAGTTGAGGAACAGCCATAGAAACCAATAGAGAGCATCTAACGATTTTTATTGATTTTTGCTTAGTTCTTGATTTAGCCTTCCCCAACTGTTGCGTTTGTCTCGAAACAAACTAATCTCGAGCTAAGGGAAGTTCCGGAATAAGATGAGCCCTTAACTAGTTAACTCCAAAGCAAAACGGTAAGGAGAAATATATTTTTTCTTTTACAAATAGTTAAGCCCCGGAACATATTAGGTTAGATATAATGAGATATGGAATAAGGTCTAATAATTGTGCAATGAAAGGTTGGTCTGTCTTAACCTTTCCGAAAGAAGTAAGTGTGTATATAAACTCATAAAATGTTAGTGATTGATAAATTATTTGCCACTTCTATAAATTTGTTTTATTGAAAACTAGTTTCGAATGTTATACATTCATCCTCAGTTCTAAAAACACACACAAAAAAAGCAATTCAAAATATAGTTTGGTATTATTATACATATTAAATTAGATTAATATAAATCAGTATTATAAAACATATATGAATTTAATTAAGACAAGAAATCAAATACATGTTGGTACTCACCAAGGTTTAAATTTATTTTATCAAACAGAAAAGTTTGTACTGATTTCTTCTCACATTGAACTAACAATGAACAAAAGGTAGGCAGGATGTTTTTAGATAAACGGTTTAAGGGTCAGGCTTTTTCCAGTAGTGCCGGTGAGTAAACGTTTTTTCTGTTATAGATGGGAATAAATTTAAGATTGGACTATTGGAGATATTTATTTGGTCATTTAAGCAAAAATCTGGATTGGATTTGAAGAATTTTATTATTTCAAGTGCTTCATATATATTTAATTTGAGGCTGTTTTCAACGTGATGTATTAATTCAACTCCTGAGTCTTTGATGAATTTATGATTATTTTCATTTACATGAATTGCAAAGTTTTAATTATCTGTCTTATTATTATATGCTTTAATCTCTGATTTAGCGATCTTCCAGTTTTTCCGGCTGCACAATCATTACAAATAAAATCATTATAATCAATAAATCAAATTATAGAAGTGGCAAATAATTTATCAATCCCTAATTAGATTGATCCTTCTATACCATCATGCGGATGTCAACTGATCATAAAATGTTAGTCTCGGGATAAGAAAAGCTCAGAAATAAGACGAAACAACATCATGTTAAGTCTGAGACTTGATTACAAACGGAAATATATAGATTATTTTAATCTGGGAATAGTTATGCCCCGGTATAGTTTAACTTACTTTAAAACCAAGACAAATTTATTCCCGACTCGCCAACTGGCCATGATTAAATTTTTGAGTGACGTCAATCTGTTTTTTTTTTGTGATTTAATTTATTCATTTATTTGTCTTTGGTGGAAGCTCCTGTGAAAGTGGTCTTTTCATAACATAATTACATACCAATGAATAATTTACAAATATGAAAAAATAAATGAGAAAGAATACGAATAAGTTAATAAATAAAAATAAACTGCTATTAAAACAATAAATATTAAAAAAATATATAAGTAATTATACTCAAAAGAAATACAATTCCGCCAATGTACAATTATTCAGAGTGTAAATAAAAAAAAATATATACCACTAAAATAAAAAAATGAATAAATATACACGAATATATGTATGCATGTAACAAACTCAGTTTCATAAAATGATTAAGTTAATTAAGCCCAATGATGAACATACTCAAAAATTGTTTTCACTTCAAAAGTTAATGGACTAGTCAACATTCATTGCAAATGGACTGATTCCTATCCCATCGTATGTACCGTAATCTATTACACTGGGCAACAAAAAAATACTTTTTTTTTTTTGCGGCATACGTATTGGGGTAAATTCAGATGCATGAATGTACTAAGGTGCACGACGTGTAGTTACTTTGTACGAATGATCTCAATTTTTTTTTTTTTTTTATAAAAAAATAGGATCTCATTTGATCAATTCTATTTAATTGTCATTAACAATTTTTTTTTATTATTATTAAAACTAGCTACTCTTTTCGAAATACAATATTTTTCTTCATCAGGCTCTAAATCAGCGGTTCTCAACCCAAGGTTGGGGGTTGGGAATAGGCATGCAGCTGACTAGTAGGTTTTTATTCTTAATTTGGTTATTTAAAAAAAAAATTAAGTTCTCTATCTGGGATGAAAGTTTTATTGTATAAATATTAGTTACTAACTGATTTCATTATGTTTCATTAGGGGAAAAATATTTTTTTAAATCAGCGCCTTATAGAAATAATTATTGTATAGTAAAGGTGGCAGGATATATGATAGGAGGGATTATTGTTGTGGCTCGCCTAAATATGGACAACCCTTGATTTTGGCACGCGTTATATAAAGCTTGGGCAGCTCTGCTCTAAATAAACAAAAAAACATTCTATTAGTTAAAATAATTTCTCACTCAAAAAATAAAGGTTTTCTTGAAATATTAAAGCATTTATTGCCTTTATTTCACAAAACGGAGTCAATTCATCAAATCTGATATTTTTCTCGTGTTTAGAAGTGTGGCCATATCGAGTTTCAACTCGGGAACCCTGCGCCGCAAAATTACAGTTGCCCTATATAGTCTATTCAGTGTAACTTGCAAATTTCAACTTGTGATTTTGAGATATTACAGGTGTTGATGACATTAAAATAAATTATTACACATAATCCGATCAGACATCTTCTAAAGTACTGAATTCTGTATTATTTGTAAATATGGGTATTGTAATTCAATGTTAATTAGTTAATATTTTATCTAAATGTTTTCCCTGTTCTAAGGTGAACACAATATTAATGTTGGGAAAATTTCCTGCTTATCATGCCTCTTGAATAGTATGTTTAAAAAAAAAGAGAAAAAAAAGATATATAAAAGGATAAGCTGTATAAATGCGTAAAATATATGATAATTTTCGTGCGTGACCGTTCAGAAAGTGTGTAAATTAAGAGAAGATGCGGTCAAAGGTAGGAGAATTCCACTCCTAATTTTACACCGAGTTTCTAATCTGCATGCTAAACCTCAGCTTGTTATCCCTTCCTCTGATTAGCATGGCTATTACCATGGATGGCATCTGCAATCTTCGGACTGTACCTCTGCCTTCAAATGAAATACCCAAATCTAGTTAGCTCTATTAAACTTGCTATTAATATGATTTTAATAATTACTAGATTGTGTAATTACTATGAAGGGCACGGAGAAGTTGTCTATGATCTCCTCCGATTCACTCCAATATTATTCGGGATAAAGAAACGAAATGACTCATTGATTCCAAATATCATGGTTAATTTAATTCAATTGTATGTTCTTTTAAGGTATTTTTAGAGAATGGGTTTGTTCTGATATTTTGTTTTTGTCGGTCAGGTTGTCACTCCACTTTCCCTTCAATATGCGTTGATTTTTTTCTCACTAGGGGAGTGCACAGTCAATGGGTCACCAATATTAACCAAATTTTATGTTGTGGTTCTACATCCAAAAATATTGGACTTGTGTATCGGCATTCGTTCCAGGAGCCGAGAAAGAAACTTTTATTATATTTTTTATCTCGAGTTTGAAAAATGATATCGAAGTGGTTTTTTCACTAAACATTGTTTTTGGTCAAATAAATTGAAAAAAAAATCTTTAGATTATTGGGTAGAATAGCCTTAACACATTTCTTTGCACCAAAAATTATGGCAGATTTGATTCAGAGAAAAGAAAAATCTTTATGTTGAAAATATAGAAAGCAAACATTTTTTTTTTCAGTTTCGAGGGGTTTCAAAATTTGTAAGCCATGAAATTACGTTTCGATTTTTTTTTTTCGATGATAGTTTTATTCTATTATAACAGCCATAATTTTTGGAGTTGAAAAATCTATATGGCTATTTTGCCCAATAATCTAAAACTTTTTTTTAAAAAATTATTTGACCATTAAACAATTCTTTTTTAAAGTTTGTTTAAAGTATATTTTTCCTTAAATGTACTCTGAAAAATAAAGTTTTGGTGGTTAATTCACGTCGATATCATTTTCTTGGTGCTGTTCTAAATCAAAATCTGTCATAATGTTTGGACTAAAAAGATCTATAAGCCTAGTTTACCCAATGATATAAACATTTTTTAAAATTTATTTGACCAAAAAGAAATTATTATTTAAGAGGTATTTATCCTTTAATATAGTCTGAAAAAAAATGTTTTAGTGGTTAAACCACATTAAATATCTTTTACAAATTTGAGATATAAAATAAAGCAGCTCCTACAGCCCATTAGAACGAATGCCGGGCATATATTCAATATTTTTGGATGAGGAATACAGAAAAAAAATTGGTTAAAATCGGTGACCCATTGACTGTGTTTGTGTCTTTGTTAGTGTCAGCCTTTGTTAGTGTCAGGACTTAGCAAGCTAGTCATGTAATAGATTATATCTTGCCGTTGTTAACTATATCCTCGCCGACACGCTTAACTCCTAATCTTGTTTTCGAATCTTGTTCCCCCTATTATATAATATATAATTCCGTGTTCCGTCTGAAAGGTATACAGCACGGTAAAGTTACATGGATTATTGGTATTGTTAATTGAATAATTTCCCCACAAGTTTCCTTGTCCTTCGCTTTCCTGCTATGCCATCCTTTGGATTATTTACAATTTGTATTGTAAAGTTATAGATTTCCAAAATAAAATTATATTTTACGTTGACTAAATTTAGTTCGTTCCCTCGCTGGCTTGCATTTAACTGTAACAAAAGGTATATTTTAAATTTAGCAAGTATTTACTATAAAATTTATATCGTTCATTTGGAAGAAACGTGGAACGATACGAAAAAGTGGAATTTTGCGGAAGAAGTGTTTAAAGTCTGCCTACTTATGGTTACAGTTGCTCCTCTACTCTCTGATAAAACATGAACTACTTACGCTTATTTGTTATTTGTTTAAACAAAATAATTAATTTTTGACCAATTAGGCTTTTTCTTTTCTTTCATTTTTTTTTTTTTTTTTTACGTGGCATTAAATTTAGTCCTTGAAAGTGAATAGAACTGAGAGCTTGTAAAAACTTATGAAATCATTATAATTAATTTTAAAGAAATATATAACTAACTAATTCCTTCTCTCTATGCTTCAGTAAAACCTCAATCCCACGCTAAATCAATAAAAGCCCGCATATCCAATATTTATTTTATAAATATGGCGTCCAATCTAGATTGCATTGGAAAAAATAAAAGATAAAAAAAAAAAAGATTATTCGACTGATTTAAATACTGAGTGCCTCACTTCGCATATCAATTGTTGTCAGAATTATTTTCTTTGTTATCTTATTAATTCAATGTTATATCAGATGAATATAACAATAAATTTTCATGTCACGTCTTTAATTAAAATGCGGCTAATTTACGGTGTTAAACAGTTAATTTCGTTTGCAAAATTACATTACATATAGTTCACTTGGAAGAGTGGCACAATTCGTAAATTTAGTTTTTGCTTGGAATGCTTCAATATATAGATAGCGTGAGGCATATTTATTTGCTTGAGAATAAATGTCAGATTTTTTAGTTTCATTAAAAAAAATATTTAGTTAGTTTAACTACTATAAGCTTACTAGTCAAGCATAATGACTTCCTTCAAAATGTGATTAGAGAATAACTTTATAAAGAATCTTAATAAAGATAATAATAAATTAATTTTGATTTCTTAATAATATCATTCTAATGACGGTTAGGCGACCAAAATTATTAATATTGTTCTTCTTCGTGAATATTTGAAAACATCATTATTTATGTTTTTTTGAGATGATTTTTTATTTTTCCAATTCTATATTTTCTTTAATAAAAATGATATATTTTTTTTTTTTCAAAAAACGTCAATTCTAAAAGAGCTTGTACTGTGTTTTATTTAATGAAGATCAGCCACAATTCGATAAATGATTTATGATTAAATAATAAATAAAAAATAAACAATGCCAAAGTCACGGGTATGGAGTGGCCTTTGACTTTGCTGGCATTTTTTGATGATCCTCAGAACCCGACATTACCATCCGACATTTCGTTTCAAAATGGCAGCCGATTAAAGGTTTAATATGCCCATATCACAGCAATTTATAGAGGAAAAATATAAAGTGTAGTCATTATACCATAGACGTTCAAAAAAGTTCACCCAAATAATTTTTTTTATTTATATTTTATATAAAATTATTTGAAAATTATAGACCATAGCGTAATGATTTTACATGTTTTCAAGATGTCATCGCTAACGTCTTGCAAAAACATTTGTTTGCATTTTTTTTTTTTTAACTTAATTTGAAAAAATCTTCTTGGGTTGATTTTTAGTAAAATAAGAAAAATGTATAATAAAAAATATTTTTATTTTGAATATTTAACTGTAAAATTATTTATATATATTTATGTAATATTACTTGGAAATAATAAACCGCAGTGTAATAATTTGCAGCGTTTTTATATTTATATTATTATATTTAATGGACCACGTTTTCTTAAATAAATAATCAGAAGAGTTTTAGCTACTTATTAAACTTTCAAAAATCTATTTAGCTATTTAAAACTTTAAATATCTCGATATTTAATATAAAATAATATAAAATATAAAATAATTGACTTATTTAACTTTCATAAATAACAGATAACATAAATAACAAGTTACTAAGGATATTGTGGTTCAATTATGAAAAGTATTTCTTAATGTTGTATTATAATCAATAAATTAATTAAGTTAGTTTTATTCTACTATTATTACAAGAATTTATTATTTTTATAAATATTTATCTTTTATAAACATTTTTTGTTATAAAATAGAAAAGAGTACAACTTTATGAGGGTAATGAAAGATAAGGAAAATGAATAGAGGTTTAGAAATCCTGCGTTAGAGAGAAAAAATCTCATAAACACGCACAAGGTATCTCAGATAACGCAGCTGTACTGCTCCAAAAAAAAATTAATAAACTGGGTATAATATGAACATGACGAACATCGTATTGTTTGCAAGTGTCCAAGCACCAAATAAGAAAGATGCACTGTTTTTTTCTCAACAAATTTAAGTTGTAAGCTAATTTAATAACATCAAGTTGTGGCAGAATCTCACAGATCAGTTGCGTATCCTGGAGAATTGGATATATGATAACAGCATGTATGATCTACACGGACTATGCCCATATCTTCCATGTCAAGAAAGCGACAGGTACTCTGCAGTGCCCACAAACTTCTCACATCGAATAGAAATGTGATTAACATGGTAAAGAACCCCTGCCCATGGCAGAAATACATGTAAATTGAAATGGTCCTATGCAAATCCGTGTAGACGGGAAGGTGGGCTGTTAAGAATGCAAATAAATGTTAATTAAGCTGTAAAAAGCTGACTGTTTGTAAAGAGCAAGCAAATACAAATTTCTAATTATTAACCAGATTAAGGTTTCAGGAGCTGCAGTTTCTTAGTTTTTGACGTTCCCGAAAGTTGCCAAGTTTCGATTTCTTGTAACACTGAATTTTGGAAATAAAATAAAGAAATTCTTATAATTGAAAGACAACATATAATATTTCGTACTTTAAATAAAATTGGAATGTTTTTAGTGTTTCAATGTTCAGATATACAAAATGTTATTACATAGCTTTCTACTAGGATGATGAAAGATCGTTGAAGTATTGGACCAATGGTATTGTACTATATAGTGACTGCAGCAGACCTATGTATTTTTGCAGGCCTATCTACTTTTTTCTGGCTTACGACTAATTGTGAACAGCCTCCAGTGGAGGTCGGACTTCATTTGGGGAGCCGAACTCCAGGCATTCGAGTCTTAAGGCGGATACCTTTATTGTCACGATAGCTTTCAAAATTATTGCATTCATAATTATTAAAGTATGACTATCGTATGTTGTTATACAGTTTGCGAAAAAAATATTTTTAAAGGTTACAGCCAGTTTGGACCTAGTAAAATGCATAAAAATGTCAGTACCAAGTTGAAAACTCGTGCCATTACCACGTCCGAATTGCTGTTTCTACTTGCAAATATTTTTATTTTTGTACCGTTATTTTTATATACTTATTAATACTCTTAATTTATTCATTACAAAAAAAAGCTGTTGTTATTCGTAAATTGTTTTATGAAATACCAAAAAAAAAAATGTAAATAATAACATTTTTGTTTAAATGGCTAGTTATTATTTCCTATACATAAGGAGCCCTAGTACATATAAATCTTTAAAAAAAAAATAATAAATTCAAGGTGGTTGTCATTACAACACTTTCGATAATTTAAAATTTCCCACAGAAAAAAATAATGAAAAAAGCACTTTTGATCTTTGCTGAGATTAACAGCTTAGGGTTAATAGAAGGAGTAGGTACTTAGAATATTTCATTCTAACGGCAAAGTTGCTTTGTTTTTTTAAATGAAAAATGAAAACATGTTTCTATGGTCTCTACTATGTCCTGGAACTTCCTAGGTGTTCTTAAAAATGGTGAATGATAGTAAGCTTACCCTAATGTAGTTTTTAAACTGTTATTATGATTATAATCTATATGTTTTAATAGTTCGGGAGTTTTCATCTATACATTTGAAATATGTTGCAATAATAATGGTAGGCTCTAGCATCCCTTAATATTGTCTAAAATATAATCCGCTTAGAGTTCAAAATGAGTTCCGAAATTGTACCTTCCTAATACATGCATAGTTTCGCCAACATTCGCATAAGCTCATATTAGATAACACAGCTAGACCCTTTCTTCAGTGCAGGAAATAATGTGGGTATCACAATTTTATCTCGAAATTCGGCGAACCGATCTTACCATCAATAAAATAAAAAATTGTAGCTATGAATTGAAAAAATAATACAGATACAAATCTTTGGGAAACCTGATACAAAAATTTTTCCCTCAACTCAAATCATTTCCTCCTCAGTGTCAGATTCATGTGAAATTTAAAAAAAAAATAAAATGAATGAATAAATATTTTTCAAATATTTCGCTACAAAGCTCCAGATCAGACCTATAATCCTGTGGTTTAATTTAATGGTTAATTAATCATTAATTTAGCGATTATCAGATGTTTTATTACTAAAATGTCGTTAGTTGATGTGTGCATGAGTTTGTATCGAAAACTCATGTTTACATAAATCACTTTATATGTTTGTTTTTTTTAGAAAAAGAAGACCCTTTTGATATTTATTAATTTTTTTTTTTTGTACTGATTTCAAGGTATTTATAGAGAAATAAATAAATCTCAGAATTTGACTGAGTCCGTTGACAATAGTTCGTGTTATTATGTATGGTGGTATTTGTTTATTTATGGTACCAATTTGTAATAAATCAGAAATATTTAAATCTTAATTTTTAACTAAAATGTGCACAGTATATAAATGGATGATTCCACACACTAAGTCTAGAGTTTCGAAAATAACGGACAACAAACCTGCCGACTTTCACCAATTCTGGCATCATCAGGACCCTCAAAAAATAATTGTAAAAATAAATTAAAATAATAATTAATAATACAAATAAAATAATGATAATAAAAATAAAAAGAAGACAAAATGCAGCAAATCTCATACCAAACGTCTAAAAAGGCATACCAACTTGAGCCGGTACCTCCCTCCAAGATATTCACCCGAATATTGAAGGAGAAGGGATATTGCATAACAACAGCTGGGGAAGATTAAACGAAAAACAGCTGATCATCAGAAAACAGAAAGACAAATACTACACAACCAATGAACAAAAGAATATAAAAATAAATCAAATAATTAAAATAAAAAAAAAATAATATATACAGAAGAAACAGTAAAGTATAATTGCACAGCGGAGGAAGGTTCTTATCAAGAAACAGTACAGAAAGTGTTGGTAATATGGAACCCCCTTAATATCTTGACGATTAAGTGATAATGAGTTAAAAGAATTTGTCTCAATCTGTATCTAAGAGGTGGTAATGTGCTGGGCAGGCTGTTGGTTCAGTTACCACGGGGTGTTCACGTTGAAAAGTTCAATTATTTTTTTATCGATTCCTCAAAACTTTGAGAAGATAAGGTCAAACTATTATTTCTGTTCTCTTACCAAAAAAAATGGTAGATGCCCGCACTCTACATCAGTCCATAGGGATGCGTTGAAGCGATTTTCATTCATCTATTCTTACGTCTCCCAATTTTTTTGGGAGACTTATCAAATCTATAATGACAATGTTAGATATTTGGAACCTCGTGGATGCTGGTAACATGTGTTTCAATGCCCCTCTCCCCAAAACAGCTTCAAGAATCACTCCAAAGAAGCTAAATAAAAAAGCTGGGAGAAAAACTTCAGCAAATGATGAAGTGGTGCAAGCTATTCCGTCGCTATCTAGGTATATCACTGGTGGAAAAAAAAGGGAGGGGCATAATAGAAAATGAAGGAGGGGTCATATAATAAAATTTGTTATTGGCTTGAAATAATGGTATTATCTCGATTTTCCTTGCAAAAATAAATAAATTAAAAAAACAAAACACCAAGGGGTTTCATATTACCCGCATCTCAATGTCTCGATAGAGGCACCAATTTGACGAAATTGAATTTTGCTCATTTGGTGTTTGGAGGAGAGCAAATTTTAAATTGATAGTGTCTGACTAATATATAAAGCTAGTAATTACCATTGGGTACAATGCCATTTTTTTTAAATTTCTGATCCTGGTAAGTCAAAAATAAAGCGGGGTTACATATTGCCACATCTTCCCCCTATTCATACACGGCTGTTCCACAAAAAAAATTCCTTATTGCTTATTAATTATTATCTCTCTACTATGTTAATAAAATATGTACTTTGAAAGGCTTAAAATTTATAAACATATTTCTTTTTCTATTTTTTTATTATATTTTTTTATATAATATAAATCTCGTGTAATATGGAGAACTTTATTTCATTAAATTCAAGATTTATTAATTCCTAACGCCTAGCCCACAAACGTAAGAAATAGAGATCAAGAAGGCACCACAGGGAAAAGATATGAAATAATAGATGAAGATTTTCAAGGGATTAGTTAACAAATCATCCTTGAATAAATATTGAATGGAGGGCTCAGGAAGCCCCTAGCAGCTTAGTGTGCAGTGCTACCCCTAGCTAATATTCTCGTTTGGCCCATGACCGATGTGAATTTAGTGAACGGAGAAATCCGAAATAGTACTCTGTTATAATTTTGTGGAATTCCATGGCATTAATGTAAGATATTCAGGTGATTAAAACCTTATCTGATTGCGTCATTGAAAGGAAACCGTTGTTAAGACAACCAGTTATATAATTTTAATTTTTACTATTTCTTAAAAAATGTATTTCAAATTACTGAATCATCTATGAAGTAATTTGACTTATCTATCAAATAATTGAGGAGGGAGAAGGTGAGAAATGTGAAACCTACCCCTCCTTCCACGACGGTATACCTGAAGACTGGTTCAATCGCAGTTGAATAAGGGTGGCTTTCTGAATATAAGAAAACGACGCTAGAAATTCTTCAAGAACGAGTGCCATTAATGCCGATATGGTGAGGTTTTGTAAATGGCTGAATCTGTTAGAGACAAAACAGAAATGACATGGCAGCGATCAGGATGTCTTTGTAGGATTTACTAATCGCGGACTACGAGTGCCTCAAAAGGATTGAGTAGGTATTGTGTTAACTCCAGCACTCGCTTCTCAAATATTTACCCACCCGATTCAATCCTCTTCCAATGTGCGAAGGGAGTGGTAACTCTTTGGAATCCCGCTCGCTTTCTTGACTTTACCCAGTTAGTAGGAGGAACCGATAATGGACTAGCTAAATCCGCCCCCATGATAGAATGCACGACCTGGAATACATCGGAATAGATGCCATTCATTGGTTAAGGAGAGTTATGAAACCTTCATACACAAGTCCCTAAGGAAATATTCTTCTAAATTTTGCAGATAGCATTCGGAATGACAACATGGTTCCTTCAATTTAAGGATTTTGTTTTCATTTTTATTAACTCTATTTTTTTTTAAACTTAATTCAAGCACGGCAAACCATTTTTGACTTATCGAGAAAAAAAAATTACTTTGACTTAGGGGCAATGAGAGCATTTCGGAAAGGCGGTTTCTGACAGTTTTCAAGATTAATCAGTCCACAACTGCTTACCTCAGCACAAGACACCTTAAACTTTAGACAAGGCTCTTGCAATTCGTTCTAAACATCCTAATTTGGTTTATCTACTAATGATGGCCATTAAATTTATGTTGTAATCAATAAACATTTTTATTATTACTGAGATAGTAAATTATATGTGTCATGATGAAAAACTTATGATCACACTAAAATACGTTCAAACTGGCAAACTTATATATATATATATATATATATATATATATATATATATATATATATATATATATATATATATATATATATATATATCTTTATATGTTTAGTCGTTGGTGTGTCTGTTAGCAATCGTGTAACTTCTGAACGACCTAATCGATTAATATTATATTCACACCAATATATTTGTGAATTCGAGACGATGATTTATAAGCTATGCTAGGGTCCGTTAGGTTGTGCTGTAGTCATAATATTGTGAATATTATCTTTAATACAGCTGGAATGTTTTGCGCTGCAGGAAAAGTTGTATTGCCTACATCGAATCCACGACCTGACCTTTTGAAAACTTTGTTATCTGGTGTTACTATGGAATCAAAATTGTTCCTGAATAATATTCAAAAATTAAATTCTTGCTTACAAATGGTATCCTTTGGAACTACAATATTAAGCCAAAATACGAGTAATGATGGTCGCAATTAAACAACGCAATGGTCGTGTTTAAACAACGTATAAAATTCAGGACAAAGATTACAAAGGCCGATTATAAATGCCAATTTAAGTTATGAAATTTCGTCAAGAAATATATATATATATATATATATATATATATATATAAAATTAGTAATTAGTCCACTATCCAGCTTCAAGCTTCATTATTACAAGATTAACCAAATAGTTTTTATTCAATTGCACCTTACCGTTTCATAAATAGATGCCCTAACAATATTGTTATAGAGTTTTTCTATTATATTGGGGAATATACTGTTATCCATTTTTAATATTTTTAAAAAGTACTTTAAACTTAACTGAATGTAACATTTTCAAAGGTTGATAGGATCCTATAGTTGAGAGTGTATGGTGCAATAATTTTGTTTTTAAAGGAAAAAAAAATAATTCAAACAAGGATTCAACACTCAATCAAATCAACTAAAAGTAGTTGGGGAAATAGCAGATGTCCCTTTTATGTTTGGAATAAGCCTATAAAACGAATCTGACATTCACATCATAGTGACTGACTCACTAAATATTTAATAATGACAAAAACCTGTATTGTTTTTATAAATATTTTTTTTTTTAATAAATATGAATTATGGCATTTAATGTTGTACGATGAGGAAAACCAACCCTTCATCTCTCATCTACCACTTTCATAATAATACATTTACGTTTTGAGTTAATGACGATTCAGTACATCTTTAGTTCATTAACAACGGTGGTAACGTATGAAAGGCTTTTGTTATGTAACTGTTATGTTCTGTTATATAACACGCCAATATGTACCGAAGGTCACAGTTTCAAGTGCTTCCAGGTATTTTACTACCAGACAAGTCAATATTAATTATAGATTTTGTTCAATGGCACCTAACCATTCCAAATTATATCATTACAGTTTTTTTTGCCGCTGTTTTTAAAAATATCCCGTCATCCATTTTTCATAATCCGTCATAAAACCTAAATAAAAGTAAAGCCTGAAATTGACAATATTGCAGTTCAGTCATTTTCTTAGTAAAATATCTTTTTAATTTGGTCAGTTTTTTCGTTCTCTTCATTTGGCAAGCGTTACATAATTTTTCTAAATATTTTTCATTATATTTTGCTATATATATATTATATTTTGCCCAATTTTTATTTTATGATTCATTAGTAGCATGGAGCATCCGAAATTTTTACAAATACTTTCTTTTTTTACTAAGAACAAAATCCGTATAGAAAGACGTTTTTTTTATTGTTATAATAAATAATCCTGTGATATCATGCCATTATTCAAGAGTAATTGGGATTTATTAATTTGAGATTATTTTTTAACTTGAAAATAACTTATTTTATCGTTTCTTTATCTCACACTATGTGTATTAAGTGAATGACTGTATCTAGTGACTAAATAAATCATTTGAATATTTAAATCAGGCGATAGCAGCTGAAATCATCATTGAGTGAGAATTCATTGGTTTATTAAGTTCTTTATGTATGGATTCGTTCAAGATTCGCTCAAACACTTCAATGGCACGCAAATGCTTTTTTGTTAAAAAATATTTTCATGTTCATGTGCCTTCTATAATTATGGAATAAAGCTATCTTACTGTAATTGTAATATATTAATTTTTTTAAATCTTAACTATTTAAAAGGCCAAGATTTTTTAAATGATGATCGATTTTTATATTGTTTGATTATATTTTTGCATAAGGGCTGGTGGAAAATCAGAAAATATGTTTAATTGATTTATGAAGATAGAGGCGGAATATAAAGTGTTGGAATTATCATATCAACGGCAAAAAAAAAAAAAAAAAAAAAAAAAAAAAACTTTCTAAGAATTTAAAGATAATGAACCAGAATGCAATAATTTATAGAGATTTTTTTCATAACAAGCAAGGTGATAATTGAATGTAAATTATAAAATCTGGAAATTTTTTTCGGGTGATAAAGGATAAATAATATTATCTTGTATATTTTATATTTCTTAATACATGGAGCATGTAGTGCCATATAAATAAATAAATAAATATACGGCCATCATATGGGGATACTAGTACATTTAAAGACATCATCAGAACTTAATGCAATAAGAAAGCAAAATAGAGCTAGGAGGAAACGTAAAGGTGGGATAAAGAAACCTGTTTGTTATAATATAAACTTTTTTAAGTTAGTTTAAATTACTTTTTTTTCGATCTTTAAATGTCTGTAATTCGTTAATTGTCCATAATATAAAAAATTGTCTAGGCCAATGAATTATTATTGGTTGGAACAGTAAATATTCAATAGAAAAATTTCTTTTATTTAATTGTGAAATAAAATAAAGAAAGTATGTTGTTATTTAAAGTGAAATGTTATCTAAAAAATCGTGTTTTGTTTTCTTTATCAGATATCGTCTAAATGAAATTTTAAACAAAGGCAATTTACATTATTTTTGATAAGTTCAATTCAAAATTTTATTTTTTGTATTTACACCCATAAGTTCATATTAAAATAATATTAACCTAAAAAATAATAATAATAATAACCTTAATGAATAATAGCCTTGTTTAGTCGGATTACTAGACACTTCTTGTAACTAAAAATCTGAAGCAACAGCCGACTATAATTTAACAGAGACTTGGAGATTGGAACAGAAGGCAGAAACCAGCTCTAATTACTAGGCTCAAATTAGTATCAAAATAATTGTTATAAATGCCTTTGAGTTACTTTAGCTCCGTTTTCTGTATCTTCAAAAGGATTTGTAGAGGAAATGAGGAAGAAGAAACAAGTAACTATTATTGCTGTCTATTAAAAAAAAATTTTTTTTTTCTTTACATTTAAATAAAACAAACTACGGAACCATCCAGTATTTTAAAACTAAAATCACATAGTAGTAATTGAAAGCATAATAGAAAACGAGTCGACAAATAACCAGTCGACCAATTCAGGCAAACAATTTGTTTAAGGTAAAAAATAAGTTCACATATATGCAGACAGGGTGCAGCACATCTCACATCACCTGTCTTAAGAGACACATCAACAAGATGCAGTACTTTACTCCAGAACATCTGCACACTTAAGGAAGTTAACATTACGACCTTTGGATAAAAACGCTTCATTTTCAATTTTCAATTTATATTTTTATATGAATTATCGCTAATCAAGAAAAAGTATATTTTTACAAGTTTCACAGTTTTAATTTCACTATCATGTGCTTTATTAACTCTAATCAATAAATTCTCTGATATAATAAGATTGACTTGAGTTCTGTTCCATAACCAGTATGCCTGTTGAATATTCAAATTCAAAAGTTTTATTCCAATACTATTGAAAAAATTCTTTCTTATTAATTAATCGATAATTATTGATTAATCGAAGTAATAAAGGCAAATGGTACTGAATGAAAAATTTCCGCTTAAAAATATTCAAATATTTCGATATTATCTTTATAAACATATTATACTCTACCTTTTAAGGGAAATGTGCTATATATATTTGGTTCGTCTGATTTAATGTGCAGAAATAAGATAACATTATTATCTGCATCAATATAGTTTTGCAGTTTTTAGACCTGATGATTGGTTTGTCAGTTATTGACTGCTACTTGTGATGCTTAAGGGTTTGTTTTGGTACTTATTTTGGTAGGTACGATTTTTATTTGTTATCAAGGTATCCCAAGTATAATAATCATATTTAAAAACTGTGTTTGTGTGTGTGTGTGTGTGTGTGTGTGTGTGTGTTTGCTTTAACGTTGTTATTGAATTTTAATTGACATTCCTGTAAAAAAAAAATAATAATAAAAAAATATTTCTATGAAATTTCAGTTTTCATTTGTCCAGAGATTCTCTTGTGCGTCCAGTGCTTGCAAACTGGCTATTGTAAAGTAACAGCTATCTGTCACGGTAACAGATAGTCTATCAGTGACTATAAATAACTGCTTTTCCAACCTGCATAATAGACGGCTTTACAACCCAGCCACGCGCCGTATAATACCACTCTTCTGGCAATAATTTAAACCTGGTTTTACTCACGGCTGAAAGAATATTATTTGAAAATTATAAAGAAAAATAGTGGCCAATGAAGGTTTTTTTTTTATACTTACTTTTATATTACAAAAACGAATGACATTATTCGGTAGCGACTGTCAAGTCGACGCAACCTCTGCGTTTATGGTAATTTAACAACGAAGGTAATAAAAAATTATATAACCGCACGATTTTATAGAGAATCGAAAAAAATTTTTATCTAGGATATAGTCAGTAAATATAATTTCAGAGCCAATCCTCCTTTGTTTAAAACCCTCACTTAATGTCCTCCTTTGCTTCACCTTTACAACATTCCTATTCAGTTTCAAAAATCTATAAAAAATCTTAAAGTTACCTTTCATAATTAATCTAAGTTAGAGAAATCATATTTCCCAAATCAGCCAAAAACTGTATCCACAAACTGTTTCTAAGATTACGTAATTCATTCTTCCGAAGTACCCGTCATCTTTTAGTATCTTCCCTTACTCTGACTAGGGGTGCTTAGTGTATGGAGGGCTGTCTGTTGAACATGGGATGAGACTAAAACGATTAAAGAATTGTTTCTTAAGATTCATTTTCGGTTTCGCCAGACGCTCTCACTTCTGTCACTGGTATTCCGAGCAACGGCGGCTTTATCCTAATTTCCTACGAAGATACCTTCTTTTGTACCTTCTTATACCAATCCTTAAGAGACAGAAAGCCTTTATATTTTCTTGATCTCCTCAATCTGCATCCTTCTATTCATCTCTTAAATACCAGATCTCAGCCTACCGATTTGTATATAATTGCTCCCTTTGACAAATCCTTTATCATTCGTACTATCTTCTTTTGGAATTCCTTATCCATCTCCATTCGTCAATCCTCCTCCCTCACATCATTTAAAAACCATTTGTTTCTTCATCTCCTTAATGATCAATCTTCTTCTTTTGTGTAAAGAATAAATGTCTATGTAAATAAGTACAAATATGTATTGGTACATCTTTTTTAATTTTATTTTATTTTATTTATATAACTATTTTATTTAGTATATAATTTAATTAAGTTCTAGTAATACTGCCAGACATATGCTGATTGAATTGTTTATTTTTGTAATTCTTAGGAAATTTATTGTCCCATAATAAAGATTATTTTTTTTTATTTCAGAGATTTTTTTTTAATTTTATTTTTTTAGGTTATCCGTTAATTCTCGCGTTTTATGGATTATAATTTCTCCTTTTATTTAAAAAAAAAAAACATTTTCTAAAATCAAGAAGATCGACCTTCCGATATTCGAGGCCCACATCCACTGACATGACTTAGTGAGTTTAGCAATATTTTTTACTATCACAGTCGATATAGGAACTCATATGAAAAACCAAGCTGAAGTTTTTATATTTCAACAGGAATCTCCTCGCGTAGAAGGAATAAACAACTAACAATTACTGCATCCCTTAAATATTACTGTTTTATGAACTAAACATAAAGCAGTAATAATTTCATAAAACTCTAATTTCCTCATAAAATAATATTGGACAGAATGAAGCATAGCGAGTGGCGAAATAAAATTGTATCTTCCATTTCAGTAAATAATACATAAGTTACACTTTTTATGATAAATTTAGATGGCTTATCTTAAACTCTGTTTAGTAGTCAATTTAATTAAAGAATTGTAAAAATATTAAATGCACTTTCATGTTTCATATTTGTACCAATACAATACAATATTGCATGCTTCCTTTAATTAGAAACTTTATACCCAAACAAATCCACTAGTTCGTGACCTAGACGTTACAGAGAATTTGTGGAATAGATTGGGATGGCAGGTTTAAAATGTGAAATAATTAAATGTATCTAGTTTATTCAGAAGATTTTATGGATATTGACTGAAAAAAAAACATATGTGCATATGTGCGAAATATATGTGCATGTGTTATTATACTAGCAGGGTCTAAAGTTTACCTAGGGAAGGTATAAAAATCGACAATATACATTGAAAATCGATTAATGGTATCCAAGATCATTTATATGAACTGTTACCCAAAATATTTTTAAAATTCTCTAACAATGAAATGCATCATTGTTGCATTCCCAAACCATAAATCTATTTGCTACTTCTGTTGACTACTACTACTGTTAGATTAAACAAACAGTTGTTTTTGTGAACCAAAATAATTCATAGAAACATTCAATAAAAATAATACATACCTCTGCTTTTAAAAATAATATCGAAGCATAATGCGTTACATTTATTACAAATTTATTAATTGAAACTTTTAAATATTACAAAATATATTAAGTAAATATGTTATGCAGGCTATTATTAAATGGCAATGGCAATGGCTAGTGAAGAAACCAACTATTGGTAGCATTATAATAGGATTGATTGAAAAAAAAATTCAATGAGGAATGCTTGGAAAATCTTTTGTTGATAAAGTTAAATCCGCTAAACAACTTTGTAAATGACTTATAACTGTTGTTTTTTTCTCTTTATGAATATCTCTCTTTATGGTGTGAATGATCCTTTTTATGATCATTCCTATTGAGACAGGAGGACCAGATTTGAGACCAGATGGAAGACGATTTTATAAACCAAATCGTGAGCTCTACCAGCATCAAGAAAACCTCATAGATGCTATCAGAAGAAGGCGACTGACTTTCTATGGGCACCTATCCAGAATGGACTCTAACAGGTTGTCCCGTAGGATCTTCAAGGTTGCTAACAAGAGCAAGCCCACTGGATTCTTGTGGATGAAGCAAGTAGAGAAGGATCTTGCGGAACTCCATATTGATCAAAATGAGATAGATAACCGGAGTGACTATCATATAACTGTCAAAACTGCACCTTTCGTAAAGTCCCTCACAGAAACTACCTATAGACCAAAGGACGAGGAAATGGTCTGAAGAGCGCAGGATTGAATTTAGCAGGAAAATGAAGGACTACTGGGCCATCAAAAAAGCTCAAGACACATATAAGAAAGCAGCTGCCAAACCCACCACTCAGAACACCAATCGCAGTAAACAACGACAGTGACAACCAGAAACATACAGCTAAAACATAAGCATCTTGGTTCATAGATGGTCCTAACGAAAAAAAAAAAGTCTCAAACGTAATGAGATTTTTTAATAATGATATTTTTGATCCATTCTTTTTTAACCGATTCATATAAATTTTTTCGGTCAACTATTAATTATTCAATATGAATATATATATATATATATATATATATATATATATATATATATATATATATATATATATATATATATATATATATATATATATTTAAAATTCACAACACTTCATTGTTTTAGTTTTATACTTTTAAGGAATTTTTGAGCTACGTATTGTCTGAAATAAAATAAAAAATATCTCATATCCTCAGCAAAACTACAAAACGGCTTCATTTAGAGTTATTTTTATTATTTTGTTTATGTGTGAATTATATGTACAACAATTTATGGTTAATTTTTTTTGCTCGACAGTGTATCACTTGATAGTACATACTATTTTGTAAAAAAACACCTCATTATGAAAATTTAATTAACACTTTTTTCACTTATTGCCAAATTTACCGAACTTTGTCAATGCATTAAAATTGAAAAATCCGTGTATAATCTTTGAATACTTCTTTCGTCATGTGGGACTCCGAAACAATCAGATCTCGAAAAAAAACAATGTTTGACTGAATACATATTTCTGCTTTACTAAGTAAAAATGTTCTTAAAAATCGATATAACGCTAAACAATAGATACTAAAAACAAATCAATGCATAACGAGAGAATGGAGTTTCAAACGACTTAATCGTTAAAAGGATTGTCAAAGAATAGGGTTTTCGACAATGATTCGTACTAGATAAATGGAGAATATTCTTTGCCCCATGTTATTACCCATTCAAAACTAACTTGAGAACTAATTATGAGTATCTTGTTTACTCGATCTATTGTTTCTTAAGACACAATACGACGGCCTCCTCAAAGTTTTCGTAGCACAAACCTCCAGGCAAAGATTTATTTTCATGACTGCTGAAAATAGCCGCGATACCGGACAAGGTGTTCTGAGAAGTTGCAGGGGAGAAATTAAAAAGAACAATAGCTATTCTCCACCGGTGATTAAGGAAGGGGGTGGAGGGTCTTTCAGCGAGGACTTTGCACAAAGAGCCGTAAAATCAAGTCAAGTCCGCCAGGAAGGGACTTAACCTCGCTTGTTTGTATTCGCCCTGCACGCTAACCTCCAGTCATAAAATGGATAAAGACTCGGAATTGGAGTTTGTACTGCATTCGATTCTTATTGGCGTGATCGGCTATTTGGATTATATATATTTTTTTAATGACCCTAAGCCAATTTTAGGCAAAAAATCTCCACTCATCGCGGAAAGTAAAGCAATTATATTTAAACTTTTAGATTATTCATTGCAATATAAATAAAAATTATGATTAAATCATAAGTAATCATAAATGATAATTCATGACTATTATTATTTCATGACTATTATTTTATTTCATTATACGTAATTTAAAATGGAACTTGCTATGCCTCCCGGTTTCATACGCGTTAAATTTGGATTTTAAAATAATAACCGATAAAAGAAGGGTTAAAAATGACAAATTTTTATAAACGGCATTAAAATTTTACTGAAATAAGTTTCTCGATTTCACGCTTATTAAAAAATTGTAAGCATTTAACCTTCCACGGGTATGAAGTTAAATGTACGCAGGTTGGACACTTTTTCTCCTAGCAATTTGTTTATGGTTACTGCTATGTTACTGCGGGTCGTATCCTGACGTTATAAACCCTAATGCCTTCCTTAATAAACTGTCTATAAAACGCAAAAAGAATTTTTCAAATCGGGGTGGTAGTTTCTGAAATAAGAGCGTTCAAAAGTATATTTTGTCAAAACTCTTCAGCTTTATATATTAGTATATATTTATTATATTAATAATAAATTAAAATAATAATATAAATTATAACAAAGACTTTTGCGTTGAGTAAAAAGAGCAAAAACGTTTGGTTGCTTATATCTTGTCTTTTTTGGCAACATCTCTATCATGTTAATTCAAAGTTTTAATGTAATTGTGTAATATTGCACGAAACTACACTTCTTAGTAGTTTCGTTGTAGAATTGCTGCGGGTAAATGCTCTTTGACTCTTATCCACGAAATTCAGAATTCACTTTCAAACCTATGATAATTGCAGAGATAGTAACATTATTCATAAATAATTCAGACTCGAAAGTCAATATTATTCTACAATATTTCTCTTATTTGTTAAATCATAGTGTACTCTAGAGTAATTCTTTCAAATATGAGATCTTTCGAAATGGAAATGAGACAAATATAATTTGCCTAAAGTCAACTCTGAATTAGTTGATTTGTGAAACGTATAGTCTGATCAGAAACCATAAACTCTGTTCCCATATGTATACATGCATATTGAATAATAATTTTATTTTTTTATGTATATATTTACGATTTTGTAATGTATATCAAATTATTGCAGTCATTAAAAATGCCTACTTACTAACTTAAATAGGTAAAGTAATAAAAACACTGAAAGTTAATAGTAACGAGTTGTAGAGAAGAAAGTTTCCTGAAGCCAGAATTAAATCCTATAAATAAGGAAAACTTCCAACCTCACCACAATCAAGCCTACGAATAAACACTTATATATACTCGGAGTAACAATTTGGTCTGTTCTACTGTACGGCTCCCCACCTTTTTGTAATTTAACATCAAACACCATGAAGATAAAAATAAAACAAAATAAATTAACGACACTCATAGTTCAGAATATTTTAAAACTACGCATAGTTATTATAATGGGACTATACAACTGAAGCTACCATGTCAAGTTTTTTGATTCTCAACTTCATCAAAAGCAACCCGCTGTTAAATTATTAAACCAACATATAGTGGGAGGATTTAATAAAACGAAAGAAAATTAGCACCAAAATGTCTATAATCGCCTAATTCGATGTAAGATTTAAGGATAAGCATGAAAATTGGTTCAAAAAATACGATTAAAATTTTCAAAAATATTCAACATACAAATCCTTTGTTGGTGGGTATGAAAATTATAATTTTTCGAACATTTTGGAGGAAGGGGAGGGATATATTTCTCTGATCCCCTCCCCTGCTTACGCCACCGGATATAAATTTAAGATAAGAAAATAAATAATTATTTTTTAAATAAATTTATTACAACAACGACAACTTTATAAAGTATGCATAGGTTTAGGTATAGTTCAAAGAATCTAATTTAACCACCAAGAATAAATTCTAGACCAAAAAAAAAATGATATTGGATTTTTTTTTTTTTTTTTTTTACATTTTCCGAATTAAATTAAACTTCTTAGAGCTGAAAATTGAATCAGAACTTTTCAATTTTGGAATATGTTAATATCCGATTGAATGTCATTTCTGTAATTTATTCTAAGGATATTTCAGCTCCAGCATATTTATGTTTATATAATCGTTATAATACTGAATTCCTATTTTCGGCCAAAAATCTACGAATAAAGAGTTCAGAATATATATTAAGTTAATAATTGTCATATTATAATAAATTATGCCATCATTTTTTTTTTTTTTTAACTATATCAACTTAGCTGCGCTTTGTTTACTTTTTGCACAGTCTAACTACTTCGACTTAAATTTCGACAAAAGTGAAACTTCCATCTTCTAGACAAAAGAAATAAAATTATTATTCAACTTCCTTTGGGAATTTGTGAAATGAGATCTTCCTTTTTTTTCTTTATTTAAAATATTCAACAGTTGTTACCTACTACGTTTCGGGGTGAATTCTTCATCTTCATGTCAACTCACTTAAACCATATTTCAATTTGGGTTTATAATTCATGATACAGTCAACTATCCTTGCTTCATCCATCTATCCATAAACGATATTTCGTCTTTATTCTTTATAACATAATTTTATTTGCAAACTTATTAACAAATAGAGCCTTTTCATGGTCACGTTGAACTCGGAAGATCTCATTACACTAGTTCCTAAAGAACTTATTTTTATCTTTCAGTCATTTAATCGTATTTACAGAAATACATTATTTATCAATCAATGCTGCCCAAAAATACATTGGGTTGCCACAAGATATAGCATATCAATAATTAGGATTACGAAATGCAAAACCGTGGGATTGGATGCCGATAGCACTACCTTCAAGTTATATTAGCGTTCTTTCAAACATTTTAAACACGTATATATTAGGTTTGGTTGAATTAACTGATTTTAAATTATATTACAGAATTTCGTTTAAAGTTTTTATTCTAAAACTATCTAATTTTAACTGGAACATATTAACATTTAGATATTATTATCGGAATCTTTTAGTTTCTATTAATTGTTCATGGTGAATTTTTCATCGTTGTTTTTACCAACCTGGAGTTATGTAATTTTCCAATAGAGCTAAAAGTCTGAAATGTTGTTCTGTCATTTATACATAATATACAATTATCCCTGAGGATAATTGAGTATCAATATGAAAAAAAAAGTAGTGGCTCAGAAAACCAAAATAAAGGTTCCGCCGGCTAGCTCATCAGGCCAACTGTCTACATCTCTACAACACAGTAGGTCTTGTTTCTTTCAGTAAATGTCAAGCCACTGGCCTGTTAGTTATTTGCCAATACATATACAATTATTCATTGATCAAGACTGAGTGAGCCCAATTATTATCGTACAGACTCTTGGTTTTACAGAATGCCGGATCACAGCAGGAATCAATAATTCAGTATTCCATAATTATTACTGCTTTAGGGAATGGGTGCAGGATATAGAGACTATATAAGTCATTGACTAATCGTGTTTACTTCTCATTCACGACAGATAATTTGTAATCATATTTACATTTTTCTGTAGTACTTCTTCCAAATATACAAGTCCTATTTGCATGTTCTATAAATCTAATTATCTGCATAAAATAATGTAATCTTCGAAGCATAACTAATGGCATATTTATGTTAATGTATTTCCCCTTTATTAATCAATAATACGTATGAAGGATGTGCTTAAAAACTCTGTACATTTACGAACTAACTCGTGCACTGTCTTAAAGTTTTCTTCATTGCATTTATGTGTTTGTCATAACGTTAAAAGATCCTTGAAAAATTAATAACAACAATTATATCAGGTCTTATTAATATATTCCGTAATAGAATTTTATTTAGTAATATTTATTTTATTTTATCATTAGCTGTTTACTCCCATTAATCGTAATTTTTTTTTATTACTTTCATTTTTCAGAACATTAGCAATAACTGAATCTCCTTGCTATGTAATTAAAAAGAATCGCTTATTAACTTTCACGAACAAATTATAAACTATTAACAAGTATATAAGAACGGTTTACCTCCACTTTAATCATTAACTACATGGGCATACTAACAGATTGATAAGAGATCTTCCCTGAATTAAGATAAGTTGCCCGAAATCCGTCCCGTCATTTTAGTACGTCCTTCCCTTCCCCCCAGCTATCCAGTGCTGAATGTTTTCATGTTGAAATTATCCGAAACCCGCATGTTTATTGGTTAAGGTAGAGAAAGCTACCATTGTTTTCTTAGGTCGAGTCATCAATTTATTCTCCTCAAGATTTTTCAAATCGTCTGAAGAAAAACGAGTCAATTTTTCTGAAGGCAAAACGAAGGAGAAAATGGATTAAACGTATGACATGTTTCAAATGGTGTCACAAATTAAGTGCATCCTTACCAAAAGTAGAAACCTTTGTTTTTGATTTTTGTTTGGATGGATAATTTGTCATATTTTTAAATAAAGCAATTAATAATCAAAACGTTTTATGCTTTTTAATTTAAATAAATTTCTGTTTGAGGGACTTATTTGTCTTTATTTAAATGTTTCTGACTTAAAATAAATAGTAAATTGTGAATTTAATAGGGGAAAGAAATTATAGCAAATCTTTCAAAATCAAAACACTTTGGTAATAATTTTTTTTTGTCGACTAAGTGGAAAAATTATTTATTAGTAGGCATTGTCCTTCCCACTGTGCCTCACGTACTAAAACAATCATGTCAGCGAATTTCTTTGTCACTATTCTTATGACAGGTAAGGCGAATTAGGATTTAAATATATATATATATATATATATATATATATATATATATATATATATATATATATATATATAATTTTAAAAAGACCAACAACGTGATTCTAAAGTTTTTAGTAATAATTTAGTAAATGAAAATTTCAATATTTCTTTTTATCTATATTTTTTATCCAAATTTTTCATATTTTTGATAATCCAGTTTCATGAAAAATGACTGCATGATCATTCACTAGATTCGGTTAGTAGGTTTGAAAAGAATAATGATTTTTCGAAAATATTATTACCAAAAAATTCTTGAATATTGAAGAAAAAATAAATGTTGACAGTAAATATATATATATATATATATATATATATATATATATATATATATATATATATATATATATATATTAACATAAATGTTGCAATATTTGATATCGATTAAACCCCTTTCTTCTATTGAATTTTATCCAATGAAATAATTCTATATTGTAGTTCACAGACTGATCAAATGGACTTGAATAAAGAAAACAAAATTTGCTTAAACAATATCTTGGCAAGGAGGCAACATATATATAATTCTTTAATTATGGAGATATAGACCGTTGTTGAAATCTATGAGTTTGGTGGTGCGGTTTATGATTTGTGTTATCTATTTTAGCTTTGTTTTATTGCTGAATGTGATTCTATTTTGTTTATTCTTTTGGTTATTCTAATATCTTAGCTCGATGTTTAATTGTTCTCGTATCTCTATTTAGATAATAAAACTATAAATGAGGAATGTTATCATCTGTTATCTTCAATTATTTGGTTTGATTGATTTCAGTTGATTTATATTTTACTATTTTGGTGATGTGTTGCATATTTGATTTTTTTTTTATTTTAACATTTTATGCTAATTAATATTTGACTAATTAATAAACACGTCGAAGGCGGAATACTACGTTTATGTACCAAACTATCCGGTTTGTTCAGTTATGATTAATCGCCATCGACATGTGTTTGTTACATTAGCGGTACAGCAAACCCCTCGGACTAAACATAGCGAAACAATCCGAACGAAAATAATTGGATTTGTCTAAAATGAAAATGGGAAAATAGTTTTATGTTGCTGATGCGAGTATAGGTGGGACTAGATTATCTGATTAAATTGCTTTTATTTTATGTCACATTACGCCTGTCACTAACTCTTATGTGTAAATCAAATAGTCTTCCACTGTATATATATTTTCAAATTACTCCATACAACAAAGGAGCTATTTTATCCAGCGTGTCACTTGAATTAGAAACATTTATTTTTTAGCAATATAATGAACATAACAGTTGCAAGGATGAAAAAAGCCGATTCGAGTCCAGGATGGTCACACTGCATTCCCCTTGAAAGAAAATTAATAGTCTTTATCTGATGCGAAACGTGGTTTGCCAGACGTTTTATGGTTCGATTCAATCCTAAAATAAATATGGAACATAGTTCTTGACCATAGCGTATCTCAGGAATTCATTGCGGGAGCCAATCACGCTTCTTCAACCGCACATGTCCTTTTACAAGTAAAAATATCTGTAGAATAATTATTGGTTAACCGTATAATAATCTATGAACGATAAGATGGTCAAGAGATTAATCTCAAAGTAGTATGAACTATTTATTACAAGCCAACGTTATAAGATTGGCTTATGATATAATAAAAAATAACTAAAAATAAAATTAAATTAATAACATTAATAAATATAATAAAATTGGGAAATTTGAACTCAAAATCAAACTATATAAATAGACAAAATTTCGTGTAGGTATAGATGTTACAGTGTAGGTGAGGACTTCTATTTCAAATTTCCTTGTTTTACAATTTTTATTACTGTAATTAATTTTATTTTATTTTTAGTTATTTGTTATTACTCTATCAGTATAATCTTATAACAATTTACAAATTCATCACTGTTTGAGTCATAACCGTTTTCATATTTCTCATTGTCTTTTTATTTGCTTTGTTAATATTTATATCATTCTCTGTATATATCGTTTTTGTATCTTGTTTCTTTAGCACTGAAGAAGACTTGTAATGCGGATCGAAGCCTTGGCTTATAATAAATAGTTTACAGTATAAACGATAATAATAAAAAATATAATTCTCTAATTTATAGTTTAAACTTTATACTATTTTGAGGTTCTATCTTTTCCTTCTTAAAAATATCTGTAGTTTAAAAATATTCAAATGTATTTATTAGCAAAGAAAGGATTAATTGTAAATTCCAAACCTCATTTCTTTTTTTTATTAATTATTCTGTAAAATGATTATCGGCCGATGAGTCCAATCCAAATCTCAATCACACAATGCGTTGTTTATTAATATTTCCATGTTGAATTTGAAGATAATTGGAACTGGATGATATTGTACATGCTTATAATTGCTCGGAAATTATTTTATTTATTTATCTAACGTGGATGAAAAAATACATTATTTAAATGTTGTACAGTCATTTAGGTAATTTATAATAATTTTACTACTTTATTAAACACACTACAATATAAATACAATAAAGATGTAAAAATATTGCAACACATTTATAACATTATATTTATAACCATTATATAAGTTCTAGGTAGACAAAAACAAATATTTTGCTTTCTTGGTCGTCCAAAGTTTTTTTTTTTATTGTATCTTCATTCTTACTTAAATATTAAAATGTTTTAGCAAAAATATAGAGGTAATAAAATAATTAATGGTAATTTTTTTATTTAAACAAATATTTCTTTGAATGAGATTTAACTGGAATGGATCACCGCGGTACGGTACGAAAGTTTAAGAAAGATCGTTCTGCGTGGTTTTGATATCCATTTTGTAGACAGGCAGAAATTGCTCGTATTAAAGTATGGAATAGACATTTATATGTTTGTCTAAATTTTTAGAATAATGTTCCTCACCAGTGCTTATTACGCCATCGGAAAATTCTGCCAATGTGAAATAATGAAAACCGTTAAATCAACTTTTAGGTTCTTTTATTTTTTTTTTAGGTGTGACATCGTTGCATTTAATCAGGGATAAAGCTGTATATGCTATGCATGATGTGGTAATGTACACCTTGCATTGAGGAGTTGGGCTAATGGGTTGGCGTTATCCCAGATTGAGCTATAGATGGGCCACCTGTAAGGACAGCTAATAGAGCTCGCTGCCTGTCATAGTAGCACATTCATCCTCATTAGCGGAGCCATCCACTCCACTCCTCAACTTTATTTTTAATTAATTAAAATCCATCCTCGGCGAATAATCCATCCTCAAGGCCCCTCCCTACCATTAGGCTAGATTATTCCTTAAGTATCCTCCGACAACTGCTTTGCGTAATGTGTCACTTCATCCAGTGCCCTTTAAGTGACAAAGTCACTATGGATTTTTGATTCACTAATAATTCAATATTTATTTATTTATTTATTCATTGTCCTCCGTTGGATCTATGGCGCTTTGTATGAGAATGGTCATTGGAGGATGCGAAGAAACGAGAAACTTTAATGCCTGCTTAGTAAGCAAGGAATGTGATTTATCAGGGAAAAGGAGCTGGACAGCATCAGGAACAGGCTGTCATTCTTCAAGATGTTGACGATCGGTCGTTCATTATTATGTATTGAATTTTATTCTTAATTATTTGAGAAATACCTCCATGTGTGTTATGAAGACGGGGTTTATAATTAAGCAATTTACTCTAAATCATATAAGGCAAATTACATAATATCAGCATTACTACAATCTCTAGATTCCCACTTGTGTATCAATTCCGCAATTTACAGAGGTTAGAAGCAGTAAAGAAAACTCGATCCTAGAGACGATCTAGGAACTATTTTTTTTTAAATGCGTCAAGCGCTCTGAAAAAATGGTGAGGTGAAAATGGTGGATGTGGTTGGACATTAATTTTCAGATCACGTAATGCAACATGTTTTTCAGTTAACTTCCATGTTCATCTGACTTTTCTTCTAACGGACACCATTTTTTTCGGAGCACTTGACGCATTCTTAAGAAAAAAAATATGTATTCCAAATAAAAAGCATATATTACTTTTTTATAGTATTATTTTCTTTTCTTGAGTTTTTTAATTCAGAGCCAAAAAGTATCATAGAACAAGGGATAAAAAAACCTGTTTATGAGTTGGGAGAAATATATTGAAGCTAATTATTATTTTAATTATTAATTATTATTTAATAATAGTTATTAATTAAAAATGATTTTGAATGATTATATATCGTCTAAGTTTGTTCATCTTTCATTTGACTCATACTCTGGGAACTGTCATTTCATACTTTCCAACCCAATACATTATTTTGCACGTTTTTCAGACGACGAAAATTAGGGAAAAAAAAAAAAAAAAGAATTTGAAAAGAAAGGAGCAAAAGTGGCACTACATTCAAGAAGAGGCAAAATTCCTCAAATTATTAAATATACAAAAATTCTAACCAATTACAATTTGTTTATAAACCGGAAATGTTAATTCTAGAATTTTGTAAGAATTTTGTCTGTAATTTTAAAGATTTACTTTCTCTTCTAATTTTTTTTTTTCACTCAATATAATTTGATTAAAAATTTTGAGACATGATAAATCAAAATCAACAAATTCTCCAAAATTAATGGTCGTACTTATCTACAATCGAGTTTTCCAAAGCATTAATGAACACCTGGAGACAAAATAGTGCTAGGAAAAATTCGTAACCTTAAGTAACAAATTAAACTAGCCTTCAGCAGATTTTATTAAAGTAATAAATAATGGGAAATTCAAAATTTTCCAATGCAATATTCAATTTTATTTAACATTACTCTTGTCAATTTTAACAATAGCATATCCAATATTATTTTTAGATGTAAAGTAAAGATTTCCACTTATTTAGAAATTAGTCAATGTCCATCTGCTAACAATTCAGTGAATCTTTATTTATTTAGAATCGAATATTGCATTGGAAGTTTCGAACTGCCCATTATTTATTAAATAGTAAAAGATAAATTGTTTTGTAAAAGATTTCTGTACTGCAGAAATCGACTGCAGACTTAATCAATGTCAAGATAATGTCTGCAGGGCATTATCAAGATCTTCCCCTCAAACGGAGAAATCTTCAGCGTACCTTCCCAATAGCAAAAGCTTTAAAAGGTTACCGTACGAATGTGGGCATTTAATTCTTTCTGAATAAAGATATTTTGTGGGGATTTTTTTCCAGAATAATAATAGTTTTTATTTATTTTTTGCAATTTAAAACTTTCATGAAAGAGTTGCTTTGTTTGTTTTGTTATTTTTCAAATATATGGTTTAAAAAAAAAATCTGTGAAGCCAAATGAAATACGTTAAAATCTAAGGAATTTAAAAAAAAAAAAAAGAGTATCTGGAGTTTGAAAATTATGCTTTATGTTATGTTAAGTGAGACGTAAATATATATTGACCATTACATACAAGATGATAACAAAACTAAAACCTAAGTTCACAGCTCTGACGTTAGTTTCTCAGCTAGCTGTTCCTTTTCAATACACATGGGTCCCTGGTGCAAAAGTCTTACACTTCCTCAGGCTGTCCAAACTTCGGCAAGGCCTAAAATCATGGAGCAACTTTCTCACTGCTTCAAAGGAATTTTCACATTCCTCATATTCAGAGCTAAGAGATGAATTATTTAATGTATTAATTTAATATTCCTCTTCACAATAAATATAGATAAAATATTCAAGTTTCAAGCATAAATATGTTTAAAGACTTCATAATACAATCATCATCGATGTACGAATTAAACTACCTAAAGTTTTAATGAAAATTAATCTTTGAGCGAAGCATAAAGAGAAAATCAGACATTAAAACAAGTTTTAACTCCCATATAGATTACTTACGAAAATCAATATTGAAATCAAGACAGAAACTTTATAATTCCGCTTACTTTCTTGAGTCCATTAGGGCTTCAATATTAATAAATTGACAACTTACTTTTCTATTTATGCCATTCTACCTACGTTCGTAATAAAACTTTAGATACATGTCACACCAAAGTACTAATGGATAAAACGGCCACGACCTATGAGGACCAGGAGGAGAGCGAACAGAAGCTGGATGGGAGACCTATTATGTGATACAATACAACTGACTTTACTGTGTTATCTGTTTATAAGATATTTACACAAATTGTAAGGTAAAAACATAGGATTCAATACTTGAGCAGGTCTAATTGAAAATAATTATCCAATGCGGACTTGGAAATACCGACTGAACTAATGCCTTGAAACTTGATGACTTAGCAGAAAAGATATAAGAGTTCGGTCTCTTGTAATTGTGCTCTGACTTCTAATTGAGAAGGAAATAAAGGACAGAAAAATCTTAAATTTATCAAAACTGACTCCTTCTTTCATTTTTTAACATTTAAAAATCAACGCATGATGCAAAACTCTCTCAGGAACCGGTGGAATGAAAAACTACTTAGGTACCTACATCACAATGTGTAAAAATGGAAGTAAGGAGTTTTTCAGTTCAAACCCTCATTTGAAATCTAAATCTATATTATTATATAAATCTGAAGAGTTTGTGTGTTTTATCGCGCTTATTTTAAGAATAATCAGTCCAATTTCTGAAATTCTTTTTGCGTTAGATAGACCTTTTATTGATATTGAAGAAGGCTGTAGGCTTTATAACATCACGCCACGACCCCTAAGAACGGATCAATAATCATAAATAAATTTCTAAGAAAAAAAGAATTGTCATGGCGATCTCATGTCCGTGGAAGCAAGTTGACTAGACAAACTTTTTAATAAGTTTAAAATTATTGTGTAAAAACTTGGAATATTTTGGAAATATTATAGTAAATATAAGGGGGAGTGTGAAAACGTGAAACATTTTTAAGTGTAACTTTATTGCCGTTATAAAAATTTATTGAGGTTTTGTCCCTGTTTCTTGAAAATGTCTGCAGTAAATTAGACTGAACAACATATTGTCGGTTATTATTTTCATGATTATTTTGTATTTTAGAGATAATTCAACGCAGAGCATTATTAATTCATAAATATGTTATTTAATTATTAAGTAATTATTAAAATAAAGTCGAATGCAACATCAAAGAACCAAAATCAGCATCGTTTATTTGTTGGAAATCTTATTGTATTTTTTTGATTTAACTGGTCAAATATTTCTCTTTGCTTAATTTTCTAATAACACTCGTATATTTTAGTACACTTACCCAGAAGTTTTACGTTACTTTTATATTGTTCTTGAGTCTATAGTTTGCGTGAGATTAATCATATCAGTATTACTTAATAGGTGAAGTGAATAAAACTGAGCAAGTGCTCTTTCCTCAAAAACTGAGCAGATGCTCCGGTTAGATGTGGATAAAGAGAAGTTACACAAGGGAATACTTCCTAAGCATATGGAGCACGTGCTCCAAATATTTGATTCGGAGTACCTGTTCACCTTTCTAAGTGAATAAAACGTCAGAACGCTTCAGAATGTGAGCAGGTACTCAGTAAAGCGTTGAGTCTACGAAAGGGTAGATCGGCATTTTACGGAATACCTGCTCACATTGTGGATTACTCTCACGTTCTATTCCCTTCGAAAGGTGAGCAGGTACTCCAATTCAATAATCAATCCATATTTGAAGAGCACGTGCTCCATACACTTATCAAGTATTTCATTGTGTAACTTCTATTTATTCACATCTAACCAGAGCACCCGCTCATTTTTTTTAGGAATGGCACGTGCTCAGTTGTATTCACTTCACTTAATGTCAATTAAAGTTTATAATATTTTTCCAGCTATTCAACGTAAAATTTAATAGATCTTCTTGTTTCTCAGATTATACATTATGGCTTCAAATATAGCCAGAGTTTCTAGCAGATTTTAAAAAGTTAATAACTTAACATTAAAATCCCTTTAACAAGAGTAAGAATTATGATCAAAAACTTTAATGAGCTCACTCAATCAAAAAACTTAATTGTTTAAAAGGGCCTTGTTAGTTTAGTGATAATAAATTTTTTTTTATCATGTTGGAAATTGTTTATCAAATAGTTGACAGCGCTCCTTGTATAGACCAGAGATTCTCTTCTTCAAAACAAAATTAAGGTTACTTTCCTGGCACACCTATTGGAAAAATATGTGAAGTAATGGTAAATTTGAGCAAGACATTGGTATTACCGTATAAAATAGGAAGCCGGTTTCTGTATGTTCACATCCTGGTGGCTGATAATCAAAGTTCTAACTACAATTTCTTGATCAACTTTCTTATTCGTGTAATAGGGTCTATAATATATGTGATATTGCATTGCCTAAACACATTGCTTGACGGCTAGGATACCACTTCCTTGGAGCGGCTAGAACTACGACGAGCAGAAGGACACCACTAATGAATGAGGGAGCTGGAGGAGTCAGTTAACTGGTTTGAATGTAATCGTTTATTTCGTTTGAGCTAACCGCCTCGTTTGCGGGACCCCACCGTCGTTAATTTTGTTATTCTTCCCGGAATTGACTTCTACCCCCTCCCGCGGCGGGGGAAGCTTCTCGCCCTAGGAAAAATATATCGGACAGTCTTTCTTCACCCCAGATCCCGCCCTCAGGTTCCTATCCGAATGTTCTTATCAGCGCTTGAGCCGCCTCCAATGGCCGGCTATATATCTGCCTCAATTTGAGGAGCGCCTGGTCCCGTAGCTGCGAGTCGGTCTGATACTTCCTACATAGGCAGAATTCTTAGATGCCAGATTTTCCAAAGCACTGCAAATATCTATTGACATTCTTAATCTTGTTTTAAATTATTTACCTGATATAAAAATGGGCAAAACCGCTCTTTACAGAGATCAGGTCATAATAAAAATAGTTCTTTTTCATGATTTTCTGAACAATTAGTAATATTTATGGTTTACTAACTGACACGAAAATGCTTCGCTATTGATAGATTTGAATATACATATAGATTAAATTAATGCAATTGAGAATTTTATATTCTTTTTTGCATGTATTTAAAATTAGGCATTTACATAAACATTATTATTTTAATGTTTCACAGTGTCACATAGATTTTAATCACTGTTTTATGCAATTTTAAGTTCATTTCACTGCTGAACAGTAGTGTAAAATGTGGCAAATGGATATTATGCGGAGCTGGATTGGAGATCACCTTCAAATTAATTTTAAGATATTTGAAATCGTAAAACTTTATTTTCTATTAATAACTAAATACCAAGATATTGGTCAATCCGTCACTTAAAACTTTGACTGAATTCAACCAACTAACCCCAAAAAAATTTCAATAGTTGTACAAAGTGTTTTACCATTAGGGGAGACTGCTATAGTTATACCTAAGGAAATTTCATTTTAAAATTTAGGGGGAAATGATGGCGGTTCCTAGTGAAAAGTAGTAAATAGTTGGTCATGAGAAGCCAATTGGTCAAAAGAAGTGTATATGATATTTTTTACTCTTTTATGAAGGTTAAAGTAAAAAATAAATAAATGCATCTTATCTTTATTTTTTTATTTTATTTTAATTTGTTTAGAATTATTTGTTACAGTCCTAGTTTAATATCAAGGCTTCGCAGATTTATTTTTATATTTTGAAGTATTTCCTGTTGCTATCCCCCTAAAAAAACAAAATGGTTTAGGGCACAACTCGTTTGTCAATAATTTTTTTTTTACATTTTTGCAGTAATAAATTTGGGTTAGTAAGTGCTCTGAATTTATTTCATTTTCATTCTAAGTATATTCATTTTTGTTTAACAAGTTAATATTACATTTATAATATATGCGTACTTATTTCTAAAACATTTATAAATCAGCAAACAGTTTATTTTCCACCTTTGTATCTTTTATTCATGAAAAATGCACTTTCTGTCTTACGAGGTACACAGATCAAGAATTTTTAAAAATACATTATTCAAAAATCGTAATCATAAAAAAATATTCAAAAGGATATTGAGCATAACCTGAGCATTTTAACAGGAGAAAATACGTTTCTCAGCGGTTGAGAAAATAAAAATGCTCATTTTGTCCGTAGCTACTGCAATCTATCCTACTGTTATCGAAAATAATGTAACGCCTGATAAAACATAGCAATAACCATATTACGTAAATGAATTGAGTTATTGTTATTTCTCTTTTTTATTTTTGGTTATCATAAACTGTAGAAGTTTTTCTTTTACATCCTTTTTTCAAAAAATATATATATGTTTGTATCCCTTTATCATATTTTATGTATCTCACTCTGTATCCTCACGTAGACTAAAAAAAAAAAAAGACAATACATAAAAAATATAGCTGTTTCATTAGGGAAAATGTGAGCCCGGAACATCAAACATTAGAAGTATGAAGGTATAAATGAATTGTACGTATTTCAAACATACTTCTAAAGAAAATAGAAGGATGACGTTATTTTCATTTATTAGAAGATGAGGTCGATAATTGAGGCTAAACATAAAAACAAGCAAATCCTCAGGATGAATGGGAGAACATTTATTCCACTATAAAAAGTACACATAAAATAAAAAAAAAATACTAGAAAAATAAAATGAACACGATACAATATATTTAATATAAAACTCTTACGTTTGGTATTGATGGTTAAATGCTACAAATATGCAAGAAAATTAATTGCTATTGTAATTATTTGTTTCCACTTTAATAATTAATTCGCTTGCCTAATTTTTTTTTTTTTGGCCGATGAACTACAAATGGTATCGCAAATTATACTTACAATACTAGCAGGTGCTTTTGAAAACAATGTTGTGCATTAGTAATGTTCCTTACTAGAATCTAGTACCTTCCAAACTTCTCAGGAAATCTAGTTTTCCCTCCTTTACTGAAAAAGATGTTTAAAATTTATAGTTTATAAATTTTCTATGAAGATGAATGAACGTGAAGATACAATTCTCTTCGATGACCAACATATAATTTTTGTATGATAGATTGATTTTTTTTTTTTCTACGATGAGGTTTGGCGTTTTACAAGTGATCATTTATTGGTTATAACACTTTTTTTTTTTTAAGGTTTAAAATATATTTCAATTTTATATTCATCCGGAAGCTATTAATCATTACACCTTCAGACTTCTCATGCCTTTATTTCATCTTGAGTGACATTCAAGACTTCCAGTAGGTATTGCCTTATTTTTTTTTATATATATATTTTTATTTGGAGAATTATCATTATTTCTCTTTTTTATTTTTGGCTGTCGTAAAGTTTTTCGGCTTTTCTTTTACGTTCTTTTTGAAATATATATATATATATATATATATATATATTCGTGTCATATTATCGCATTTTATGTGTCTCACTTTCTATCCTGACGTAAACAAAAAAAAAAGACAATACATAAAAAATATAGATGTTTCATAAGTGACAATATACGTCCGAAGCGTCACATATTAGAAGTATGGAGGTATACAATTGAATTAGATTATTTATTTTATGGTATATGATAATCAGATATTTATCACTTAAAATTCTATTTTTATTTTATTTTTAACCAAATTTAATATTTATAATGATGGATGAACTTGATTATATCTAAAAATATATATCCAGGAAAATCCTATTATATCCATAAACTCTTATTTTAATAAGAAGAAGAATGCATAACGAACCGGAAGGTTCGAAGCCGACAACATTAACAATTTTTTCCTCTTCAAAAACCTAATCTTCAAAAATATACCAAATACTATATCTCCCATCTACGTTTCGGTCTAGCCGTCGGACGTTTACTCATAGGTTCTGCCCTCATTTTGGGAAAGTAAACCCCAAGCCCAGTAATTTTGAACAAAATCTTATTTCAGATAAATAAAAAAATTAATTTTTATTTTAGGTAATTTTTATTGTTATTCTTATTGTTTTATTAGAATTTTCTTTGCATGATAATCGCCAACGTTTCGGGGTATTTCCCCATCTTCTTTTGCATGGAAAATTTCTGTATTATAGAACAACATAATTATTAATAGAGATATATTATTTAAAATATGCTCAACATTTAACAATTAAAAATTCATTAGCATATATAGTAATCGACATTATATAATCCATGTCTTCTACGCCATTTAGAATATCATTATATGCTCATTTTGTCATAACCAAATCCATTCGCACTTCACATAAATTACCTAAAATAAAAGTTATATAATCTAATTGTTCCATACAAAATAATGTAAACATTAATTTTTATATTTCTTATTCTATCTAAATCTTTAAAGAAGTAGAAAATTAAATATATAAATGTGTGCAACCAAATTGAAGTCATAGTTTGTAGGTGATAAGTGAAGTAATGTTTATCATCTCAGACTTTTACTTAATTACTGCTTCATTGCTACAAAGTAATTCTAGAGCTCCCACTCCTTCCTATTTGATAGCAACAATTACTCCAACTCACTTCCACCATCACTGTACCTGCTGCAATCTAGTAGTCGTTAAACTTTTGATGATTCTGTCACATTTGCTTTAGAAAATTAGATCTCTCCTGTATAGATAACAATGGTTTGCTTTATTTCAACGCCGTAGTAAAACTTATGATGTTATTTGTTATAATGTTTGATTGTGATTATTTAGTAATAATTAGTAATGTATTTTTTTTTTATTATTGTTATTCTATTCTAGAGTTCATACTATTATCCATTCTGAAAAAAATAAATTAATTAAAAAAGATTGAGGAGGAGTGCTGAGGTGGTGAGTCGCAAAGGTCGAAAATATCAAAATGGTGGGGATGGGAAAAAAAAAAAATTGGGACCCTCAAAAAGCCCTTTTCTAACACCAACTCAATTAACATGCAAATTTTCAATCCTTGAACTCAAATCGAAAGGGCAAAATCTTAAAAACTACAAAAAAATATTTAATATCGTAATATTGGTCGAAATTTACCCCCTATAGGTAAATTTCTATAGGTTCTATAGGTTTTTTTCTACTTAGAAAAACAACCATAATACCGAATTTCAGCTCATGTGATCCAAAGGGAGCAACTAGAAATACCCAAATGCAGTTGAAATTTTTTTTATATAAATATCAGACATTCTCTAGGCCCCTAAATCGTGTTCTTGGGGCTATGAAACAGATTTAAAATTTACACCGACCCTCTCCCGAAGTCCTTCGATACAATGCAGAAATCTATTTGATATTATTATATTTATTTTTTATGTTTATATTTTCGGGAAAAATATGACTAAAAATGTTGACTGTTTTTATATCAGCGCTTAGTTAAGTAAGAAGACGTGCGTTAATCGATTTTATTTTCAATATATTACTTCATTTAACAATGTCCCAAAAATAAAAAAAAGGATTAAAAAAATCTTATTCTGTTCGTATTTTGTATTTGTATTTGTATTTGTATTTTGTAATTACCTCTCTTTCTCCTCAGTAATGAACATATTGAGGAAACTTTTATAGTATGTATTAATTAACTTTTAGTTATTTATTAATTAGTTGTGATAATATACTTTAAATTAGTTATTTATCAACTTTTAAAATATGTAGTCAAGAATCGTTAAAAACGAAATAAATTTCGAGACAAAAAAAATCTGGGGTGGAGATTCCGTTTATGCAACGTAAAATTGAGTTAATCTATGTTGATTTTAATTTGTCTTGTTGGTGTAACTACATAGATAGGCTATCTATAGGAAATCTCGTAAATTATTTTTACCATGATTAATTAAGAGAGATCAAAAAGTAAATATAAGACAAAAATTCAGATATTTATTTTTATGTTTATAAACCATAGGTCCCGCTGAAGAAAAAATTTTCTAATATTCTGCCAAGAAAAAATTCCGTGTACCAAGGAAGGATTTGAACCTAAAACTTTCAACAGAGGACGCCAGGACGAATATTTCATAAAAATAGAAAACATTAAATATTATATTAATCAAAGAAAACATATTTCCGCTGGCAGTTGATGCTTATGAAATTTATAGCCGCATTTTGATTGGTGTCACAATGTGGAGTTTATTTCAGCTCACTCTTTATTCGGTGACCTGTCCTCCACCTGTTATCTTGTTATATTTTTTTATAGAATTTATGCTCTTTCGAATATAGAACTTTATTAGTTTTTTTTTTTTTTTTTTCATTTTACGTTATCCTTTTACGATTCATGGAAAAATGCCATATAAAACGTTACTTGAAATTTCATCCGAGTTTTAATAATTTTATTAAGGGCATTTAATATTTTTCAAGAGGATTGTCGGTTTTCATTTGCTTAAAATAAATGCCTATCAATCAGGATGACCAAACTAAATTAAAAAATAATTTAAAAAAAAATTAATGAAAATGAGGATTAAAACAGATCTCTATAAAATTTCCCTCAGGTGTGAGCCACTTCTCATTTCGAATTTAAATTGGGTTAGAAATGACTAACTCAACAGAAACTAGTATTCCCTTGCCTCTGTGTCTGCAATGCGAAAAACTTCTGTTCAACTGGTGCTGCACAGTTCAGATAATTTAAAATAGACGGGATCTGATACATCTCGGAATATAGAAAGAATTTTTTATTTTTATTTATATATCTACATCAGTCAACGAAAAGAATTAAACTAAACCTTTTGATGATAGTCGAGGATTAAAGAAAAATAAATTTTACTCTTGTCATATTTACCGATAAATCTATAATAATTATAAATGTAGAGTAATAATATTCAATCATATCTATACTGTTATATGAAACAGAAGAGTTTGTGCGTTTGAACGCGCTAATTTCATGAAATACTAGTCCGATTTGAAAAATTATTTTTGCGTTTGAGAAAGTCTTTAGGTTCTATTGTACCACGCTGCAACCATAGGAAAGGAGCAGTAAACATAAATAAATTTCTAGGAAAAAAGGTGTCAAACTTGTCTATGTGAGATTTTCATGGCAACTTTATACCCGTGGAAGCAAGTTTGCTTCTCAATCTTTTTATCAAGTGTGATATTATTGTGTGAAAATAATAATAGTTAAAAACGGTGTAAGCAAAAACCTTGCTGATTACTATGATTTTAACGTTAATGTTAATAATATAATAACGTGTATATATGTTATTATTATTATTAGTGTATATATTGTAGTGGTTAGCTAAATAAAGTAGGAGGGAGAGAAAGTGTGTGAAAACGTTATTTTTTAAACAAAATGGGAGAGTAAAAAAAATCAAATAAAAATTATATTTCATTATCAACATGAAAATTATATAAGAGAATCTTTATAGCCGTTTACAAAAATTATCGTTTTGACCCTGTTCCTTGAAAATGTCTATAACAAATGAGACTAAATAACATCTTACAGATTATCATTTAAAATGTTATTTTGTATTTTAGGGGTCAATCCAAATTTAATTGATCCAAATAAATCTAAATAAATAATAAATAAATTAATTAATTAAGTTAGGCTAAATAAATTATTATTATTCTCGGAACGGGACCCATGTTTCCTCCTTCCATAGTTAGAACTGAAAAGTAAACTATAAAAAAACTATGAGACCCACAAACAAATATTTTTCTATATATTTATTTGACTAGAATTAAAAAAAAAAAATCATGAATAGATAAATTTATTGTTAAATACTATAATATTTATTCAAACTAAGATCCAGATCCAATTAATTATTCTTATTTATCATATATTTTTCTTGGATCGTTTGTTCATTGTTAAGAAGTTTATGATCAGATAATAAGTTAGCTTTGGTATGTAATAAACCCCTTTTCACAGATCTGTTTTATTTCTGAACTCCTTTATAGTTCACTTTCTTGAACTCCTTCCTCTTCAAATCCGGCATACCATCACCCTATCACATTCAAAACCTCCCTCTTCCAATTCCTTTTTTACAATCCCATACGCTGGCTAATCCTGTAGTGTAGCTACTAGGTTTTATTTCATTATCTTTCATTTTATATCATTTTTCAAACAGCGATATTGTTTTTCGCTTTGTATATTACAAACAATTCTTTCTTTCTTAGGTTACCATATTTTCTTTGTCATCTAGGATGTAATTCATACCAAATTACTCCTCATGTTTTGTTTTTTATTACCGATCACGTTTTTGTATTTAGATTGCTATATATATATATATATATATATATATATATATATATATATATATATATATATATATATATATATATATGTGTGTGTGTGTGTGTGTTTTTGTTTTGTTTTTTACTACACGTTTATTTATTATAATAGCAGATGTAATTTTAAAAAAAAGAAGGTTTTTCTCATTAAATAAATTTAATATTTTTTTTTTTTTTTTTTTTTTTTATTACGTTTATATAGTTTTCATTTGTTTTTATACGTTTTTGACAATTTTGTATACAATTAATGTTTTGTTTTTTTATCTATCTAAAGCAATATTGCCGTCATATGCTAAAAGGCCTTAACTCCAAATCATTTTTTCAATAGGTTCTTGTATTGAACCCGGATTGCTCTAAAAACTACAAGTTTTTATGACCTTAGACTTTATAATGTCATAAAACGATAGAGTTTTTAGAACAATTCGGGTAAAATACAAAGGTATGGAAAAAATTATTTAATTAGCTTATCACGGCAGAATAGGCGTTTTGGCGAGAAATAATCCTTATTTTTCTTTAACCTTTGTTACTCTTAAAGAAATTAGTCCCAGAATATTTTTTTTTTATTCTATTCTATTCTACCATTAGATTCAATATGCTTTTGTACAATACTTGCAATCTTATTGTTGCAAAACGTCCAGTTTAAATGCCGCACAAAATAAATTAGTCGTAGATACAATACTGGCAAGGTAAATTGCCGTTGAAGGAACTTGGCCCTCCATTACAGACAAAGAGAGAGCCCACTGTGAAGGAACACAATGTCGAAGGCCCCTGACTGCCAAAGAAAGACCCGGAGGCGAGAGTCGCGTCCGCTCCGGAAGGCACCTCTACTGCACCTGTGGAGAGTTAACTTCAGTCTCTGTCGGGACTAGCAGTTGTTAATTTGCCAGGCCTCTACGGACCCCTCACAATTGACTCCTTAACTTAGTTGATCCTTGATGGTTACTAGGCTAATTTTATTGGTCTAATATATAAGTCAATAATAGCAAGGACTGGAATAATTATCTATGTCGCATGCCCATTAGGGATGTCTATAACCGCTTTTTATCGGTTATAACCGATTTTTTGTATCGAATAAGCGTCTTTTTTGTATGTTTTTTAGGAGAAAAAACGATTGAAAATAAAATTTGTAAAAAAAAAAATAAAAATAAAACCTATTAAGCAAAAAATACAAAATAACTTTTTACCTACATACTAGTGCTTATACCTCCTTGGCAAAGTCACACCTTTACACGGGCAACATCTACAAAAAAATTTTCATTGTTTATTTCATGTTCACCAGTGACGCAGTAGCGGTTTCGAGATTTATTTTTAGTTCATTATTACTAATTTTCTTTCTCTGTCCCATTCTCAATTATTTCTCAAGTCTGTCAGTTTGTTAGATTCTTAAAAATTAAAAAAAAAATTACAGGACGCGAAACTCACCCTTTGAAAAAAAAATTCCTAGCTCTCGGGTCTTAAAAAAATCCCGAAAATAAAAAGTACTGAAAATTGAATACTAGCTCTGTAATCTTCTTTACAATCCATTGGCATTACTGAACTTGGAACATAAAAGAATTGCTGGTAGTTGAATGCTAGATTCTACACCCTTTGTTTATTTTTTTTTCTGAAAATTTAATTATATCTCTGCAGGCGTAACCCAAAAAATATAATTACCGAACTCGAACCTGACAAGATTGTTGGCGGCTAAACTTGCACAACTAATTTGTTTAAACATTAAAGCTTTAGTTCCTGAAATAGAAACATTATTTCATTTTATCTCACTTGGGTGATGCTTAAAAAGAAAATTTGCAAAACATTACTTTACTTTTTTTTTTTTTTTATCGGGTTTTGCGATTTTCTCACATCCCGGTCCCCAATACGCCTTTCCTCCAATATCTTCTGTCAAAACAGTCTTCTTCCGTCAGACCTCTAGCAGCCATTTCTTCTCTGACCCCTTCCATCCACTGCTTCCGAGGTCTTCCACGTCTTCTTCTTTTCTCAGGGCAATATTTAAGTGCTCGAAGGGGCCATCGTGTCTCGTCCATTCTCATGACGTGTTCAAACCACAGCAGTTTTCTTTCACTGATGTCATTGAGAATGTTGAGTTTAGTCCCCACCTTATTTCTTATAATCTCATTGGAGACCTTCTGCAATCTGGATATGGCACAACTTCTTCTCCAGAAATCCATTTCTATGGCCAGTAATTTATTCGCATATTGCTTTGTCACTGTCCATGATTCTGACCCATATAACGTTGTGCCAACCAAGAAGGAGTGGTATATCTTCTTTTTGGTTTCGAGAGAGACCTTTTTACTCCATAATATTCCGTTTAAGAGACCTATTATTTTTTTACCATGAGTAATTTTGTTTTGAATATCCTTTTGAACTGTGCCCAAACTGTCCATCGTCACTCCAAGATACTTGAAAGCAGTACTTTGAGGGATCGTCCATCCTTCTATGCATAGAGATGGGATAGGGGAGTTGCATGCCATGTATTCCGTTTTTTCAGTATTTATCTCCAGGCCCCACTCGGTGTACTCCTCAAGGAGTCTTCTCATCATAAATTCCATATCATATTCATCTGTTGCTATGACAACCTGATCGTCTGCAAACTGTAGGGTAAACAATATATATATATATATATATATATATATATATATATATATATATATATATATATATATATATATATATATTACTTTACTTAAAATTTCAAAACTTGACTTACACCACTAAGATTCTCACCGGCTTTTTATCGTGGCTAGGAATGAAAGTGGCCCATGGATTAGAGCCGGTTGAAACAAGCTATTAAATAAACATTAAAACTTGCACGACCTGTTTTTTCAAAATCTAAAGCTGCTGATCCAAACTGAGAATTGTTTAAATTTAATATGGCTCCCCCTTTTTTATGTGTTTCTATGACGTTTTTTAATAAAATAATATTTTTTGTTAAATTTCCACGCTTGTTCTAAGTTTACCCTGATTTTTTTGTTGCAAAAACACTATTATTTATAATATTATTGTTATATTTTATTTATAAATAATACACTTTCGCTTATAATAGTATCATTTATAATACAAGTATTTTATATCGTGAAATATACCAAAAAAAAAAAAAAAAAAATAGATGCTGGCCTACGTTTCAGACCCTTATAAGGAGAGGCCATCTTATGCGAGGTTGGATAAGGAACAAAAGACATCTATAAAAATAAAAATTAGGCACCCGAAGGACCCAATTACGGGCTTATTGAAGAGTTGCATAATGATCATATCAACCTACTAGTAAAAATCTTGCCAACTAATACATGGCTTATGAAAAAAAAAAATCAAATTGCTAATACGTGTCTTTTAATGGCGTCAAGACTCAAAATATCCATGGATAGGATGTTCCGAAATGGGATTTTCTGAAGAACCATCTTGTGAACCCATAAGTAGGCTAGATAAATATAGGATCAAAATTAATCTCCAGTAGATTTTATGACAATGATTTTTTTTTTTTTTAAACTTTTATTTTTGTGTTACTGCGGAGGTAATGATTAAATTATGATGTTAGATCTAGGATATTTTATTTATAGTAATAAAGTTATCAAAATTTGAGAACCCACTTTGTAGGAATGTATTCATTAAATTTATTTTTTATCTTGTGTGTAAAATATATTTGCGAAAATACCGCATATAATTGTAAGAAAAAGAAAAATCTAAACTCCGGTTGGCGTGTTACTTATAACATGTCGGCATAACTTCATTCACCGAAAGCTATGTTACTCATGCCATACTATATTCTGTAAACTTGCAAAGCCTACAAGAAAAAAAATTGTTAAAAATTAAACGGATTAAAAATTAAACGACCGGAAGAGATTGTAATGGCTAAACATTGTTATTTGTTTTATAAACAATAAACATATCCATATCCATATAAATCGTTGTATTTCATAAAAAATAGTCGATTTTTTCTGTCTGAATATGTATATTTATTCTTATAAATAAAAATATTTATCTACTTGGAAGGTTTTATGTATAACTATAAAGCAGGATTTTTATTTTCCTGTGTTTTATTACAGGTTCGTTACTGAAACTATTTTCGCTATGAGATCTGAGTATAAAAAAAATTATCTCTTTTTTTTTTTTTTTTAACTCGTTTATTTCAGATCCTCATCTATCTCTGCTTCCACGTATATTATTATGTTTAATGCATGAACCAGTTTTTATTTATATATCTTTTTTAGAAATATATTGATAACAGTATCCTATTGAACCTCTATAAAGTAGGTTCCAGGCCCTTTATAGGGTTGAGGAATAAACCTGATGGTTCAGAGTGGATACTGACCATATCACCTCTTTTATGAAATTAGGTTAAAAAACAGTTAGTCCTTAACAAGAAATTGAACCAGGACCCTTCATGTTTTCAATTGGTTCGGGTTTATTTATGTTTATCATTTTCAGAGGATTGATTTAATAATTAAACAACATATTTTATATGTTTAGTTCTAAATTACGCTCTTTATGACTGATTTTTTTTTTTTTTTTTAAATTGGAAAGAGTTATAAGCAAGTATGAGAATACTTTAAATGTTCCATGTTGGATTTTACTTATTCAGATTTGTTATCTAAAACAGCCAAGGAGTCCTTATACAACATATGCTAACCACAAAGCCCTTTAACTTTTGCAATCTATTGTCTGTAGTTTGTCGTTGTTTGTTGTATATACGGGCATCCCCTATCTGAATGAGATATGTATTTACCCAATGTAGTTGTCTGTTTAATGCTAGCAATAATTTGCAGGGACGTTGCAACAACAATGTATTGGGGTGGGAGAAAATATTAAATTTCCCAACAATTTCGACTTGATTACCCAACTATATTAAATATTTTAATTTTCAAACTATATTGTGAAATATTGTAACTTTCCCCAACTCTTTTTGGTTTGAATTCTTCTCTTATCTGTTGCGAATGTTGACACTTGGCCATAACATTTTCATTTTTTTAATCAAACAGGACATTGTATTGATAAAATACCAATATCTTAACTCAAAAGGAATCGGTATTAAATTTTATTAACTCTTTGAATAAAATGTTTTACCACAATTTTCGCAGTTTCCAGTGATTTCCCCCAGGGGGCGGAGTAGCTCAGTGGTAAGGCATTAAGTTACAATGCTCCCGGTCCCGGGTTCGAGAGCGGCTGTGGCAGATAATTATTTATTCTGTTATCAGCCGTGGATCGACTCTGTGGGTTCGGGAGACCCTCCTGGGGACCGCCCAGCCTCTATAAAATGGGTACCCTTAATTGGGGGAAAAACCTGGCGGTTGATCTCGGCCAAATCACCTCCCTGCACAACCGATGGCCAAGAGACAGTAAGTACTTGGTCCTTAACAAGTACTGAATCCAAGACCCTTCAAGGATTGTAGTGGTACAGGTTTTTCCAGTAATTTCCCAACTATTGGGGTTTTCTATATGATTATATAGAAAAAATCCTCAGGTAATTATTTACTATGTCTCAATGAATCTTTTTAATTATTATAAATTTATTAATAAAGTACAATTTTTAGGGCCTTCTATCAACTTCATACATTTTTCACGCCTAAGATACCTAAAGTAATCTAAGTTCTGAAAGTCCTAAGATACCTAAAGTATAACCTTAAAATTGAATCTATCGCCACCAATATTTATTCTGATCAGCATAGGTTTATTTTGTCCCCACAAAGCTTATATGTGTGATTGTATAAAAGTTAAATGTTACGTATGGTAGGTACTGCATAATTCAGAAGTACCTACTCTTGAAGTTTCATTGCCAAACTAGATTTGGCTGAGGGTCTGATTTGGCTAACAAATTGGATTAATGAATGTCCAGAGTAAGGAAACTTCATCCACTTATCCTGTGGAAGGTAAACGCAGATGTTCCCCTATAAAGTTAATTTCCGTAGAAATAAAATGAAATTTTTTCGAAACAGTGTGTGAAGTTTCAGAACAACCGAAAATTACGACAATTTTTAACTAACTGTTGCATCCAGTGTATCTAAACATTTTGATAGTTTCTTGAAATAGATATTGCTTTATTTATACTTTATATATATATATATATATATATATATATATTACTTCCGCTTGCCTGCATCTGAAATGGAATGTATATGAAGTTTTCACTCAATAAACGAGTAAAGCATCTACTCTTTGGTATTGATGCAAAAATGTGGGAATACCGAAAGATCCAATTGGATATTGCCAGTTTTGAATGTATGGACAAATCTATTGGTTTACCACGCGCAGGACTCTTTTATAAACGCCTGCTTTAGATATTGCCCAACGGGTGTACGTGTTCCCCGATAATTTGAAAAGTTAATAAAATATTATCCTTATAGACTCAATGTCGATATTCAAAACTATCAATTTCATGTGGATCCCGGGCCATGCAGGGCATTGAGGGAAATGTGCTTGCTAATACTGCTACTGGAGAAGCTTGCGCGCTCTTTTTTAATTCCTCGATCTGCTGATCCATTGCGGGATTTGATATCCTTTATAAAAGGCCAGACTAAAACTATATGTAACAAAAATTGGCCCGCGTCGACAACGAAAACAATTACAGGTACGGCTGAGTCATGGAATACCTTATCGAGAACAAGAAAAGAATAAGTTACTATAATAATAATAAGGCTGAGAATCGGGCACTCTAAAACTTAATCACTATTATTTACTGGAAGAAAACCCTCCACCAAAAGGTACCCATTGCCAGCAATAGCTCTCAATTAAACACATATTAGTGAATTATGAGCTTCACGGTGAAGTAAGAAGAAAAATGGAATCGACAGCCAAGATTTCATAGTCAAATTATTATTATTGTTAATATTATTTTTTGGCGCTACGTCACAAGTTCAGACTTGGCCTTCTCCAACATCGACCGCCAGTTCTTCCGATCAAATGCTGCCGCCTACCGATTTCGAGTGCCAAGTAAGGGTACCAAGGGGCACCTATTTGCTGAGAAGATTTATTTCTTTATTTATTGATTTATTTATAAGATATATAGAACGTTTATTTATTTCTTCATTAATGCTATTTTGAAAGTTTACTTGGGCTCCCAAGTTATGTATGAGGACATATTTCTACTATTACTTGCTGTAATGTTATGGGGTGGACATATGCATGTACTTCGTTTTCATGTTGTTCACCCTTAATCCCATTCTTGTAGCTGAGACTTCTATGGCTACTCCTAGACCTGTAAGGTCTAATCGTCGGCATATCCAAATAGTTGAGCATATATATTCAACAAGGTACCCCCAACCTGTATTCTTGCAATCCTTACAGCCTTTTCTAATGCTGTGTCAAAGACAAGGCAAGCCAGGCCGTCACCCATATTACATTATAAATATTGTTCTCCACGGTCATTCTCACAAGTCGCACAAGTTTAGGAGAAATGTTCATCTCTAACATTGTTTTAAATGCTTCCTGGCGATTTTTGGAGACATATGTTAGTTGGAATTCTACGAATTGGTTGGAATCTAGGAAATGGTCAGTTGGGATTTGGTATTTCACGGTCTTCTCCAGAAGCATCAAGAAGGTAAAGATCTGGTTGGAGGTTGAACTTCTTCTTCGGAACCCTGCTTGGTATCTTCCGATTTCCTTTTCGGCCAGACTAGCAATCTACTGTATATGGAAGACAGGATCTTAGATGCACGCGGAAGTAGAGATATGCCTAGGTAGTTGCAACAGTTCGGTGCGTCTCCTTTTTTTATAAATTGGGCAAATAATGGTTTTCTTCCACTCCGCAAGCAGTCATTCTTCCTTTCATAATTCGAGTAATAACTTATGTAGTAGCTCAATCAATTATAGTCAAATTATAAAGTATTTAATAAATATAAAAACTGTTGAGAACTTAGATAATGGTGCCTCTGGCCTAATATAAGCGGTACACGGTATCAAAATGAGAAATAAAAAAAATAAATAATGAAATGCATTCAAAAAGTATGATCAAGTTAGACAAATTGTGAAATCATCTGAAGAATTTTGAGGGTTTCATTCTTTCTTTAGCTGGTTCCTCTATTTTGCTATTATATTAAAGGAATGTATGTTAACCCCCAAGAATTTGTTTCTAAATCTCTAAAACAAGCATTCCATGCTCTGATTCACTATAAGAGAAACATTTAAAACATAAAACCTTAATACTTTTTTTCAGTATTTCTTACTGCTTTTAAAATTACACTCGAAGGACTGTATCTAGGTGTTTAAAGCACCTTCCCATTAAGATGAAACAACATTTAAAAACAGCAATGGAAAGTGGGTATTTCCTCGGAGAAGCCAGTTGAAGAGAGGAAAATAATTTCTGAGTAATTTGAAAGTAAAACAGACGGAAGCTGTTTAAAACGAGAAATAGAAGCATTCGATAAGTGCCAGCTTAGCTCCCCACTTTTCTTCTTAATCGCCATTTCCTATTCCTTTTTCCCGAGGCAATGGGATCGTGTAGGTCAGTTAACTCATTCTCATCTCTTTCTATTCCATCTCCTTCAATGTCTTCCTCCTCAGCTGTTGAAAAGCTGACTCGATATTTATGAAAGCGAAAAGTGTTCTATACAAATTAATGAGTTCTCATCTTGAGGGTAAGATTTAGAAATTATTATCATCATAAGCGGGGAACCACACAAATCTTGATTGATATTTTTTTTTTTTTAACGAATCTGATAATTACATCTTCTGTTTTTTGAACTTTATCATAGTCTTCATTTCGGGTAGAATATTTATCTGTATGGAGAGAATGCAGGAGGAATTTAAATTACAGTTATTTAAACAATATTTGGAGTAATTGAGAATTTAATTGATCCACACATGTCGCATTGCGACAATAAGCGGTTGAGATATGCCTATGGTTGCAATTGGTATGTCAGGAATCAGGGCTGTTCCTACTTAATGGAATTTACTCCTAACATAAAATTTCAAGGAATATTATCTATTTCATTGAAAAGATCCCATAACAACCTCGTCTTGAATTTTCTTTGTTTTTAATTTATACGTACATTATTTTTTTTTTTAGTTTGAATAAGTACTTATCAATTGTTGGTAATTCATTTTGAAACGATCTGAAATCCTGATTTTTTCAAAAGGTTTTTACACTCCCCTTGCACAATTGGTTCGTCGCCGATTTTGATATTTCGATACGCAAAATTTTTAGTCGAAAATTATTTATTTTTAGATTCGCCTTAAGATTTGAATATAGGGTTTTTTAATAGTGCTAAAACCAAATCCGACGCCAGTTTTGAATAATAATTGTGTTAATATACTTCACTCAGTAGAAGAATACTGTTTTCATTACACATAATTCTAAGGACCCTTTAGATCGTTTTAAAATTCAATGATTTTGATTTAAAAAATTCTCTCACTCTAAAGTTTACTATCTCAGGATCACAAATAATGTATTTATATTACTTATAACACTTTGAATATGGTCTTAAATATTCAAATTAAATTTAATATACTACGGTATCCCAAGTAAATCTGTGTTCTTAACCATCTGTGTGTTATAATATAAAAACATTTTTTTTGATCAAGAAATAGTAAATGTTTCACTCTTACACCATCGCTATAAACATAGGCGACAAAACTCAATTTTGTTTTTATTTGGTAATCACATTTTTTTACACAGACTAGATTATTGTAGATTCTATAGAAAGGAAGTTTGCTCTTTCTAACGAGTCCAAGCATTTCGATATCGTACATAAGATACAGAGCTTCAAACCGAAGCATTGGTGGCTTTTAAAAATCTTGAGCACCCTCGGAACTGATTTTTTTTTTATCGATGATTTTTTTTCAACCTTGAGGTTTTTCGGTGCGCTAAATGAAAATCTGCCATAGTGTGCCAATGCCATTTGGTGTCAATAAATCTATAAGACTAGTTGACTTAATTATTTAAACACTTTTTAAATCAGTTGACATCCGCGTGATGGTATAGAAGGATCATTCTAATTAGGGGTTGATAAATTATTTGCCACTTCTATAATTTTGTTTTATTGAAAACTAGTTTCGAATATTATACATTCATCTTCAGTTCTAAAACCAAACAAAAATTCAAAAATAAGCAATTCAAATTTTTTTAATTTTTGTGGGTTTAAAGAACTGAAGATGAATGTATAACATTCGAAGCTAGTTTTCAATAAAACAAAATTATGGAGGTGGCAAATAATTTATCAATTTCTACATTTTTAAATGTTATTGACCAAAAATCAATTATTTTTTAATATTTATATTTTTTCCTTCTGTATGCTCGGAAAAACAAATGGTTTGTTATAAAAGTCATTATAATTTTATATCGATATAATTTTTAAACTCGAGATAAAAAATAAAGAAGTTTTGTGTGTTTTACTTTTTTTTTTTCTCAGGTCCTTGTGCTTATTGGTTGAAACGGTAGGAAATGGGTAGACTTTTTTTCAAAGTAGAATCACCCACAAACGTTTTATCAAAATGGACACAACGTGCAATCCTCTTGACAGTAAATTATGATGAATTTTTTAATTTTTTTTCCATAGCCTCTTATTTGTCTTGTGTCCTATGCTGTTATAATTTGCTTCGTGATTAAAGCTATTTTATAGTATAAATTAATTTTAAGGTGTGCATTGATCTTAATTAATTTTTGATAAATTGAAGTTTTGAGAAATTTAGTTGGTGAAACTTGCCTTTGGCTTGAGAACATTTTACCCTATATCACTTGATCCTAATATTTAAGAACTAATTTTTAAATAATTGTTGCCAAAGTCGTAGGGCCTGTGCCAGCTTTAGGCTGTTCAAAAAGGGGTTATCTAACTGTTTTGGAAAATTGTAAAAATGGCTTCAAAAGCATTTGTAACAGAAATAAACTAAGACTGTCTGATGGAAAAAGTCAACACATCATAATATGTTCTTTACGAATAACCATATTATAATTAACTATTTAAAGTTTTTTTTAATGATATTAGAGAGTTTAGAAAAAAGCATTTTTATATTATAATAAAGTTTTATTCTCATTTTTTTTTCTAATTACAAAAACTCTATGTAATCATTTTCCGGGTTTCACATCCTTTACATGATAATTTTTATATTTATGCATTTTTGATTTCGTATTTCGTTTTATTTTTTAAAATATATTATGTTATTAAATTATATTATATTAATTATATAATTATATTATATTTATATATAATATTATATTTTCTATAAATATATATTATATTATAAATTATATTATTTTATATATTATATTGATGAAGAATGTAGGCTTTTTTTTTTTCATTTCAAGAAATATTTCCAGAAATTAAAAGTGTGTTCAAAACAAATAAAACTGAAAATTGAGGAAATACGAGTGACATGTTAATCTTATGAACCCTCGCTAAAATACAAAATACAGAGCCTTAATTTACGTTATTCTCTTTTGCATGTTTATGAATTTATAACTTTATCTGCCACAATTTTTCCGCACATCCCCTATGCAAACGACCCGCATATCTGTTACTTATTATCATTCATAACTTAGCGTTCTTTATTTAGGGCAATGCTGTCTTCTAGTAACAGTTTTTTAAATATTAACAAAAATAATAATAATAATAAAGTAAACAATTTGTTTATTTTTGTAACCCTGTTTTTATTCTTCAGATAATTATTTCTTGGTTATAATGTTATATTTTATTCATAATAACGTAATGTTACTACCAGAGCGTTTATGTATGAAATATATAAATTACCTTTTTTTTCCTTATTTTTATTTCTGTAATAACAAATGACATTCTTCCAGAACGGAATTACACATTATTGGAAATTTTGTTGTTGAAGTTTTCTTATTAAATCTAAAATAAGAATAATGTAAAGTATAATATATAATGTAAAATAAGAATAATATTGTCAACATTTTCTAAAAAACTAAGTTATAAACGGAAAACCGTGGAAGTGAATTTCGAGGCAACTGTTCATGTAGTGTTGTTTCGCTTATTGGAAGGTTTTTGTTTAAATCATTTCTATAAAAATATCTTTAAGTTAAGATTTTTCTCGAGTCTGTAAGCTACCAAATTAGTACCATCTTGGTAGTTGGTATAATGCGGTAAATCGTAGTAAATTATATTTTTCCCTCGTGTCTGAGTGTACCCATTAAGATGTTTACTAAAAAATACCTTAAGATACCTTAAGCTAAAAACAAATATGAATAAAATTTAAAAAATATCAATTATTTTTACCTATGCCGTGAAATTAGTGCTGGTTGAACTACTAATCAAAATTAAAACTTTTTTTTTTCTATATTTACTCTTACCACATTAAGGGTAACAAACTCTAATATGAAAGGAACCATTACCGTTTCAAAAAATTCAACAATATATTCTAAAAGATTAATTTTATAGTAACGCCAAATATTTAATTCCTATACTAAAACTTGAAATCCCAAAACACGCTTATACGGAAAGAAATGACATGGGATGTAAAAGGTTTGACAGATGGCTGGCATTTCAAAAAAATATGGGAACACAGCTTCTCCCCCAGGCCATCTGTAACACCGAAATATCCGTCTTTCAGTTGGAGAATGTATCTTTATTCATAAATATATGTTGGAACCATATACAACCAAAATTGACTAATTTATAAAAAATTTAGCATTGAAAAACTGTGCCTTTCAAGTTTCATTTCCAAAAAATGCAATTCAAAGTTTAGCATGTAATTCAAGATGAAAAAATAAAAATGTTTTTCAGTGGATGCAAAGAACCCCATGTATCTTTAAACAAAATCATTTGGTAATTTCAATTTTAGAAGCTAAACATTAATATAATTATTTTTTGCAGCCTAATTAAATTTTTTTTACTTTTATAAAATACTCTTCTATCTAATTTTTTTTTCTAATCGATTTTATTGATGTGTAAATACTAATGAATTCCAATTTTATTCCAAAAATTGTATCAAAAACAGAACAACGCTGAAAATTATTACATTATTGTTTATTATTTTCAAATAGTTATATATTTTTAAAACTTTGCTAAACTGATTCGGAAAAAGTATATATTTTTCCTCTGTCTTCATAAATGGCCTATGAAACTTCAAATCGGCCGTTTTAAACCAAAATGGCATATGGTATTGTCGAGTTCCGAGGATAATCCTGGTGTGACCTGAGACTTTGGTGCTAAATCTCAAGAAAATCGGTTCAGTAATCTGGAAGAAGAGCCGCGGACGGCTCACAGTAGGACGAATGGCCAATTTTCTCGTACACGGTACCGCTTGATAGCAAAGTAAATTGCGGTGAAAGCAAAATGCGGTTCATCACCAACTTTATTTAATCTCTATACTACTGAAATAATTGGCAAAAATTATGCAAAGGCAAAGGTACTGGCACATGCCGATGACACTGCTTTACATAGTAGCAGTGCCAGCCGAACAAAAGCACTGAAGGAAAATGAACAAAAAATGATGTAGTATTAACAAAATGAGCTGGAATTGTTGCAAATACGAGTTAACCAATCTAAAACCGACTGCATCATATTTTACTTTAAAATGCTGCAAATTATTGCACAATGGTTTATTATTTCCACTTAGTAATATTTCAAAAATAACTATTCTGTCCAAGTAAAAAAAATGGAGCAGTAGGGACCAAAGGAAAAGAAATTTGAAGCTTGTCACAAAATGATCGCCGTGAGAGTGTCGAACAGGGAGTGTTAATTTAAAAAACTGTGTCAATAGGAAGGATACAGTAGAGAGATATAAGAATACGGCCACGATGACTAGCCGTCCGGAGAATCAGTCTACGAAGTTCATTACGCTAAATCTCAGCTAATAATGGTCCGATTTAAGTGATTTTTGGTTCGTTTTGTAGGAACTTTTGCTGACGGATTTTTTTTTTATTCGGTATTTGGATTCTATGTGTCTTGAAAGGTAAAACCTCAAATTTTGAGGGGGGTTACAAAAATGTTTTCCTTGGTCGATTCCAAAGGTCTATTATTGAAAATAATAAACCAGAAAATAGAGAGAGGCTACCCAATTAATTTTGAGTCGGAATTTAATGTAACAAAATATCAAAAAACTTGCTATGTACCTAAAATTTAATGTGCACTATAAAATTATCAAAAGTTAAAAATCATATAAATTCAGCCACCTCCTAACAACCCCAAATCTCAGCTCAGATTAAAACTGATTATCTATAAAAGTATTCTTTGGTCTTCTCTCCTATACAGTGCTCCATTACTATCTCATTTATCAGTGAATATAAGAAAGAGACTTCACCAATTTCAAAATAGTATTTAAAAAACAACTTGACAGAAAAACGTCTTTTGAATAAGAAAAGGCAGAAAAACTGCATGAATTACTTAACTTGATTCAATTAAATAATTTATTAAATCATTGAATTATGAATAATAAACAATAAATCTATTGGCTACTCCTCTTAGCGCTAATAGTAAATTAATTAAACGATATATCATCCGCACAAAGAATTTATCTTAGCGATGCCGTACATTTTATTAAATGAAAAAAACACGTAAGAATTAAATCAATAAGCAATTACTTATTTTTCAAGTTTAGCTAGGAAACATTTAATTGCATCGATTCTCTGCCTGGAACATCTCGTTTAATACTTAAGGGCCATTGATGCCCCTGATAGCGATTCATAAATATCAAATGAACACGAGCCCAGTTTTTAAAAAAGGGTACTGTAAAATGGAGCTGAAGTAAAAATTGCAAAAAGGACCTGAAGGGCCATTTGCAACAAGCGCGGGGTCATTGGAAGTAAATTCTTTGACGGCGGGGAACCACAAAGGAATCTCCTTGATCGGTGTTCAAAGTCTCAGCTCCTTCAAAGTCTCCCCTTTCATAGTTGGTGTAGTTTTTTTTTTTTTTTTTTTTAATTGAATAGGATGTGAACGATGTTTTATATTCATTTTTTTATATCCGCATTGAACTCGTTTTAAATAGACTCAGATAGCATATATATAAAAATCAAATTTGTTGTAGAATAAAATCAGGGTAATTTTAGAAAATTAAGGGAATTTTCGAGAGATCACAATTAAAAGCATTGGGTCTCTCAAGCCAAAGCATGCCTAAAAATTAATAAACGTTTCACCAACCTCAGCCATCTTCAAGTCTTAAAACCTATTAGCTGATAAGGTTGGATGAAATCACCAAACAATAGAGTTGTAAGTTTTTTGCCCTCCATGTGATTGATAACATAAATTTTTTAATTAAAAAAACTGCTGAAAAGTAATAAATAAAATTAATTTTTAAAATTTGGTGAGGTGCGCCTATCACACAACTTTCACTTGCCACGCCACGTGAAATAAATTTTAAAATTTTCTTTTAATTTTCATGAAAACATTTATTTTTATTTTAATAATATAAAAGTGGAAATTATTAATTACTACTATAACTTAAATTTATGGGTTTTTTTCACTCGCCATTATCTTCTACGGCTTTATAAGTTAAATATTATTTTTTATAAAATCTCTACGATATACTATAGATCTATATTATAGTATCCGGAAATTTATTTTCAACATGAAAATATATTATCCTTTTTCTCCTTTAGTTAATTGTCAAATTCATTCACAGTTTATGTTTAACAATTTTTTATTACTACAAACAATGAGAGACCGTTAATTATTTCAATGATTATTTCAATGAGGATAAGATCTAGCTTGATATTAAAGAGAACTTAATTGTACTTTGATATAAAGAGTTTTATCAAAATCGTTAAGCCTTTTTTGAGAAAATTGTAAAAACTAAAAAAATCGATGATATAAAGTGGCACTTCTGGTAAGTCGATTTTGGCGATTCACAGGCTCATCACAGCTTAAATACGCAATTTCAATTTCCTACAACTTTTTTTTTAGCTAGATAACACACAGAGACCATTTTGCGAAACTTAATGTGGACTCAAAGGACCTTTAAACGTGAATTTCCGTTGAAAACCGGGATTCGAAATATTTCTTTTACTTCCCATCACTATATATTTTATATCATATATGGCTAGGTTAAAGTAATAATTGAGCATAAATAAATTTAATCAAATAAATTATTGTGATCACATCTATGAAAACTAAAATCTCAGTTATGACACCGACATTAATAGAATATGAGTTAATTTACTTGTTTAATCAACAAATTAATCATAGATGATTAAATAGTAATTAGAGCAGAACTTTTGATTTATAATTTTGAATTGCAAGCGTTGGCTAATTCTACAAGATTGGTGATTATCAATTTAATTATTATAAAATATTGCGCATAATCTCCAAGGTTGAAAATTGTATTTCAAATTAGTGTTGCAATAAAAAAATACCATTAAATTTCTTAATTAATTAATTAAGGAATATAAAATTCTCCAAAAAAATATATGTATATTTCATGTGTTATTCCATTTGTAGATATTAATATATACACCAAAAATAATAAAAACTCATCGTATATATTGTACAGACTGTCGACACATGTGAATATAAGAACCCATGGCATTGGATGTTTTAACGTGAAAATCCATTTTCCAACCTTACAAATATTTGCAATAAAAAAATCCCCATACGTCAAGCATTATTTACATTATTTAAACATTATTTACCCTTTGGATTGGGGGGGAGCGTTGAGGCTTCATTATATATTTATAAGACAGTTGGATTATTCCCACTCCAAATGTGCAGTGTGAGCACTTGAATCCAATATTCGAGCGCCGTATCTCAGAATCCTCGATCGCACTGGAAATCTTTCATTTGGTTACTTCATTTTCTCCTCCATCTTCCAGCATAGCACGTTAGGTAAAATATAAACGTGGATTATTTTCATTTAAAAAAAAAAAAACATTATTGAGATTATAAGATTAAAATTCTCAATAAACTAATCTTGATTGTTTTATTGGCTTTTATCTTGGTTTTTCGTATAAAAATGTTATAGCTAATCAAAAATTAAAATAAAGCAGAAAATAATAACCGAACAACAGAGGCCGCTTCCACATACACACAAACACTCGCGGAGTTTTAATGGCGTAGAATTACGTATAGTGCTAGTAATGAGAATTACTATAGAGACCTAATCATAGAATAGAAACCTCGTGACATCCAGTCATATGTTGCAAATTATTGTATATTGTTGTGAGCGGTGACGTCATCAACTCAAGACTAAAAACTGGTCAACTCGCTGAATGTACTTCTGCCTTCAGTCCAAATCCAAATTTTTTTTCTTACAATCTCTATTGACAACATTTTCTCTGTTAAATGGTATCAATTCTTTCTTTCTAGGGTTTTTAGAAGCGGGGCTATGAGCGTTTAATAATGATACCAAAAGCGTCTTAAAACGTTTCTGTCCTAACTCCCCAGATGGAGGAACCTAATGCCGGTATGTCTAATGTCCACTAGAACCGTTTTAAGCCGAATAATCTTCGGGCCGTTTTGAGCCGAATAATCCGAAATCTATAGAACGCCCCCCATTGGTCGGTCTGGCTAATTCTACGTTAAAAACCAAAGCTGTATTATTTGCGAAAAGATATCCGCAATAGTCGAAAACTATATTTTTATAAAAAAAACAATACATTTATTGTTGCAAGAGTCGTTGTTTTCTTGTAAATGTGTTTTTTGACAAAATGTAATTACTGTGTTCTTATAGATTTTTTTTTATTAATATCATGTATTTATGTAATTGTAAAGATATTGTATGGGAAATCGAATATGATTGGCTCTGGTAAAACATACCATATTAAGAGTATTTTATTATATATTATAGATATAGATATAAATAAAAGAAATAGTCAACTAAAATTTTATTATTTTTCTGTACAGCGCTACTCATCTACATCGTTAATTAAATATTTAAAATTTTAAAAAGAACGTTCTCTTCATTAAGTTGCGAGAAATAAGAATAATTACTGTGAAACAAATTTATAGCACTAATTAAACCGGACATCATTCAAAAAAGAAAAACTTGAACTTGATAATCAAAAATTGAAAATATCCAGAAACGTTAAATTCCCCTTTTTCTTTGTTTTGTACTTATTTTTCCGTAGCAAAATTATTTTTTATTTTTTATACAACTGTTAATAAATATCCATATAACTAAATTTTATGTTTGTAATTAATAATTAATAAATGCCATCAAATGGCCATTATTTTATATGATAAAATAAATATTTCTTTAGCAGCGCAATGCATGAAATGGATTTCTAATAGAACAGCTCAATTCAGTAAATATTTATGGAAAGTTTCTCTGAAAGCCTATAAAAACCTTCTCTTTTTTGCTAATTTGCTAATGATTATCCAAAGTCCGGGTAATGACAATTATACGTAAATGATTTACCTTTAGTTCAACACCGGATAAAAATCTCTCCTTCGGGGAGGCCTGCCTATATTATTATTATAGTCAGTAAAAATAATTTTATTACTATATATTAATAAAGAAAGAAATAAAGATGAAAGCCATGCTATACGCGTGGTCCTTAGCTGGCCTTTGTCGCGATAAATAAATAAAATAAAAATATTAATAAAAATAATCCATTAGATTCCGTTCAATTCTAGATAAAAATTAAAGTTGGACCAGCTTCTATTTCATTATTTTCAAAAAATTTAATAGAACTGGAAAGAATTTAAAAACTTAATGATCCTCTGTCATATTTATTTTTTATTGATTATATTATATTGTATTAAGGGAAAGTTATGCTATACCTCAAAACCCTAATCCAGGATTTTATGGCTTTTAAATAAATAAAAGATCCAATTACTTTTTATAATTCTGTCAATTTAAAGCAACTATAAAATATCGACTGTTGGCTTGTTTTCTTTGTTACGAGTAATACGCTGTTTTATTTCAAGTAAAAATTAAATTATCCATATAACTAACTCAACCAACAAAGAATGGTCTTCGGAAATGTGTTTATTTCTGTTAGTTCTGCTGCCACTTCTTTGGAATGGCTCCCTCAGGTACCATGTGACTATGAGACCGTCAATTTCTTATCGGATATGTTGTTACTGCGGGACTCACGAAATCATCTTAGAAAATAAAATAGTTTATAGAAAAATGGCGTCTCATTCATTATTTTATTGAACATTAAAACAAAATAGTTATTATATGTATTTATTGACAATTTATTTAATTATCCTTCGAGAAATTCCTTCAAAAAGCGGATTTCCAAAATATTATTAGCCTGTATTTTTAAAGTGATAAAGATTGTGAAATGAAAATCTTAAACGTAAAGTTAACTAAAAAAAAAAAAAAAAAAAAATTAATTTTGAGCTGATAAATGTAAATGGGGAGTTCGTGGGAATAAAACTTGAGGAATAAAAAATAATAATCAGTACTAAACATGTATTGACCGAGAGGTTTTGGGAATATTTTATTAATAAGTTAACCGTAGGTAATATTGAATTAGTTAGACAATAAAGTTAGGCGATATAGAATTTCTCAGTTTATATTTAAGATTTTAGAGGATATCCTTGGCTTTCAAAATCTTTGGTTGGGTAGGTACATTTAGATTTTCGAATTTTTCTGAAGGTTATTTTTATTTTCGGCATCGTAAACGGGTCGAATAATTCGATTTCTAAACCTGTCAAAAACTAATCGATTCTATATAAAATTTAAATTTACGAAACCTTCAATAATTTTGTTCTGTCCCTGTTCCAGCGAATTGTTTGGTCCTTAGGCCGCATTTGGGTAAACGTTAATATAAGTACACTAAAATTCTTTAAAATAACTTTTATTTTTATTAAGATTTTATTCAAAACTTATTCAATACCAGATTCAGATTGAAATATTCATATCACTGTTTATTTGTTGAATTTGTTAAACACAACACTGATTATAATAATCATATTAAATATATGTTACAAAATATAGTGTAAATATTGTGAATATAGAAAATTGAAAATAACTATTTAATTTTTCCAATCTTAAAGAAATTATAGAATCAAATTTCTAATTATAAATATAATTTGAAATTTTGAAAATTTCTTTTTTCTTCCCATACCTATATTTTATTTTCATGATGTTTAGTTTTGTATAATTTCTTTGTGCCTCAAACTTATGTGAATTTTCGTATTGCTTTTACATTTTTTAATTGGATTTACATAGTTTCTAAATTGTATTTACTTTTTCATTTAATTTTGGTTCAGTTTTCTTAATGCATACATTTCGGTTTAGACTAAAACTGTATTAGCGTTATTTCATTGAAAATTTCATGTTTAATAATGCTCATGTTTTTAAAAACGGCTATTTCAGAGGATTACTGTGAAATAAAAAAATAATTATGTAAAAAGTAAATCCCGTTTCTATCAAAAATGAGATATTATATTCAGAGATAATAAAAAAATGACAGGATTCTGATATAATGAATTCATTTGTTTACACTGAATAAAGGAAATAAATCATATATAAATTTTAAAAAAAAATTTTTAAACTTTTTATCAGTTATCAGACACAAAATTTGTGATTTATTTTCTCTTTGCTAGGTCTATAGCCTGAATATTTATATCTTATATCTTATATCCTACAAAAAAAAAAAACCAGCAGTGCTAAAACAGCCTATTGAGGAGTGGGGAGGAAAAAAAAGAAAAAATATAAAACAAACAGGACAAGTGCATCAGACTCCCGCTGGCTTCAACGGGTTCGCAGGCAAAGAGCTGTCGGAGAAATCATTACGCGCTGGACTCGTTCATGTCATTCTTAAATTTCTTTTTTATAGTATTTTTTTTTATTTGTAAGAAATTAGAATATTCGATATGATGGAGGTGACTGAATGACATTATCTATACAGAAAAGTTTTGTCATGGAAATTACGTTTCGAAAAAAAAAAACGATTTTTTCCAATAAAAATGATTGAATAATTATTATAATTAGCTGCTGTATAAGGAATTAATCAAAATAACATGTAAATGTTCCATCGTATGCAATCAGAATATTCTGTAGTAATTAACTCTGCATTTTTAATGGGGAAGAATGAGTATATTACAATTACAAAGTAATAATTAGTATAATAAATAAAATGAGATTTAAATTCTAAATTGATAAATAAATAAATTATAATTTCGATGTTTTATTTAATTTTTTTATTTCACAAAACAATATAAAAAAAGTGAATAGAATTCTAAGACCAGAGAAATTTTACTTGAAAAATAAACAAAAATACTATCGTTTAAGTTTTAAATTTCTAATTTAAAAACTTGAAAAAGTAAATTTTTTCTACTTTCAAATTGCTTAATTCAATTAAGATTTCAATTTAACTGAATTTGAATTTAACTTTGGATCTATTTAAACTTATTCAAAAATAAAACGGATAGAAAAGAAAAAATTAATTCATCTAATAAGCAAAAAAAAAAAAGAAAAAGACAACCACCGAAAAGAGAAAAAACTGTTATATAAAAGTATTTTTTAAAAGTACACAATCATGTGGAAAAAAATATTATAATCTAAATATATATATATATATATATATATATATATATATATATATATATATATATATATATATATATATATATATATATATAATTTAAGAGTACTTGGAGTAATTCAATAAAGTCATTCTAAACCAGTATTACTTGTTTTAATGTTTTACTAAACTAACAACAATAAAATTTTACTGCTTAAATATCTTAGCGAAATAAGTAAGTAATACTATTACATTTTAATCTTCCTCAAAGCAAAGTTTTAATAGGACAGTTTTGAAATATTGATTGCTTTTTAATCACGCTATAAAAGATGGTTTTTAATATCAGTTTAATTCGATTTTAAATTAAGTTAATTATTATAATCGATAGTATTGATTAGAAATTTGTCTTGTTAAAAAGAAAAAAAAAGTGAACACCACTCATTCTGAGGACATCCTCGCAAATTTGTCTAAAAATTTTGTAACTTTGGATTTGTGTAGAAGGTTGAATGGTTATAAAGTTAATAAATGGAACTAAATAAGTTCAGTTTCCCTGCCTTTCCCCTTCAAGCCTTAATATTTTAAAGAATGTAAAATTGAACTTTTTTTTTAATTTTTGGATTTATGCTACTTTAGTACCAAACGGTTAACTTACAAAATAAACCGTTTCAATGTTATATTTTTGATATTTTCAAATGTTTGATCTTATATGTAACTAATCATTTTTGGAAAATATTTCGGAATACAATTCCAAATTTATGGGTAGTTTTCCATATTCTGTCAAATGCAAAAGACTATAGAATAGCAGATTTCATGAAACCATTTAATATTTCATATTTCCTCAAACTCCAGATTAAAAACTTTTCAAACGTCATAAATAAATATTTTTAAAAAAATTTAAAAACTGTAGATTTTCAAATTTGAAAATAATAATTATTCGACAAATTAGTTTTCTTTTTAGGTTAATTTCAAAACATTCCGAATTTGAAGCCTTACGTTTCTCATGTTAAAGTTTCTTAAAAATCTAATTAGGGATTGATCCTTCTATACCATCATGCGGATGTCAACTTCTTAAAAATCAGTAGCCGTTTTGCGGAATTTAAACATTTTCTGGCAAACAAAAAAAATGGTAAAATTATTTGATAAAAGTATCCAGCAATTAATTAGTCGTCGGTCGCTCTCTATATAAGTGGTAATATAAATTTCATTACAACCATTATAAAATTTATTATTCGGTGCTTTTATCCAAACACATAAGTTATCAATTTTGGCCTTCAAGTTGTTTCAGTAACTGAATTTTAATAATTTTTTAACTTGAAAGATCCAAAGCTTTTAATTAAAGATCTTCCGAAAATATCTTCAAAATCATACAATGGTATCGGAGAATTTCGAAAAGACAATAACGTAAACGAAATTTGATAAAATGTGCTAAAACTAATGGTTGAAATAAGTATGAGTTCAAGAGTAAAATTAAAGAATTAACATTTTTTTAAATTAAAAAAGAGGATTTTATGTAAAAGAAATTATTTTAGGAAAGATATATTACATTCACTAATACTATTTAAAATTGTAAATGCAATAAATTTATTATTCTATCAAATTTACGTAACCGTAAGTAAATCCATTCGCTTTCGTAAACTATGTAAGTGGAGTTACCAGCTTGTACATAAACCTTTAAGTATAACAAATCAAATAATTCATAATTTAAAATTAAATTATGTAAAATTAAAATTTTACCGGTTAAAATTAAGGTATATTTAAACAAAAAGCAAAAATGACAAAAATTATTAAAAAAAAAATAAATCATTTTGGAAATGATGTGCAACATTTTCTCGTTCCCAAAAAAATGAATGAATTTGGCATATTTTACTTTTCACGACAAACATGCAACGATAAACATGCCTCATAAAACTGTTTATATTATCCCAAGTTTATTAGTAATATATCTATGCAAATTTATTGGTATTATATAATTAATATTATGTTGCTCAATGGTTATGGAATACGTTTATACCAATTTTATATTATATTAATTTTATATTATATTGAAACCGATTTCTTTTATATAGTATGTAGGTTGCCTTTTTTATATCTAATTAATTTTTATCTCGTACAATCACTTCTCTTGAAAACAGGGGTATTTAATAATTAAATTAATCAGGATGAGTCCTGAGCTAAATCGAACTCACTTGAATAATTATTGTTAATCTGTCTGATGGATCTGATTATAACATGCAGTTTTTTTTTGTTTCAACCTATTACAAGGATTATTAGGTAGTTAAAATGTTTATTACTTGAAACATGCATTCCAACCATAAAAAGTTTGGATTAAAATATTCCCATGCTAAAAACAAACTGTTTCGGCTCATTTAGCAGCTTGAGTTTCGGGAAGGACAGTATTTATCTTTTACTGTTTGTCAATCTGTTAAGTCAGTAAATGCTCATGTGCTTGGCTTAGCTAACTTGAATAATTTTAGCATTTATTAATTATCCCATTATAATCCAATAATTATCTAAATGTGGCATACATTAAAGCTCTACAGATGTTTATGTCCTAATTTTATTAACACTGGATAAAACATTTCAACGAGAGTATAATACCCTTTGCCAAAATAGCTATGTAAAAAATATTTTTACAAACTTAGATCTTACAAAATGTTTATTAATCTTCATTATGTTTTTTATATATTTTTTAATTTATTTATTTATAACCTTAAGTAGAAAGATATGATTTGAACAGTTTAGTATAAAAGTTAAAATTTTAAATTTCATGATGAAACCTTTAAAGAGAGACTAATGAAATAAGAATTTTTTGATTTTGAAAATAAACTAAATTTAGAGAATAAAAAAATATTGGAAATATCATCTACTTATGTAATAGTCAGTAAAATTAATAATTTGAAATTTTTCAGCTCAATCCATAGGTTTCCATATTATAACATATAAAAATGTTTAATGTTAGAGTGAAATCTAAATTTGATTTTATATATTTTTATGTATACAGGCTGATGGAGAAGTTACGTAAATATAAAAAATTAAGTTTTTTTTTCTCATTATAATGCTGCAAAATAACAATATGTTTATTTCTAACTGAGACAATCTGTATAATTGATATTGTGACATACATAGTAATCTCCGAATCTACCAATCCTATGAAATACTAAATTAACTTTATCAAAAATGTATTTTCAAAGTGTGTTAAAGAAAGAATTATCACTACCATTTATTAGAATTAGAATTGTTTTTATTAAGTTTTATGCTGAACACATAAAGCCAATGGAGTCTGACCCGATCATTGTTAGTATTGGTTAGTTTAGATTAATAGATACTCATATAATAATAATTCCTAATAAAGCATTAATATTTGAAAATACATTTACTGTGAATCATTTATTAATTTTTCTCAGGCACGAAACATCCTGTTATAACAAAAATGATGTGTCCGCTATAAAATATATATATATATATATATATATATATATATATATATATATATATATATATATATATATATATTATGTAAGTTTTTGTCTTATTTTGTAATTAATACTCAAAAATAAATAAATTATTTATATAAAAAGTAGAAAGATATGTTTTTTAAAAACAAAATAACTAAGAGACTTACATAATTGGCATTTTCAAAAAAAAACTTGCAAATCTGTTTTATGAATTTGAAAATTTGGATTTCTCTATTGATTTTACTTTTTTTTTTACGTTTTTATATTACTTTTATTGATAATTAAATTATTTTAAGGACTTCGAAATTGGACTTATCTTTTTAAATTTTAGGCAACCGGCAGCACACTCGCTTGCCTCTTTCAATATTCTTTTTTAGAAATTCAAATACTTTTCAAAAAGTAATTTATATAAATAATCATTTTTGCTAAATATTTTAGAATCCAGTCTTGAATTTTAGGTACTTTTCTTTCAAATGATTATGGCTATAACAGAACTTGTTACGGATTTCACAAAATCGTTTAATATTCTCTATTGAAACATTCAAACCTGTTCAATTACAACATCTTCCAATATTATATTTTAGGCATTAAAAACTATTTGCGGAAAATAGTTTAAAGTATACACTATATGGAATACTCAATTTTTTTATTAAATTATGATCGAAATTTTTTCAAAGGGCATAAAAATACTTCAAAATTTGGCTTTTTATATACTTCACATATCTTTAAAAAACAAGGGAAGTGTTTTTAAAAATGTAAAAATAAAGCGTGTTTTCCTAATCATTTGCTAACTTATTAGAAACATCTGAAATGTATAATTATCATAACAATTTTTAACAACTAATTAAATATTTACCTGATGATGTACGTTGTAGATTTTCTTCTTCGTTGATTTTTTTAAAAATACTGTAGTTTGAAAAATTACCTTTTAGAAAAGAACTATCGATTACCTGTTATGGGATCATAATATTCCAATAAATCAGGAATAATAATATATGACATTGTTGAATATATGATATTTATCAATAATTATTAGCAGTAAGTTTCAGCAATGTATTATATTGTTGAAACTTACTGTAAATTTGGCTTGAAATTCTGAAAAAAATGATTACCTAAAAATTGAAATAAAAATAAAATACTTCTCTGCTGATAGAAATTCTTTTTTTATTCTACTGATTAGTGTTAAAAAAAACAACAAAAAGACATAAAAATATGCAGATATGGAAAAGAAAGATTAATCGACTCTCAAAGATGAATAATTCAATTCAGATGTTCTGTTCTCCGTTTTTGGCAAAAAATAAAACCATGAAAATTTTACTAAAAAGTAAAAAAAAAATTCTAGAATAACTGAAGTTAGATTTACACATTCGTCCGTTTTATCTAATATCGTTTGAGAAATTTACATTTCAACATTCAGAATATTGTTTTGAAAACATTGACCTTTAATTGTTCTACACAGTTTTAACCAGGTCTTGTAAATATTTTAAAATAATAATAAAACGGAAAATTTAGATTTTACATTTGTTTGTCTTTAGAATGGTCAATGAATTAGTGAATATGGAATAACATGAATAATTGTGAAATTAATTTTAGATATAATGACAAACACATAGGATGTGATAGCAATTAGATTTTTATTGTTTCATAATTATTTTATCAAACCTTATTTATCACATATTTTTCTGTGAATAATATTATTATTATATTTTTCATTTGATACTTCTATAATTAAATACTTAATTTGAATAAACCTGTTCAGATTACGAAGATTCTTAGGCGAATTTCTAATGTTACTTGAAATTTTTACTTTTAAAATCGAAACAATATTCGTCCGTAATCGCTGATAGTGAAGGTTTTTTCCTTGAACGCAAAACATCTATTGGCAAACAGAAAGATAAAAATTTAATGCTTTTCGTATTAAGAACTTAAATTTTTTTTAAAGGAAATTGCCTCACGATCTGTCTGTCATCGATTTTAATTTATCATCTATTATGAAATTTTTCTTCGATAATTTTCCAATTTCAGAAATTTGAATCACCACGAATATTTCATTATTATCAGAAGACCGGATTTTTTTTTTTTTTTTTTTTTCATTCTTCTGTTAGGATTTGGAAATTTAAAAAAACTATATACAAGAAATTTATAAAACTATATGTTTCATGAGCCTGTGAGATACCGAATTAACTATCGGAACTTTATTAACGAAATTTAATAATTATTTTGAAATAAATTGAACTTGCTTAAATAAATGTCTGAAAATTTTTAGTGCTTCCTGAAACGAGAATATCTAAAACCGTATCTGGTTGAAATAATCAGAAAAGAAATTTTTCATTTCATTTTGGACGATTTGAAAGATTCATATTTTTTCGAATCAGCTCATGAAGAATGTACTTAAACCTTTTGTTTCATTTATTGGTTAACATTTTTTTTTTTTTTAATGATTCGTATTTTATAGTGATTTTTTATAAAATTGAAGATTTTTTTTTTAACTAGTTTTAGTGGATACCTGTAAAATTATATCGCCAAATGGTCAGATTTTGAACTTTTATTTCCTTCAATGTCACATAATTTGTAGCAGTATTAAAAAAAAAGTTTTTGTACGAACTTTTATTTTGGTTAATGGCTCTAAATTCAGACGCTTAAGGATCTCTTATTTAGTTAAGATTTTAAATTTAAAATGTCCTCCAGTATTGAGGCTTGATGAATCCTGCCTAATTAGCCGATCTTTTTTTCATGATTTTTTTACATGATCTGAAAAATATTGCCTGCATTCCGATTGTCTGGATTATTTTTTTTTACTTGGTATACTCAATAGAAAATCTTATTTTAGTTTAATACAGAATAATATTTTATTTAAAAATAAAAAAATGTATAATATTCTTTTTCATCAGAGGTTATTCTTCTATAAATATCAACTAATAATTACTTTTTCTTTGTTTATTATTTTTTTTTTTTATAACGGCATTAATTTTCTTTTTTTCTGAATAAATTTCTTTTTCTGAACAAATTGGAAACAATTGACCGCGAGACATCACAATAAAACGGTAAATAGAAAAACGAGAGCAAGAAAGCTGTTACTGTTAATGATTTATATTCTTTTTTTATTCTTGATAATATATTTATTTTATTTTTATATTTAATTTCTCTATTTTTTTTCTGTGCCTTTTTTGCGAGAAGAGAACATTCATGATACAGGAGGATTGACATATTTTTTTTTATACTAAAAAATATTTTTTTAAATATATAAATTATAAAAAAAAAATTGTGAATAATAAATATATATATATATATTGTAAGGGTGTTATCCGAAGCACTTACTGCCTTGCTCGCCGGTGTGCTGGGGGCTGGCGGAGTGAGAACCCTGGCTGCGATGGACCGCCTATATAGCTCCCGCCCCACCCCCCATCCACCCCCAACCACCCCCGCCACCTCCCCGTCATCGTCAACTATTTCTATTTGTTCGTCTCCATGCACAGACAACGGATTGCCCGCGCACTTTTATTAGCTATTTGTTGCTGACAAAACAGTCCAAATTGGTCTTGTAGCCGTTGGTTGTTGGTTCTCGAAATTAAGGGTAACAGGAGTGGTCAATAAGAAGACAACCACAAGAGTTTCTCAAGGTACTTTATCCAAAATTATCTTCTTTTTTAGAATGGGAAGTAACAAGAAAAATTTGTGTTTTTTTTATTTTAAGGACAAAAAACTGTTGCGTTTATCATTGTCCTCAGATCCACACAAAGGATTTGATTTATTGACTTTTTGTGAACATCTACATATAAACATATAGATCGATTAAATAAACAAATGATATGTTACGATGATATTAATTAAATGGAGTAAGTAATCAATTTATAGCATAATAATCAAAGTCATATCATAGGAAATAATCCGATAATATTAATAAATTTAATGCTGGTGCTGATATCTTGTTTATCGTCACTCAAGGCCATACAGAGCTGCCGTGGCAAACCGTATTGTTCCATTATCTTTCTGTACAGAGGTTGCTCCTCAAAGATGTGGCTCACAGTAATAGTTAGTCTACAGCGCCAACACTGAGATTTTTCTCTTCTTGTTATTTAGTAATTTTGAGTCAAATGGCTATGGCAGATTCTGAGGCTTGTCTTAACCACATCTCGTCTACATCGTCTGGAAGATGAGTAATTCACAATTGGTTTTGATGTTTTTTTAGTTTGCTGTTTTCTAATGTAGTCCAATCTCGTTGCCAGTAACTCAAGATCCTTGAACATACCAGTCGAAACATGTAAGAGGGCGTTATGTCATCCCACGAATGGGCTTCCGCTGCAGCCCTTTCTACTTCCTCGTTTCCCGGGATCCCAGAATGACAGGAGACCCGGTAAAAGGTTCTAGAAGAATTTTCAAAGTGTTTAATGACACTCAGAGGGTCAGATCAAACTGTTATTGATTGATCTATTGTTGTCCAGGCCAATTAGAGTGTTTTTAAAGTCGACATCAGTTCAGCTGTGAAAATACCATAAACACCGTCTAATTTGAACTTAGTCTAATTTTTATTCTCTATCACCGTTGAAGACTGTACAAGACGTTGATTCCGTCGCATTTGAGCCATCCGTATAAATGGTCTTGTTATACTTAGGAGGGGGTGGCAATGTCCATGGCGGTATCTTTTTTCTTTGTTTTAGGATTTGATGTTCCAACAGTGCCGGAGATAACCCATACCAGCTTCTAGCAGAGTGAAAGGAAGGTATTTTTCAGTCTTTCATAATTTTTAGTATATCTCTATTTACAGGGTTATAGGGTTTTCTAGTTGGGTGTAAATTTTTGTTATATTTTTGGTAGCAATGAGAAAGGGACATGACTCTAGTATCAGCGCAGACTGTGCACTGGACTTGTTTTAAAGTCGTGTGGAAAGGCATATACCAGCATTAACAGACTGCGTCTCGGCTTTTCATTTTATTTTGATTGGCTAAGGAATAGATGAAGCTGCCGTAATCTATTTTACTGAGGATTAATATCTCATAAACATGGAGTTTTATGTAGTTTTTCTGTCTGATCCCCATCTTGCGTTCCCTAATTTATTTATTATTTACATTCTATTTTTGTTTTTTTTTTACAATTATTTCTTTTTATTGAGTAATATTACACGTTGTACTCAATAAAGGACAATGGTAATAATGATACATTCTATTTAAGGTCTTAGGTTGAAGCTGTTGAATATGGATAAGCCAAGTTAACTTACAATCCAGATGAAAATCCAAAAATCGTATAAGGTTGGTGTAAACTAGCCGGGTGTTATTTATAATCACTTGTGATGGGATACCAGAAGTCCTATTACGGCTAAAGTATACAGGTCTTATTTGTTGAAAACTTAAACCCTGTTTTTTGTGACCATGATGCTAATTTATTTGCTGTATTCTGAAGAAATCTTAATGCATTTTAGGTCAGGTGATTTACAAAGAATAGCAAAGTCGTCAGCAAATAAATAAGCTGTGACGTCAGGTGTTAAACATTCAGTTAAACACGCATTGAAATAGAAAGCAAGGTTGTCAATACAGAGCTTTGAGGCAGACCATTGCTTAAAGAATTTTTTCGCGAAATAGTTTCACCAATCATAGTTCCGTATGTAGTAAAAGGGGTGTCACTCAGAATCCTGATGGCAACAGCTTTACTTGTAATTCAGTCTGTACAACAATTTGTTCAAATTGTAATCGCTGAGATACCAGCGTCAATACTCCTCCATAAGTTCGAGCTCCTCCAGTGTTATCACGACGACTAAGTTCGAAGCTCCTTAGTGTCAGCCCACCACAGGGTTTCAAGTGTGTTTCCTGCTGACGGAGAATGGTGGGCTAGTTGTCTTGTATGAACAGCTATAGGTCAGCGAAATGAGTGAATATTCCATTGCAGTTTCATTGAATTATTTTAACTTTGGGCATGGTAAAGAATAGATAAAACAGTAACATTTCAAAATGAGGTCTACCCATTGAAACAATAATTTACTATACCATAGGAGCAATTAATTGCATTAGAATATAAAGATACTACCAGGTTAGTAGAATTCTAAAATTTAAATAATGTAATACTAACAATAGAACTAGAGTGAAGAAAAGAAAGAGATATAAAAAGGAGCGAAAGTATAATAATAAGGAATACATTATAAAATAGTTGAAGTAGATTATATAATAGTTTGTTATATCGAGAATAAACCATATAGGTAGAAGAAATGAAACATACAAATAGGTATTTAATGTTCTTAATAGGTACGGCGAACTAATATATTTACGAATACTATTGGACATCATGACGACTTTCTATAAACGTCTCCTCACGTTTCCTGCCTTTTTTTTCTTATTTGGTCTTCCTATTTTTGGCCCAGTCAGTGGGTAGTGTTGGAGAATCCTAGCTTCTGTTTGATGTAGAGGGTGCCTTCAGTATTCTGTACCGGAAGGCCTGGTTTTAGAATCTGTCTTCGTATCAGCATACGTGTTGAGTGGTCGCGATTCTGTTAGATGAAGGAGCCCACCGATACAGCTGTATTACAAAAGTTGAAAGACTCAAGTCAACAGGTTGGAATTGATAGTTTTACAACTCGTTATAACTCACTTTAGCAAAATTTCGTGGCTGATTCTGATACATCAGTGTTTAGGCCTCATGCTCCGTAAAGGGCAGCTCTTGCTAGTTGAGGGTTTGGATTTGACGAGACAATTACGCACTTAGCCCGAAAACGCACTTAACCACATCACCCGATATGAAAGATATTATAAAATAAATGAAAACTATTAATTATAACTACTAGCATATCGATATGCCCAACAAATCATTATTTCCTATATCTATTTAGTGAGACAATTTGCTCATTGTCAATAGAGCCTTTGTATGCCCGAATTAAATGAAAATATATATATATTTTACACAACTCTATATATTCCCTATTCAGATATCACTCCAAATAAAATACAAGAGAGAAATTAACTAAATAGAATTACTTTGCTAAATATCTATGGCTTTCGAACTACAAATCCACGCCTTTGTTAAAATAGCAATCATAAATTAGACACGAATTTTTTATATAATGTGTAAAGACACAACGGGGCACAAAAAAATAAAATTGTATACACTAGCCTACGAGTGCTTACAGTTATTGAAATCTTTTGAGTATACTACAAATGGTTTCTTGATAAATTGCCTATACATCCACATATATTTATAGAAGAAATGGCCACCACGTGTCTCATGCAAGAGAATACCAGAAAGTAACTGAAAAGAATCTGGATGAGGGATCTGCATACATGAACAATTAAAATCATCGGAAAGGTACCGTAGGTAACTGTTTTTCTTCATATCTAGTTGGATGTATCCCAAAGATTTAAAAAAAAAAGATTTAAAAGCCAATTGCCTTTTTACGTTTTTGTTCTAGAGAGAAATAATTATTTTATATTCATATATAATAAATTTTTTTTTTTTAGATCACCTCTACATTTTAGATCAATAAGTTCAAACTTAAAATAGTTCAGACCTAAGTAGGGTATTTTTAATTTCCCTTACCTATATACGAAGTATTTAACTTTAAAAAAATGGTGAATAAGTCATCATAATGACTTTTTATCAACTCGAAACTTTGAATTAAAAAAAAATTGTAATACCTAACCCTAATGTCTAGTGTACATTATTTATTTATTTACATATATATATATATATATATATATATATATATATATATATATATATATACATATTTTTTTTTCCTTCTCAGTAACATCCGTAACTTGAGCCCCTTTGCCGATAGCGCCGTCTTCTGGTAAGAATATATGAAATATATATAATAATTTTATGCATATGTACTATCAAATATTGTTATACACTATCATGGCGTTTTACAGAATTACTCTATACAAGAATGTTAAATAAATAATTTTAAAGTAATGAAATATTTTACGTGTCGAAGATATAAAATATTCCATCAAATTTTATGGAGGCCTCTACATTCGAGAAATAAACAAACTTAATTCATTCTCAATAATTAAAAAATTCTTGTGCAATTCTATGTCCTGATGCAAACATTTCTTAAAAACGCCACGGCGCACTTGTTATGTTAAACCCACACAACCATTCAGTTATGCGGGTTTATTCGAACAGAAATCCATTACGTTAGGACCTCAGCAGTCTGCTTTTAATAATATAATATTATAAAAATAATATAACATTTATAAAATATAATGCTTTATATAATATAATACTTTATATAAAGTGTAAAGTATAAATAATATTTTTAAATATTTATATTAGCGTAATAGTCGACTGAGAAGTTTTCCATCAAAAGTCATTATATCCACATTTGGAAAATTATTACAAAAAAAATTTTAGGACATCTCATGGAGATAAAGCAAATTTTCATTAAAAAGTTGATTTGTAAAACTTATTTTACAGACAAAAATTATAGATTTGAAATAAACTGAATGATTTTTAGGCGTAGAATATTAATTCTTAAAAAAAATCATTGTTTTTTTATAAGTGGATATATTAACTTTTGATAGGCAGCCCCTCTATTCTGATAACGCTCATAAGGTAAAAATGACGCACTCAATTCGATTCGTAACATTTTCTTTTTTCTATTGAGATGCTATAATTTTATTTTTATAAAAACAATTTAAAATGGGACTTATGAGCTTTTACTGGTATACTGTCGATTTGTGAAGATATTCAAACTATATACAATCCGACCAATCAATATTAAATTATCAGAGGTGGCCGGTTTCTACCATTAAGCTGATTGCAAAAATAAAGTAAATAATTGAAAAAATCTTTGTGCTTGTTGATTTACTTATTTGTTTGGCATTACATACTATAAAAAATAACAATATTCAAATTATAATTAAGAGACTATATAAAACTTTAAACGTTTCGTGCTACATTCACCAGCCAAATCTCTCGACAACGTGTTATACGAGTAAATGGGGATGATTTCAATTTTTTTAAAATTCTAACACCAGTGTTTAAAATTTCAAACACATTAAAGAACTCTGCTCAAAATTTCAAATAAGGTAGATCGTCCTGATGTTTTTAGTAAAAAAAAAAAAAATTTAACTTAACTTTAATTATTTTGAAAGATACGATTAATATTTTACACCATGCATTTTTAAAAAAAAAAAATTTCAACTATTATTGTTTTCGATGTTCCTGCTTTATTGCAAATGAAACACTGAATTCTCTGCGAATAATAAAATAAATAATTTTTATATTAAAAATAAATATTGCACAGTAACATATTTGGGATATAAAATAAAAATTGATGCTATTTTTGTGATTAAACCTAGTAAAATTGAGGAAATAAAAGTTTTTTTTGTAATTTTACAAAATTCTCAAAAGCGTGAATGGAACCATATCGTCCTGATGTTTTTAGTAAAAATAAATTTAACTCTAACTTTAATTATTTTGAAAGATACTATTCATATTTTAGACCGTGCATTTTTTTTTTTTTTTTTTTTAACAATAATAGTTAGTTTTTGATGTTCCTGCTTCATTACAAATGAAATAATGAATTCTCTGCGAATAAATAAAAACAAAAAATATTAAAAAGTATAACGTTTGGGAAATAAAATAAAAATTGATGCTATTTTTGTGACTAAACTTTATAAAATTGCAGAAAAAAAAGTTGTTTTTTTTGTAATTTTCCAAAATTCTCAAAAGCATGAACGGAACCATATTCCGTTTATCCATAAATGGATTCTACTGAGAGACCAGGAAAAGAATTTATGATATGAAACAACAATAAGAAATAAATCTATATTTTTATCAACATTTTGGAGAAGGGTTTGGAAAAAAACATACAGTTCACGTGCATTTTAAAATTAATAAAGCTCCTAATATCGTTAAAGATTAGTTAAATTAGTTAAAGATTTATTTAATTTATCATTACAATTATTATAATTATAATATTATTTAATTTTTTTTCTCTTTAAATATTAATTTTCACCCGTCAACAGTATGTCGACAAACAGCAAATAGACTTATAATATAGGTACCAATAACATGTGAGGCATGAGGAAGGATAGTACGCAGCAGTACCTCTTCCTTGGCTTGAATCTCTTACCTTTTTTAATTAAGGTAGGAGATCTCTTGTCCAGCCCCTTTTTAGTCTCCTCCTAGTAGTTATGGGCATGTCGGCCATAGCCATATCTCTAATCAGTATGTTGATATGTCCGTGTAAGTTTCATTATAAATTAGATTTGGCTTTTACAGTATGACCACAGAGATGGAAAGAACTATCTGATTGACTATAGGCGACTAAATTTTTAGTAACAAAAATATTCATGACTAATTTTTTTGTCATTAGTCGCGACTAATAAAAAAATGACTAATTTTTTAGTTGTTTTTTTTTTAATCGGAAACTTTTTTAGGCATTATGAATAAACACTTAATTATAACTAAAAATTAAATAAGTTTTCGACCGTCTAATGCCTAAATTTGCATGACCAATGCAAAAATATCTGTCACACTTTTATTAATAATAATAAACAAAATGCATTATATTTAATTAATGACTAAATTGTAAAAGCTGATATTTGCATATAACTAAAAATTGGAAGTCATAATTAAGAACGTGAAAATGACAATTATAATTAATAAAAGTGTGATAGGTATTTTTGCATTGGTCATGTAGAGTTGGGCTTAAAAAATTAGACTAAAAAATTAGTCATTTTGAATTAGTCGCGACTAATGACAAAAAATTAGTCATTTTGTATTAGTTGCGACTAATAATTTTCAAACTAAAAATTAAATAAATTTTCGACCGACTAATGCCCAACTCTGCATGACCAATGCAAAAATATCTATCACACTTTTATTAATTATAATTATCACTATCTTTTCATGTTCATAATTATGACTTCCAATTTTTAGTTATATACAAATATCCGCTTTTACAATTTAGTCATTATAAAATATAAATATAATGCATTTTGCTTATTATTAAATTTATCATTATATTTGTACATTTATCGTTTGTATATTATGGATCACGCACATGATGCAATTTTTCTGGATGTTCCATAGAAACCTAGAAAGAATGATGAGACCCTGTGAGTCTCATCTGAGTGTTATCGTAGGTTTTTCTCTGGCATAAGAATATTAAATCAAATACTTATAAATGATCTAGTCGCACTGACCCTAATCTATTTAAAGTTATAAAAATACCATTTACCACACTAATATCCATCAATGTCGTTATGAGATATGGTATTATCAGATAAAATACTTAAAACTTTATTACTTTTTGCGATACGTATTAACTATTTATTGATTCTTAGATATCTGTTAACGCTGTATTATATGTGTCATTCAGTTTCTCATCAAGATTAAGTATTCTTATCCTTTATAAATATTGATATATTTTTATAGATCCTATATATTTTATTTAAATTCAATGTTATTACAATCGCCGACATTTCGGTATTGCAATGGTGACATCTTTGATAATAAACCATGGAACCATAATAAACCAACAGAATCTATTTCTGTAGTCCGAAAGGGTGTTTTAAAGGCTAGTGAGAGTAACTGAGTTGGTAATTAAATGAAAAAGTAGCGGTCAGTAATGGAAACTAAAAGAAACGCTATGGTGTAAAAACACTTTTTAAAATGTAGGTTAATATATATATATATATATATATATATATATATATATATATATATATATATATATATATATATATATATATATATGGCAAAAAACAATTGAAGTAGAAGCGCGAACCTATATTTTTAAAAATATTTAAAACCGCTGCGTTTCATTTGGTTTCCGTAATTGACCGCTACTCTTTTATTTAATTATCAACTCAGTTTAAATGTTTCTATCTATCTATCAGTTAATTACCAACTAGCTTGATATTATTAAAAATACAACTTTTTGCTTCTGTAATATTCTGTTAGAGAAAAGTTGATTTTCAGCTATTTGTTTGGCATCATAATTATCTCTGTAATTATATTTATAAATCTTCTTGCTCATCCTTATATTTATAAAGATTTTATACATTTAATTAACAATGGCGAATTGAATGTAATTTTATTTGAATCGCTTTATTCATTGATTAGGTTTGTTGAATAAAAAATCTTTCATTTTTGGCGTCTGAACACCATTATAAATTTCACATTTTTTATCTTCACAGTAAGTATAAAATGTATATTTATACCTAGCGTCCTACATTAAACAGTGAATTTAAAACACCAATTCATTAACTTAAATATATATATGTATGCATATTGTAAAATATTATATTTCTAAAATATAATAAGAATTTTATAGTTTCACTTAATCATGTGTTATTATTATAATAAAATGATAATGATAAGCTACATTTGTGCAATATAAATATATACAATAAATTTCACAGAAACAAAATATTTTTACTGCACGAAACCAGCAATAAAGATAGATATTTTATTATGACACTTAAAGGGAATGAAGGGAGATGATTCAGATTTATAACGCTTTTTGTTTTTAAATAGATGATATAAAATAATACGAGTTTTGTTTGAAATAATAAGTTTGTTATTAAACACTTTAAAGGTGTTTGAAGACCTATTACAGAGACATCTTTATATTTGACTCACGTATTTATAAGTCGTGACATTGAATTTTGAATAGCAAATTAATGCTGCCGCTATCGGAGGGAATTGAGTGCTTTCAACCGGAACGAAATCTTAGCGAACAGTTTATAGGAAATTTCCTTTGGATATGAAACAGTCGGTTTGATCAGCTCAATAAAAATTTCAATAATTAAATGTTTTACCTAATGTATCAACACCTGTCTTCATGTATCGGTTATCTTAAAATATTTCCTGAAGAATTGTGTAAACCTCTATTTATATTTTTGATTTTAGGCTCTATAAATCTATTGTCTTGGTGCTGAAATAATAAAAAAAAAGAAACATATTTTTTGAAAAATTTAGCACTTTAAAAATATTTATGAGAAGTAACTATGATTACTATATACTGTACTACTGCTTAGTTATGAAAAAAAGTATATATACGCAATATAAAATGGTTTTTTTGTGTGTTTTTTCCAGTTCGAGCTCCTTTTACTTTCATCAAGGCTGCACATACACCTTAAAACCAGAAAAAGTCCGAGTTTGGAAGTTTGTGAAGAACTTCATTAAACTTATCATTCTTCGAGCTTGAAAAATTATCTTCATCACTCTGAATCTTTCAGGATGTCATGCAATTCTCTCCTGGTGAACTTCTGGACGGTTTAAATAGTATGTAAAAGAAAATACCAACATAAAAAAATTACAATGTTGAAAGAATTATATTATTTTACTCATTATAAATTGAAGTAATTAAAAACAAAATGGCGGACGAGGACAGAAATTTTTTCATAAAATATATTTGATATTTTACATTTATAATCAAAATTTAACCCGACAAGACAACACCATTGTCCGATAACATTAAGTAAACAAAAGCAGTTATAAACAGTAATTTTTCATAAATATGGTTCGTAAACGAACAATGTAAGTAGTAAATCAACAAAACGATCATTTTTAAATAAAGTACATTAACAAACACACAATTCAATATGGTAAACAACCACAAAGAAAACCGCTAATTAACTATCTCACTTGAATGGTTGGCAATGTCTGGGGTCCAATTGACTTTACAAGAAGTGGCAAGAGTGGAGTAAATTTATTCGATTACAGTTTGACGAGCCACTTATCAAGCATTGTTTGATGGAGTTTTATCCAAATTTCCTGATTCGGACTTTTGTCCGGTTTTAAGGCTCAAATACTCCTAACTTCGACGGCTAGGAGGTCCATCACTGACCCATTGGTTTCAATTTCATTTCACTTTGTGAAGAATAATATCCTCCAAAGGACGATTATGTTGACCATATTTTTCTCATAACGCACGAAACATTTGACGTATTGAACAGCCGTTTTGATGATGAAGTTGATGGACCATTTCAACTGAAAAGTGACAAAGCTTGGCAAATACCGAAAATGTACTGGCTCATCTATCAAAAATTCGCGTCATTGGACTATCAAACATGGCTGCTATTAGGTCTCTAAAATATCTTGGTTTTAGCAATAAAACCTTTTTAAAAACCCTTTATTCACATAGATACATTAGAGACAAATCTGAACAATAGTCGAACGAAATCAATTTTAAAATACTGTAAAAAAAATAAATAAAGTTATGTTTTTAATAAATATAAATATAAATATAAATAAATAAATAAAAATAAATAAAGTTGTATAAAAAAAAAAAAAAGTTAAAGTTATTTATGCCAATTTGTTTTCAAGATTCCAAAGTTTATAAGACTTCAAAAACGAGATTAATAATAGAGATTTTTTTATTGTGTCTAACGTAACGTTAATTGGTAATTAAAAAATTTATTTTGAGTTAATGGAATTGTTAGTGAACTGCCATGCTTATCAAACATACTTTATTGCACCTTTTTCTAATACTGAATAGATTTTTAAGGTAATTTTACCATAATATAATTTTGGCCTGCTAATAGTCTTCCTTATATTTGCCTGCGGTCAATCGATCCTGCGTATTCCGTGCCTTAACACGTGTATTGGAGATTAAAGTTCAAGGAAGGAACTGTTTATTAAGTCAAAAGGCCAGCGGGTTCGGATAAGTACTTTCAAGTCAATAAAGGTGATTTCTCTTGGGGCGTAGTGCCTGGGAATTGGTCAATAGTCAACATCATCAATAGTTTTATCAAACATTTTATTATTATAAAACAATAAATAATTAAATTCACATAAATGCTTAACTTGTTATATATTGTCATTGTTTGTTTTTTCATGGTCTTTGTTTATGATACCATTTCATATACCATTGAAAGGACAAAACAATCAATCATAGAAATAGTGCCATAGTTACCACAAAGAATTTAATTTATAAAATTAACAGAAATTATGCTAAACAGTAAACTAATATTTTATATTTTTTTTTTTTAAGCTGATAACAAAGAATGGCAAACAGATATCGATATTTTTGAAACATCAAGGTTTTCATCAAAGCCATTAAACAGATCTTAGTATCAGAGATTTGAAATAATTATTCAAAAATTCATTGTTGAATATCTTCATCCATTAAGTGATTTATTGAATTACCAAGAAAAAAAATAACTCCCCTCAAAATTTGAGTCTTTACGTTTTAAGATACGTTGAATCCAAATATCGAATAAAATAAAAAAATCCGTCCGTCCTCCGTACGCCGTCCGCGTCTTTTTTGCGTACCTTTTTTTTGGACCTATTTTCTTAAGATTCGGCAACAAAGTACCTAGTCACCCCCACTAATTTCCCGGCGCTCGTGTATCTTGACGCTCCTTGTTCATTTCTTCATGTCCTGGCCCCTCTATCTTCCAATCGCCTTCTCCCAGTTTCATCGTATGGCTCTCCACTTTATTTTTCCTTGGATCCATCCTCCATTTTTACCAGCTTCTTTGTCTTTCCTTTTACCCTTTCCCATTGAAGTTCGCCTCCATATTTTCCCTCTTTGCCGTTCAAGCTCCTATTCTGACGACATTTCCTGCACATCTTAGCCTACTTACTCATAAGAAAAGTCTTGTGAATGGATATACCAGATATTTTTACTTCCTTGTACGAAGTAAAGGGAGTATTGTAATCGCGAAAATTTTCGGTTTTCAGATTTCAACGGAAATATCCATTTTGACTAGTTTCGTCGTGGCGTCTGTACGTACGTACGTTCGTTCGTATTTCGCATAACTCAAAAACGGTTAGCCGTAGAAAGTTGAAATATTGTATTTAGGATTGTTGTAAAATCTAGTTGTGAACCTCGCTTTTTGGTCTCTGCTTAATCACCGGAAGGGGTACTTTACTTGAAGGTCATAATTGATTTTCCATCAAATATTATATTAACATACTTTGAAAAACTTTTCAAATTTGGTATTTATAACTTATATATTGATCTGAATAACATACTAGATTTTGTTAAAAATTGGAAAACCGGAAGCGGTACTTTACTTGAAGGTCATATTAGACTTTCATCAAAAATTATATTAAAATATAATGTAAAACATCTCAAATTTGGTAAATAGGACTTTTATATCGATGTGAATGTATTTACTATATTTTATTAAAATTGGTGAGCCGAAAACGGTACTTTACTTGAAGGTCATAATAAGCTTACATCAAAAATTATATTTAAATTAAATACATAAGTCATATGTTTCGGTAATAAAGGTTACAAACGAAATTTTGTTTCCAATCCAATTAAACATTTTTATTACTTGTTTTAAGTTTAAAATTTAGTGTAAAATACTGGTTTTCCTCCCTATTTGTGTGTGTGTGTGTGTCAATAGATGGATGTCGCGACGCCGAGTGTTGTTTTTGAGATACTGCGATCTTCGGAAACTAGTAACCAAATTCAGGATCACTTTTTAAGCCACCGATTTATAGTTTAATAGGCTTACAAGGAAGTCATGTGTTGTCCACATCAGATATTTTAAATATAACTATTTGGAAATAATTGACCATACATCATTTGCAGCATTTTTTGTTTTTGTTTAAAAAAAAAATTAAAAAACAAAAAATTTGTGTGCTCATTCCTCAAAAATATGTCTAACCGTAAGAATGGAGTTACAATATTGACATGATGGAGGTGGCAGTATCATTCAGTCTTTTTGGAGGGTTTTCATCTTATAAATATTTACCAACGAAATTGACAACCTCATTTTTTTTTTTTTTACCTCATTAACTTCTCTCGATACGTGAGAAACTTAAGTTGTTTATAGCTGCAGACGTGTTGTCCCGATTGAAATCCAATTGGGCACCTATGGATTGGCTAGTAAAGACGAACAAAAATATGTCTGGCTTAATCTAAATGGCTCTAATAATTTAGGGTTGTTATGCTGGAAGAATATGGTATATACTTGCCTCTAGAATTCTTCCATAAACTTATTAAATTATTATTCATGAAGTCGAGTTAGGAAACGGAGGAATATATTCAAATGTAGGAAAAACAAATTACAGACACACAACTCATGTAATTTCCCTTAAGGAGCATTGCTCAGTAATAAAGGATACAGCTCCACAATTTATCATGAGCGAGAAAGTAAAGTCAATAGTATAGAATCTCTCTATTTTTTTTCTTAAGAAGATCTTTCACTGTCAAATACCACTGACGCAAGTTTTCGGAGGATAAAAACTATCGTGTTATTTTACTTAAACAGTAATCATAAAAAGCTGTTGGTTATCAACACTACTTAATTACCTCATCAAATATTAAAATTATGAATATTTTTTTAAATGTAAAATTGGCAAAATTAGTTTTTTAAAACAATAGAATACTTACTTTGTAATAATGCTACAGAATAAATTATCATTTGATACAAGTTTAAACAATATTATTGAATTCCAAAGCTTTTTCTTTTGAATAATAATTTTTTTTCACAGTAATAATCTAATCATTTGTCAATTCTGTAACAAATAAGTGGACAATTTCACCAAATCACTCTCTATTAGGTATAAGTTATATAGTTCCATAAAACAAATGTTTATATTTTAACACTAATTCAGATTTTCAATTAGTTTTTTTTTTGTCACTAGTCTTGCTACAGATCTCAAAGGAAGGAGACCAAAGTTAGCTCGAAAGTCTCTAACTTAATACCTAACTTTACGAAACTCTACCAGTCTTACAAGAACTTAACTTCTGTACATTTCAGTAATAGGGAACGTATTCCAGATTCAAGAAGTTTCCAGACGTATAGGTCTTATCGAAAGAAGAACTGTACAAAAATATTTTATTACCATAAATACCAATATATGAGATAAATAAACGGAAAAATAAATAACATAAAGTTGTGCAAAATATTTGATGTGATCCAGTAGTAATATTTTTCCAACATTGTCAATGAAGGAAAATAAACTTCAAACATTAAAAAATTGAAAATAAATATTATTAAGAGATAATGAAGTTACAATAATTTAAAAGTACAAATTCCTTGGAGATATTTTAATACATAATTAGGTGCAAATTTTAATTGATAATAAGGAATATCTATTTACAATACTTTTGGAACTGAATGGAAAGGAAGTAACTGAATAGGCGGGATCTAAAGTTAAAGTGCTTTATAGTGCTTACTTACATATCCTCAATGAAGACATAGTACATGCATGTAAAGTAAATACAATAAAACTGCTTTTGATTATTGTTTTTAAACAACACTTACTTTTAAAAAATTCATCGTTGAAAGATCATTAATTTATTAAATTACTTCAAAATAGAAATAAAAACATATTATAGTAGGTAAAAAAAAGAATCATTAATCGTCCACGCGTTAATTATTTATCAGTGAAGCCATTTTAAGCAATTAAACTCTTGTATATATTTAAAATCCGTTCAATTGTCAGTCACTTGCTGTATAATTAAACTAAATTCGCCTCAACTTTTAATTAGTTTTTTTCCCACATGTGCATGGCAAATTCGAAATGATTAAAACTATTAGAGCTTTTGCAATGAGTAGAAAATTTCGTGAGGAGATTTATCTCTTTAATGAGCAGAAGCCCTCTCATTAAGGATGAAAATTTGTGTGTTGATACAATGGATATCGCTCCTAGTAATCAGGAATGACACTTGAAAACTATAAAAAATTTTCCCGCCCCCCAAAAAAATTGATGGGACATGTATGGATGGCCAGTGCCCAGTTAAGTACATCAAATTTCATTTAAGTTTTTTCATATTTTATCTTTTATTAAATACAACATTTATCTTAGAGTGCTTAGAGTCACCTACAAACACAGCAACAAATAAATCTATTTACTGTCTTTTAATTATTTACTTAAAAAAAAAAGTCGCATATTATAATAATAAAAATAATACATATACTATAAAAGCTCAGTACGCTTACAAAAAATTATATAGACCAAAAACTTCAACATATTCAAATAACAATAAAAAAAAAAGCTTTGTCAAGCTGAGATAATAGTTTATATGTATGATTAATAAAAGGACGATTATATCTAAAAAGAAAAAACAATTTTTTTTTTCAATTCAATTCAAGTAATTATAAATATTATATTAAAATATAACATTGGATTTATGCAGCAGAATAATAGGTATAACAACATTTTTTTTTTCTTTTCGGTAAGTTTCTTTCATTGTTCAAATAAAATTACTAATATTATCTTAGCTAGAATGTAAAATGAAATAAAAATTGCATTAATATTATCTCAAATAGAAATATTAAAAACAATTTTCCGTCCTGCCGTGAAAAAATCTGCCATTATCTGTATAGTTTTTATTTCATCTGTTCTCCACATTATTTAATCCTGCTTTTGTTCTTCCGTTACAAATTCATATTTTTATATGTAGTATTATTTGTTACCACTATTATTTACTTCCTTATAAGATAACTTATTTCTAAGTTATCTTCAATCCGCTTTTATTATTTATCACTTATCCTTATATTATTTACTTCTATCTTTATACCAACAATATTTCATATCTCTCTTGTATCTCTGATTTAATTTCAGCTCTGATGATGGCTCGCATGTTTGGGCCGAAACGTCGGTTTTTACAATAAAAATATCATGTTGACTGAATCCCGACTATTTGTTCCGTGATAACTTATAAAAGTTAGGTAATGACATTGATTATCGAAAAAATCTTTAGCTTTTTTATAGTCACATTTTTTATTTTTAAAACAGTAGAATATAATTATTTTTAAAATATAATTTCATAGAAATTGAAATTTACCTTAAAAATTGAATTAAAAAATTATTTTTTTTTAACGGTAACCGTATTTTTAATTTTTTTATCTATTCAATCTTTAAAATATCACCTAGAAGGTAAATAACAAAAATCATGAACCAAATTTTATTTCATTAAAAATAGTTATCCATTAATATCCCTATTTCTTATTATTAAATACCGTTATTCTTCGTAGTTTTATAATATATCAACGTTATAATTTTTGCATTCTCTTTCTCCATTGCTGTCAAATGTAGTTTTAAAAGCACAAAAAGAAAAAAAAAATCAAGTTTACAGTGTATGTTCTACCAGTAGGGCTGGTTTTCTTGGGAATATATTGAGATATTTTATTTATATTTTGCTTCCCTGCCCTATCTCATATCAGGAACCGAGTGCGTTATAATAGCCTCGTATATTTCATGTTTAAAGTTATTTACCTCACGTCAATTTTGCCTTCAAAAAGGGGAAGGAAAAATATATTGAGACGATTATTGAAAACCATAATGGAGAAAACGTATTTTTTTTTTATAAATAACAGAAATTAGAATGCATCTAATGAGTTATTAATTAGTTGAGATTTTGGTATGAAATCATTTTTTTTTTCTATCTAGATTATTTCAACGGAGTTCTAAAAGGAATCAGATATAAAAACCGTTTGGGAAACCTGCATCAACATGCATAATTCCTAGAAAAGAAATTTCAAATTTCTGCTCAATTCAGAAGACGTCTTAAAGTATTTCTTCAATACATAATAATGAGGTTTAGGTTGATAAATAAAATTTATTTATCTAAATATTTAATTACCTTTAGTAATTACAATGTATTTATAAGAAATTGTTATCTTGGCATTCTACCTTTTTAATTACTTTCTTTTTTATTATTTTGGAAACTAGTAATCCTACAGAAAAATATCTTAAGGAAGAAGTTGGTCGGAGGGTGCGGTCAAAAAGTAACGCTTTAGTAAGTAATATTTATATATTATTTGTGCCAACGTTTCGGCCTAAGTTTTAGGCCATCTTCAGGGCAGAGAGGCCTGTAGTCGAGAGCCAAATTGACTCCACGCCAGTTGGCGCTCGACTACACGCCTCTCTGCCCTGAAGATGGCCTAAAGCCTAGGCCGAAACATTGGCACAAATAATATATAAGTATTACTTATTAAAGTGTTTTACCTAATGTATCAACACCTGTCTTCATGTATCGGTTATCTTAAAATATTTCCTGAAGAATTGTGTAAACCTCTATTTAAATTTTTATTTTAGGCTCTATAAATCTAATTGTCTTGGTGCTGAAATAATAAAAAAAAAGAAACATATTTTTTGAAAAATTTAGCACTTTAAAAATATTTATGAGAAGTAACTATGATTACTATATACTATACTACTGCTTAGTTATGAAAAAAAGTATATATACGCAATATAAAATAGTTTTTTTTGTGTGTTTTTTTCCAGTTCGAGCTTCTTTTACTTTCATCAAGGCTGCACATACACCTTAAAACCAGAAAAAGTCCGATTTTGGAAGTTTGTGAAGAACTTCATTAAACTTATCATTCTTCGAGCTTGAAAAATTATCTTCATCACTCTGAATCTTTCAGGATGTCATACAATTCTCTCCTGGTGAACTTCTGGACGGTTTAAATAGTATGTAAAAGAAAATACCAACATAAAAAATTACAATGTTGAAAGAATTATATTATTTTACTCATTATAAATTGAAGTAATTAAAAACAAAATGGCGGACGAGGACAGAAATTTTTTCATAAAATATATTTGATATTTTACATTTATAATCAAAATTTAACCCGACAAGACAACACCATTGTCCGATAACATTAAGTAAACAAAAACAGTTATAAACAGTAATTTTTCATAAATATGGTTCGTAAACGAACAATGTAAGGAGTAAATCAACAAAACGATAATTTTTAAAAAAAGTACATTAACAAACACACAATTCAATATGGTAAACAACCACAAAGAAAACCGCTAATTAACTATCTCACTTGAATGGTTGGTAATGTCTGGGGTCCAATTGACTTTACAAGAAGTGGCAAGAGTGGAGGAAATTTATTCGATTACAGTTTGACGAGCCACTTATCAAGCATTGTTTGATGGAGTTTTATCCAAACTTCCTGATTCGGACTTTTGTCCGTTTTTAAGGCTCCAATATTCCTAACTTCGACGGCTAGGAGGTCCATCACTGACCCATTGGTTTCAATTTCATTTCACTTTGTGAAGAATAGTATCCTCCAAAGGACGATTATGTTGACCATATATTTCTCATAACGCACGAAACATTTGACGTATTGAACAGCCGTTTTGATGATGAAGTTGATGGACCATTTCAAATGAAAAGTGACAAAGCTTGGCAAATGCCGAAAATGTACTGGCTCATCTATCAAAAATTCGCGTCATTGGACTATCAAACATGGCTGCTTAGGTCTCAAAAATATCTTGGTTTTACTAATAAAACCTTTTTAAAAACCCTTTATTCACATAGATACATTAGAGACAAATCTAAACAATAGTCGAACGAAATCAATTTTAAAATACTGTAAAAAAATAAATAAATAAGCTAAACTAAAAGTTAAAGTTATTTATGCCAATTTGTTTTCAAGATTCCAAAGTTTATAAGACTTCAAAAACGAGATTAATAATAGAGATTTTTTTATAGGGTCTAACGTAACGTTAATTGGTAATTAAAAAATTTATTTTGAGTTAATGGAATTGTTAGTGAACTGCCATGCTTATCAAACATACTTTATTGCACCTTTTTTTAATACTAAATAGATTTTTAAGGTAATTTTACCATAATTTAATTTTTGCCTGCGGTCAATCGATCCTGCGTATTCCGTGCCTTAACACGTGTATTGGAGATTAAAGTTCAAGGAAGGAACTGTTTATTAAGTCAAAAGGCCAGCGGGTTCGGATAAGTACTTTCAAGTCAATAAAGGTGATTTCTCTTGGGGCGTAGTGCCTGGGAATTGGTCAATAGTCAACATCATCAATAGTTTTATCAAACATTTTATTATTATAAAACAATAAATAATTACATTCACATAAATGCTTAACTTGTTATATATTGTCATTGTTTGTTTTTTCATGGTCTTTGTTTATGATACCATTTCATATACCATTGAAAGGACAAAACAATCAATCATAGAAATAGTGCCATAGTTACCGCAAAGAATTTAATTTATAAAATTAACAGAAATTATGCTAAACAGTAAACTAATATTTTATATTTTTTTTTTAAGCTGATAACAAAGAATGGCAAACAGATATCGATATTTTTGAAACATCAAGATTTTCATCAAAGCCATTAAACAGATCTTAGCATCAGAGATTTGAAATAATTATTCATTGTTGAATATCTCCATCCATTAAGTGATTTATTGAATTATCAAGAAAAAAAATAACTCACCTCAAAATTTGAGTCTTTACGTTTTAAGATACGTTGAATCCAAATATCGAATAAAATAAAAAAATCCGTCCGTCCTCCGTACGCCGTCCGCGGCTTTTTTGCTTGCCTTTTTTTTTTTTTGACCTATTTTCTTAAGATTCGGCAACAAAGTATCTGGTCACCCCCACTAATTTCCCGGCGCTCGTGTCTCTTGACGCTCCTTGTTCGTTTCTTCATGTCCTGGCCCCTTTATCTTCCAATCGCCTTCTCCCAGTTTCATCGTATGGCTCTCCACTTTATTTTTCCTTGGATCCATCCTCCATTTTTACCAGCTTCTTTGTCTTTCCTTTTACCCTTTCCCACTGAAGTTCGCCTCCATCTTTTCCCTCTTTGCCGTTCAAGCTCCTATTCTGACGACATTTCCTGCACATCTTAGCCTACTTACTCATAAGAAAAGTCTTGTGAATGGATATACCAGATATTTTTACTTCCTTGTACGAAGTAAAGGAAGTATTGTAATCGCGAAAATTTTCGGTTTTCAGATTTCAACGGAAATATCCATTTTGACTAGTTTCGTCGTGGCGTCTGTACGTACGTACGTTCGTTCGTATTTCGCATAACTCAAAAACGGTTAGCTGTAGAAAGTTGAAATATTGTATTTAGGATTGTTGTAAAATCTAGTTGTGAACCTCCCTTTTTGGTCTCTGCTTAATCACCGGAAGGGTTACTTTACTTGAAGGTCATAATTGATTTTCCATCAAATATTATATTAACATACTTTGAAAAACTTTTCAAATTTGGTATTTATAACTTATATATTGATCTGAATAACATACTAGATTTTGTTCAAAATTGGAAAACCGGAAGCGGTACTTTACTTGAAGGTCATATTAGACTTTCATCAAAAATTATATTTAAATTAAATACATAAGTCATATGTTTCGGTAATAAAGGTTACAAACGAAATTTTGTTTCCAATCCAATTAAACATTTTTATTACTAGTTTTAAGTTTAAAATTTAGTGTAAAATACTGGTTTTCCTCCCTATTTGTGTGTGTGTGTGTCAATAGATGGATGTCGCGACGCCAAGTGTTGTTTTTGAGATACTGCGATCTTCGGAAACTAGTAACCAAATTCAGGATCACTTTTTAAGCCACCGATTTATAGTTTAATAGGCTTACAAGGAAGTCATGTGTTGTCCACATCAGATATTTTAAATATAACTATTTGGAAATAATTGACCATACATCATTTGCAGCATTTTTTGTTTTTGTTTAAAAAAAAAATTAAAAAACAAAAAAAATTGTGTGCTCATTCCTCAAAAATATGTTTAACCGTAAGAATGGAGTTACAATATCGGCATGATGGAGGTGGCAGTATCATTCAGTCTTTTTGGAGGGTTTTCATCTTATAAATATTTACCAACGAAATTGACAACCTCATTTTTTTTTTTTTACCTCATTAACTTCTCTCGATACGTGAGAAACTTAAGTTGTTTATAGCTGCAGACGTGTTGTCCCGATTGAAATCCAATTGGGCACCTATGGATTGGCTAGTAAAGACGAACAAAAATATGTCTGGCTTAATCTAAATAGCTCTAATAATTTAGGGTTGTTATGCTGGAAGAATATGGTATATACTTGCCTCTAGAATTCTTCCATAAACTTATTAAATTATTATTCATGAAGTCGAGTTAGGAAACGAAGGAAAATATTCAAATGTAGGAAAAACAAATTACAGACACACAAATCATGTAATTTCCCTTAAGGAGCATTGCTCAGTAATAAAGGATACAGCTCCACAATTTATCATGAGCGAGAAAGTAAAGTCAATAGTACAGAATCTCTCTAATTTTTTTCTTAAGAAGATCTATCACTGTCAAATACCACTGACGCAAGATTTCGGAGGATAAAAACTATCGAAAATATCCTTCATAAAAATATGTACTTCTCATCGTTCATTACATTGAGATTTGTTATATTTATATTACAATATATAAATTATATTACATTATATATAATATTTAATTTGTTATTTTACTTAAACAGTAATCATAAAAAGCTATTGGTTATCAACACTACGTAATTACCTCATCAAATATTAAAATTATGAATATTTTTTTAAATGTAAAATTGTCAAAATTAGTTTTTAAAAATAATAGAATACTTACTTTGTAATAATGTTATAGAATAAATTATCATTTGATACAAGTTTAAACAATATTATTGGATTCCAAAGCTTTTTCTTTTGAATAATAATTTTTTTCACAGTAATGATCTAATCATTTGTCAATTCTGTAACAAATAAGTGAACAATTTCACCAAATCACTCTCTATTAGGTATAAGTTATATAGTTCCATAAAACAAATGTTTATATTTTAACACTAATTCATATTTTCAATTAGTTTTTTTTTTTTTTTTTGTCACTAGTCTTGCTACAGATCTCAAAGGAAGGAAACCAAAGTTAGCTCGAAAGTCTCTAACTTAATACCTAACTTTACGAAACTCTACCAGTCTTACAAGAACTTAACTTCTGTACATTTCAGTAATAGGGAACGTATTCCAGATTCAAGAAGTTTCCAGACGTATGGGTCACATCGAAAGAAGAACTGTACAAAAATCTTTTATTACCATAAATACCAATAAATGAGATAAATAAACGGAAAAATAAATAACTTAAAGTTGTGCAAAATATTTGATGTGATTTCCAGTAGTAATATTTTTTCCAACATTGTCAATGAAGGGGCCGTGTATTTATATATTAATAATAATAAATTCTTTATTTATTCTGGGACATGTTCCTTTAGAATAACATTACAGACAATATTGTTGAGTTTTAAGGCCTTAGATTAACATAAAAAAAAAGAACAAGAGAATCATCAAATAATAAAAAGATAAATAAATAAATAAAAGAATAAAAAAAAGAAAGATGAAATTATACAAAATCATAATGATATTACTTTTAAGTCTTTAAACAAAAATAAACTTCAAACATTAAAAAATTGAAAACAAATATTATTAAGAGAGAATGAAGTTACAATAATTTAAAAGTCTTAATTACACATCTTCAATGAACACAAAAGTACATGCATGTAAAGTAAATACAATAAAACTGCTTTTGATTATTGTTTTTATACAACACTTACTTTTAAAAAATTCATCGTTGAAATATCATTAATTTATTAAATTACTTCAAAATAGAAATAAAAACATATTATAGTAGGTAAAAAAAAGAATCATTAATACTCCACGCTTAAATTATTTATCAGTGAAGCCATTTTAAGCAATTAAACTCTTGTATATATTTAAAATCCGTTCAATTGTCAGTCACTTGCTGTATAATTAAACTAAATTCGCCTCAACTTTTAATTAGTTTTTTTCCCACATGTGCATAGCAAATTCGAAATGATTAAAACTATTAGAGCTTTTGCAATGAGTAGAAAATTTCGCGAGGAGATTTATCTCTTTAATGAGCAGAAGCCCTCTCATTAAGGATGAAAATGTGTGTATTGATACAATGGATATCGGTCCTAGTAATCAGGAATGACACTTGAAAACTATAAAAAATTTCCCCCCTCCAAAAAAATAGGTGGGACATATATAGATGCCCAGTGCCCAGTTAAGCACATCAAATTTCATTTAAGTTTTTCCATATTTTATCTTTTAATAAATACAACGTTTATCTTTGAGTGCTTAGAGTCACCTACTAGTCTTACCTTAGTCTACCTACTAGTCTACCTTAGAGTCGCATATTATAATAATATAAATACTATAAAAGCTCAATACGCTTACAAAAAATTATATAGACTAATAACTTCAACATAATAAAATAACAATAAAAAAAAAAAAGCTTTGTCAAGATGAGATAATTTTATTAGTTTAGATGTATGATTGATAAAAGGACGATTATATCTAAAAAAAATACTTTTTTTTTCAAATAACTTCAAATAATTATAAATATTATTTTAAAATATAATAGTTGATTTATAAATCAGAATAAAAGGTATAAAAACTTTTTTTTTTCTTTTCGGTAAGTTTCTTTCATTGTTCAAATAAAATTACTAATATTGTCTTAGCGAGAATGTAAAATGAAATAAAAATTGCATTAATATTATCTCAAATAGAAATATTAAAAACAACTTTCCGTCCTGCCGTGAAAAAATCTGCCAATAAATGGAAAAACTGAAAACAATTTTCAACTTAATGAACTTTAATCACCGATCGGCATTGGTAGTTAAGTACCGGCGTACCTTAAATGGCCACTGGCCATATTTGTACCACCAAAAACGAAATTTGGCTAGAGCGCGCTGACAAACAATTCTAAGCCTTCAAACGATTTTTTTTGTACCATCTGCCGTTTAGGGGAATGAATTAAAATAATAATATTATAGTTTATTATTTTTGTAAATGTATCGCCTTTATTTTAGAGAGAAATTTTATCAAGTCGGATATAATTCTCACAGATTGCTTTTCTCATAGAATCAGCTAGTCTAGTCTGTCATCTATTATTTATACTAGTATATTCTAGCTTTATCTGTATAGTTTTTATTTCATCTGTTCTCCACATTCTTATTTAATCGTGGTTTTGTTCTTCCGTTACAAATTCATTTTTTTATATGTAGTATTATTTGTTACCACTATTATTTATTTCCTTATTTCTAAGTTCTTCAATCCGCTTTTATTATTTATCACTTATCCTTATATTATTTACTTCTATCTTTATACCAACAATATTTCATATCTCTCTTGTATCTCTGATTTAATTTCAGCTCTGATGATGGCTCGCATGTTTGAGCCGAAACGTCGGTTTTTACAATAAAAATATCATGTTCACTGAATCCCGACTATTTGTTCCATGATAACTTATAAAAGTTAAATAATGACATTGATTATCGAAAAAATCTTTAGCTTTTTTATAGTCACATTTTTTTATTTTTGAAACAGTAGAATATAATTATTTTTAAAATATAATTTCATAGAAATTGAAATTTATCTTAAAAATTGAATTAAAAAATTATTTTTTTTTAACGGTAACCGTATTTTTAATTTTTTTATCTATTCAATCTTTAAAATATCACCTAGAAGGTAAAAAACAAAAATCATGAACCAAATTTTATTTTTGAAAATAAAAATTAAAATCGAAACCCAATACTTTCTCATTAAAAATAGTTATCCATCAATACCCTATTTCTCATTATTAAATATCGTTATACTTTGTAATTTTATAATATATCAACGTTATAATTTTTGCATTCTCTTTCTCCATTGCTGTCAAATGTAGTTTTAAAAGCACAAAAAGGAAAAAAAAAATCAAGTTTACAGTGTATGTTCTACCGGTAGGGCTGGTTTTCTTGGAAATATATTGAGATATTTTATTTATATTTTGCTTCCCTGCCCTATCTCATATCAGGAACCGAGTGCGTTATAATAGCCTCGTATATTTCATGTTTAAAGTTATTTACCTCACGTCAATTTTGCCTTCAAAAAGGGGAAGGAAAAATATATTGAGACGATTATTGAAAACCATAATGGAGAAAACGTATTTTTTTTTTTATAAATAACAGAAATTAGAATGCATCTAATGAGTTATTAATTAGTTGAGATTTTGGTATGAAATCATTTTTTTTTTCTATCTAGATTATTTCAACGGAGTTCTAAAAGGAATCAGATATAAAAACCGTTTGGGAAACCTGCATCAACATGCATAATTCCTAGAAAAGAAATTTCAAATTTCTGCTCAATTCAGAAGACGTCTTTAAGTATTTCTTCAATACATAATAATGAGGTTTAGGTTGATAAATAAAATTTATTTATCTAAATATTTAATTACCTTTAGTAATTACAATGTATTTATAAGAAATGGTTATATTGGCATTCTACCATTTTAATTACTTTCTTTTTTATTATTTTGGAAACTAGTAATCCTACAGAAAAATATCTTAAGGAAGAAGTTGGTCGGAGGGTGCGGTCAAAAAGTAACGCTTTAGTAAGTAATATTTATATATTATTTGTGCCAACGTTTCGGCCTAAGTTTTAGGCCATCTTCAGGGCAGAGAGGCCTGTAGTCGAGAGCCAAATTGACTCCACGCCAGTTGGCGCTCGACTACACGCCTCTCTGCCCTGAAGATGGCCTAAAGCCTAGGCCGAAACATTGGCACAAATAATTTATAAGTATTACTTATTAAAGTGTTACTTTTTTACCGCACCCCCCTCCCCTCCCCTCCTTCTTCCTTAAGATATTCATCTACGGTCAACCAAAACTCACTCCTACAGAAAAATAATAATGATCATTTTTGTAGGAAGTTTTATTTAAGTTAATTTAGTACATCAAGTGATTTTATATATATATATATATATATATATATATATATATATATATATATATATATATAATGGTTTATGATATATTTAAGGAAAAAATAAAATTCTGAACATTATTTTTTTCAGATTTTTTTTTTGTTGGACCTAATCCAATTTAATTATCAATCAATGTATTTATAATTATCATCAATGTATTATAATTTATAATTATCAACATGTAATTATAATTAATTATTTGACTTGAAAATAAATATATATACTGCAAAGATCTGAAGTTGAAGTGATTCCTTCAATATTCTGGAGTGTTTTTTAGCCTTAAATTGAAATTACAATTTAATCACTATTTATTTATTTAAAGCTACAAAACAAATATATTAATTATAATCATTTTAGTTAGTTATTTCGAAGGAAAAAGTTAACTGGCATCTAGCAAGTTTTTTAATTAATCAGATAAAATCTCGGTACTGAAATCTTTTTTTTTTTCAAATGGTACAAATTTTTATGTTTTCAGATCTACTGTTTTTTTTTAAGTTCAAAAATATTTCAATTTTCTTATGTTGAAAAGTTAAAAAAAAAATTATTACACGAAAACTAAATATAATATATTTATTAATGAAATAAATGAAGCAATTTTATTTGTTATCATTTTCTCCTACACATAACCTTAAAATTTATATAAATTATTAATGCATCGTTCAATGTTTACATATATATATATATATATATATATATATATATATATATATATATATATATATATATATATATATATATATATTACATTAATTAATTAATTTAAATACTTGGAAAAATTATCCATATAATCCAGGGAATGACTGCTCAAAACGGAGGTGCAGATGGAAATGAAGGGACGGCCTGAATTGACTTCAGGGATTTGTTTGGACTAGTTAAAAGGTGAATATACTAAAAGTCTCGGGGTTAGTAGCAGAGGCAAAAACAGGACTGGAGATAAGAGAAGGGCATGGTTTTCGATTTTTCGTTTATACCTCGAAAACTGTTGGTCCTAGCTTAAAACACTTTATTAAAAAAAATTGAAGAGCATTCAATTTCCTACACGAATGGTCTTATTAATTTGTTTCCTATCAGTTATAGTTTTAGAAATATACGCTTATTAAACTACTAATGATAAAGATGATAAAAGGAAAAGTACAGTCCAGTTGCCTTGTAGTCAATAATAATTTTTTTTTCCAATTTGTTATTTTGAAGTGAGTATATTTCTTTAACTATAACAGAAACGAAAAAAAAAATAAAAGGAACATTCTTGTAGGAAATATAATGTTCTTGATTTTTTTTTTCATACAATGTTTTAAGCCAGCACCAACTGTTTTCGAAACCAACGAAGATCCGAAAATCATGACCTTCTATTCACATCCTATCTTTGCCTCTGCTCCTAAATCCGAGGACTTATAATATATTTAACCCCAAACCAGTCCAAAGCGCTGAAGTCAATTTAGGCCGTCTACAATCTCCTCATTAACTGGCCTTATAAGAATTATTTTTAAATAAAACGCAAATATAAAATTTAATTACGACAGACTGAGCACTAAATAATAAAATAAATGTACATCATTATTTATTATCTATTTTAAGAATGATGCATAAATTAAACTGTGCGTTTCTCCGACGATAATTTTAACAGCTTGTGTCAGTAATTTTCTTCCTTTATTAAATAGTAATGAACATGTTTGAGATTATGAATCAAGTAAGGTGGTTTTCGAAAAATATTAAGCAGCCATAATTATGTTTTTTGATATATTTAGTTTGGTGAATAATATAATTACTTAATTATTAATCATATAATTAGAAATGGATAGTTTGAAAACTGCAGTTGCTAGTTTGTTGTCAATAGGATCCTAACTGACAGACAGCCCTTAGCAGAAACCAGGCAGACACCCCGTCTTGGAAAATCTTATTTTCTTCCCCCTGCACCCTCTTCAGCACCTGCACTAAGGGTAGGGGACAGCATGCTGGGACTAAACACTATTGCGCACATAAAAGTTAGTTACGCCAACTAGTGCGACCAGTCAGTCTCAACAATAATTATATAAAGGTAATAATAAATTAATTTTAATGTTTTAGTAATACTATTCTTATGCCGGTAAGGTGACAAAATCGAGTTTTTTTTTATTTCAAAAATGTGTTTTTATTATGAATAAACTCTAAAAGAGCTTGTACAATTTTTTTTTAAATGAAAATCTGACATAATTTGATTCATCATTCAAGATTAAATTATCAAAAACTGAAGATTAACCTTTTGTTAAGATAAAAAGAATAAGATATTGATGTTTTATCAGTGGCTTGAGGGACAGCGATAAGCCTAAATAGGCAAACTTCAAGCGATTCTCCTATGAAATTCCACTTTTTCGTATTGTTCTTCCGTATGTTTCCTATTCTTCCGAATGAACGATACACGAGTATTCAAAATAATTGTTTATTATCATGAAACGTTACAACTACGTTTTTGCTATTTTTAAACTATATTTACAAATAAATTATAACCTTACATTTATTTATATTCGTATTTTTTATATAGTATTAGTATTTATTTATAAATATGTATATATATATATATATATATATATATATATATATATATATATATATAATTATATTTATAACATTATATTTATTTTTTTCTACTTAGTCTATCCTCTCTATCGCATCGCAGGTTCAGGATATTTACTTTTTTAAATTATTAATTTGAATAACAAATAGTTACGTTGTTATGATATGAATCTAAGGCCTCATGTATCTCGAATCACAATTATTAACAAACAATTCACTGTTATTTATACATTTATATTAATTTATTTTGAGATAAAGTTCTTTCGCATTGTGAATATTAAGTCAACACATACACTATATGTATATATATATATATATATATATATATATATATATATATATATATATATATATATATATATATATATATATACGTATAAAATATAATAATAACATGATATGATAATAATATAATATACCATTGGTCGTTGGCTCCTTTACTAAATTTTATGAAAAATGATATATCGTCGTTGGCAGTTAAAGGGTTAAATCCAGTTATTTTTCTCATTTTTTGTTATAATTTATTCAATATTTCACCCTTATTTTTCTGGATTAATTTTAAATGCTTCATACAATCACTGAATATTCATTTTCATAACATTTCTTGTTTATATTATGTTTTCCTTTGAATTTTTAATTAGCCCATGTTGTATTTTCGCTCCTTAAATGCCAATAGTGTGTTCTTCTTTTTCCCAGTAATTTTCAAAATTAGTAGCTAAAATCGCCCTCAGCCTGAACTAATGAACTACATCCATTGTAAATTCAAAATAAAATGTTCAATAAAACAAGGAAACCAAAATAAGAAAAATATTGACGAATAAAAATATTAAAATTCTAATTCAATTTTATTTTTTGCTATTGGTGGTGGTTTTGAAAATGGAAATACAGTGTTTGAATAGAATTTATAAAAAAAAAAAAAAAAATGCATATCATTAAAAAGAGAAATAGACCTATAGAAGGGTGTATTTATAAATGTTTACATAGTGGAAGTTCGCACATTGCCTCTATCGTATATTATATTGTCTTTAGATATGAATAGTAACGAAATTTTATAAAAGAAAAATAAGTATCAATAAATCACAGAAGAAGAAAGCATGAAAGCAATATTAAAGCAAAAGAAAAATAGTTTATAAATATAAAATTAGATAAATTATAAACATATTTAAAATATGATGGTCGGTGCCAGTGCCTGAGTGTTGAGCGTGCTTATGATATTTTTTTGTTTCGTTTTTTGGATTTTTTTTTCTTGCCCTCTTTAGTAGGATGTTTTGTTGCAGGTCCACAAATGTAACAAATTTTTTAATCTAGTTTCTGTATTTCTTTGATTTTTTTTAAGAACAGGCCAAGTTTCTGGGATCAGTATATTATGTCAATGTCTCTGCATCAGTATAATCTAAATTATACTTGCTCTTTTATAAAGGTTATAGTGGAATAAGATGTGTTGATATGCTAGTGGATTACATATATTCAGATTCTTTACAGAGCTATAAGCTTTTCCTTTAGGATATTAGAGTCTGGTTTATAAACAAAGAAATATAAAAGAAAATAATACTTTCAAAATAACATTAAGGAAATATTTTCTTTCACGGAAGAGAATAGAATATAAATTCAAAAATATCTGATTCCTGTCAAACTATGTCTATTGACCGGAGATTCGTAGAGACTTCTCGATTTACTGATAAGTGAAATAGATGTTACTATCAGATTTGATTGTATTTTTGACATTTTCAGTGTAAAACCACTAACTGTCAACTAAAATAATTCATAAACGATAGAAGTGTCAAAATACACAAAATCGTAGTCTTAAGTTTAAACTAAATTTTAAAGGCTAGGTATATAACTATTGTGTAAGTAAATATAAATGTGTTAACTTGAAATATTATGTTATTATTTTAAATAATAGAAAAACAAACTTAGCAAATCAATTTCCTGAGAGTATCTATAACATATAAAATAATTCATTTTTTGTTTTAAATTGGAAATAATTGATTAATGATTTTTATAATGATAGTAATTTACGCATAGACATAAAAAAATGGTGGTGAACAAACATCTCATTTGATTGCAAGGAACACTCAGTGGGTATATTCTTCGGCATTAAAAACGCTTTTGATACTATATAGCATGGACCTATATATCCAATAGGTTCAATATCCTCAAGTTGCTGCACCAATGGAGAATGAGGATAAATTTTGCAAATTTCATAAAAGTAAGTAGGCTGACAAAGATAGGTAATGTAATCATGTGGTGAAGCGGTAAATATGAAACTGTTGGAGGAGCGCTTCAGGGAGAAAAGAAAAAGGAAAGGCCAAAAAGTTGAAGGAAATGAAGAAATAATCCAAGTAAGGATGAAGCTAAGAAAGATGCGAGGATGCTTGGAGCCCACAATTGATAAGCCAGAAGGCCGAAGGCCACAATGACCTTCAGCACCAAGGAATTCGTCAACAAAATTCATAACGCAATATCTCAGCTGAATACTGGTCCGATCTAAATGATTTTTTTTTAAGGGAATTTTCATACATTTCAATTAATCATACAAAAAATCGAAAATTTTAGACGGACGGATTTTTTTTTATTCGATATTTGTATTCTATATATCTTGAAACGTAAAACTTCAAATTTTGAGGAGATATGGGTTAAAAAAAAATTCTTGGTCCATTAAAAAGATCTATAATTGAAAATAATAAACCAAAAGCTTATATATAAATTGTTTTTTTTCCTTCTTTCTTTAAAATTGTATGCTGATTCCAAAACACCTTAGATTTCCACTCTATCTTTATATACGACCGATTTAGGGGCTTATAAAATCTCATATCTGCCACCATTTCCGAGAATTCCGAAGTGCAATTGCAATATGTTGAAGCTTCGGTAGATCGTGATAGTACTTTCAAAATGTCCAAGGTGATATCAAGATCTCAAGCTCCCAAGACTTATCTCTTGGATTAAGCAGCTCCTGCTGAACTCACCTAGTCAAGAGTTTTTTAAAAGGAAAATCGAACTATTAGTTTAATTGTGAAAAAATATTTAAATGAATTTATTATGCTTTATAAACTTACCTAATATCTACATACATACATAACCGTCGCAACAACTCGTCACCGAGGTCGTCTCAAGTAGCCTCCGCCAATTGGCTCTGTCCTGTGCAGCAGTCCTCCAGTTCCACACGCCGAGAAGAGTCCTAGCATCTTCAGCAACACCATCCATCCACCTTGCGTTCGGTCGTCCCACTCTCCTTTCCCCGAAGATCTCTTCTGTGGCCACCTTCTTCGGAATCTCCTAGGTTCTTTCGTCTTCTCCATGTCTCGCCTACTTTGATAGGTCCATATATCCTCTTCAATATCCTCCTTTCGAATGCAAAGAGCTGTTTTTCATCCACCTTCTTAATGGCCCATGCCTCCGAGGCATAAATTAGTACTGGACGGACTATAGTTTTGTATAGACTGATTTTTGTCTTTCTTGACAGATATCGGCTCCTGATTTTTTTTGATAAGCTGTAGTAGCACCATTTAGCGGTTATTATCCTACGCTTGATTTCTTGGGAGATATCTTTTTGGGAGTTTATCTCGCTTCCCAAGTAGATAAAGTTGTTGACCACCTGGAATCTATGCTGTCCTATCTCGAAGTACTCCTCGTGGTTTCCTAGCCCTTCAACCTGCATATAGTTTGTTTTTTGCTGATTTACTTTTAATCCAACTTTTTTTCCAGCTTCCTCGAGGGCAAGAAATGCTTCCCTTAGGGCTTGTTATGATCTGGCCATTATGTCAAAGTCGTCAGCGTAACCCAGCAGCTGCACCCGTTTGTTGAACAAGGTCCCTCCAACCTGAACATCAGATCTCCTGACAGCTCCTTCTGCGGCGAGGTTGAAGAACAGCCATGCAAGTGCATCTCTCTGCCTCACTCCACTACCTAATACCTGTAATACAAAATAGTTAATTTAAGGTATTTTAATAATCATATGTTCATAAACTATAACACTGAAGTCTGACTGAAAGTCACCCTACTCAATTTCTGAATGAATAGAAAAGCTGTGTAATTTTGGTGAAGCTTATCAAAAACCTTTAACGTTTATTTTTTAATGTTAAAGACTATTTAAAAAAAAAAATCTGGTGTCCAGATCACACGACTTTCCTTACCAATTTGTGTGACTATCGAAAATAAAAACTATTTGCTGTTTCTTCCTTAATTTTAATCCGAATAATGTTTTTATGTTTAACTTTATAGACACTTGAATTATCTTTCAAATAAGCGTCTAGATTGTTCCGGGAGATGTATAGTCAAACAAAATAAATAAATAAAAATAAAGGTGAACCCGTTTCCAAAGGAACATGTACAGAATACTTGATTATGCGTATAAAGTTCAATACGCTATATCTTTGCTAATATTTATCCGATTTAGATGGTTCTTGTATTGTTTTGTCGGGAATTTAATGAGATTTAGAATAAACATCCAAAAAATATTCTTTTCTTTAAAACTTTTTTCTCTGCTTTTTCTCGAGGATGTACCATATATATGAATAGTTAGAAAGCTTTATGTAGAAGAATTTAGGCAAATTTCATCAAAATTGTTAGAGCCGATTTTGCGCTACACTCTGGTACATAGGCATCGGGTGACAAAACCCCAGATACAATGAAAGCAACAAAATCGGTATATCCGTTCAAGAGATTATCGTGGCACAGACACACTTAAAATTAAATTTTACGAAATTTTATACATGATTGATTTCATTAATCTTTTCTCTATCTCGCATAGTTTCCGATATATCAATTATTTCGCTAATTTTGAAAAAAAAAAAACAGGTGAAGAGGTACCTAAACGTGAGGCAAATTAAAAAAATAAATAGCGATATATGAGCGTGAATATCTTGGTTACTATGTGAGATAGAGAAAAAATGAATGAAATCAATCTAGTATAAAATTTTGTCAGCTCTAATTTTTTATTGGAAAGTCTTATAGCTCGGACGCATAGTTTTTGAGATATAAGCGAATAACCAAAAACAATGACCTTCTGCCGTTTTATTTGTGTAGGTTAAGCGATAAGGCCCAATATTTTTGTAGGCCACTGCTTTAATTAATCACAAAATAGATCCCCAATCATGTGTACTTCGTGGCAGACAAGTGTTAATCAGTAAAACGGTTAACGTAAAATTGGGATGTTTAGGTCTGAAAAAAACTGCCCATGAAAATTTTAGGCTAGCATGACCATTTGATTGTACTGATATTTATTAATCAATTACGTGAAAATCAGCTCGTTGTTGATAAATTTTCATACTCTCATTATTTTGACATATTGGGGGTGGAAGTCACGTCCAACATATTTGTTCGTCAATATTTTTTTTCGATTTTCTTTTCAAACGATATTACGATTCAAGTGAAAAGCAAAGAATACCTTTTTAGTTCACCATTAAATTGTCGTGTTTTCCGATTTATAGATTGCAAGCGGTCCCATTTTGAGAATTTCCGTAGAATAAATGTTGTAGATTACGTTAAACTGAATCCACTCACGAAGTTCTAGACGAGTGTTAATAATTTAAAAAAAAAAAAAAAAGTCTTGTACAGTATACCATATACATTAGCATAAATTGATCTTACTGAATATCACTACAATAATATGAATCCTAAATTATTTGTATAGCCATAATTGTTTTTCACAAGGCCCAGTAGATCTAAAAATTATTAACTGTTTTAGCAATATTTATTAGCTCGTATGTTTTTTATTATTCATATTTTTAAAATACTTTATACTAATTCAAACATTTTTTTATTTTTTTTTTATACCAAGTTATTTTAATCTGATACCTGAGCCTTAACGAACTTCACAAGTTCACAAAAAGGTGCTCTACCGCTACCCGCTGCCCACATTGCCCATAAATGAATATTCATTTTTAGGATGTCTCTTATGATCACTGAAGTAATCAAAGTTTTTTCTCAGTTCCTAGATACTACAGAGAGCTGTGGAAAGAACAAAAAAAAATAGTTTTTTTTTTATTTATTTAGTAACTATTTATTTAAACTCAAAACTGAAATAAATAAATGCACATTATAAGATATGGAATAACACCTAGCAACGCCTAAAAATGCCTGAGATAAAATTCAGAAAAGAATAAACCATATTTGTTGATTTTTGTATGGTCGACAGCCAGTTTTCCGACGTTTGATTCAAGAGTTAACGAATTAACCAACATTTGAGTGCTAACATTTCGTTAAATAAATACTCATTGAGATGGGCTGGCTGCTAAGTTGGTTAGCATTCTTTTACTGTTCAACTGTTATTGCGTATAGTTGCTAGCCTTGAATGCTAACTTGGTAGTCCTAGGTGTGGAAATTTACTAATATATTTTTGCAACTGTTAATTATAATTATATCAAATCGATTAAAAAAAACGGCCTCTATCAATCCCAAGAAAAATAATTTTATTAGTTAAATTAAAAACACATTTTATTAAAAATATATTATAAACGACATTTATTTACGTTTCTGACATTATTTGGTTTTGGCCATTTTCAAACTTTTATATTCATTTATATAACTAAAATGCTAATATCATTTGTCTACTTAAATAAATTAATGTGTACAACACTTGGAAGTACTTCTTTAACATTTAAAGGTTTTATAAAAATAGTTCTTATGAAAGCAGATGTTATTTTATTTTTAAAGTCAATAGTCAATTTGGTAATAATATTTCTTATTTAATAATATACATCGCTTGTTTCCTATATTATTTCATTATTATAAAAAACTCATCTCTCACTTACAATGATCCTTCCAAAAAAATAAAATAATTATGATTACATTTTTTTTCTCAAAATTTTTGTTTAAAAAAAAAATCTAAAGAAATCCATCAGATGAAGATATGAATTCCTAACGCTATTAACTTAAATAATAACTTTTATAAGAGTAACTGTTACTTTTAAAAGTAAGATGAAGTAGGGTACGTGCGCTAATGGTGTAAGTGCTTACACAGACTTTTTAAACATTATAATAATAAAAAGTACAATATTAATTAGTATTAAATTAAATACTAATTATATAGTACAAATTGAATTATCGCCTTAATATATGATAAATAAACAAAATTTGCTGTTCGTTTCAATACTATTGGGCTAATACTATACTGTTTAGAGCCCGTGTATGCATTTACCCCAACCTCACCTTAATCATTTTATGTTTGTATTCTAAATATGTGGGTGGATACTTTATTATTTACTATCTAACTTTTATATTAAAACAACAATTTTGGTAGCTAATTAAAATTCAAACGTTTATCACTATTTATGACTTAGGATACAAACAAAATAAAATTAATAAATTTTATAAATCCGTACTGTATAATTATCATTATTTTTCTTAGTTAGGTGTATCCTCTTTGAATGTTTTACTTTGTTTAAGTAATATTCCAAATGCCATAAAGCAATGAGTGGATGGACTCTAAGTTGATCAAAGGGATTTGTTTTTGTTGAGCCGTGTGGATCGGCCAATTTCGGTCCCAGAATCTTAGCTTTACCCTCCTCGGGACAATCTGTTAAAGTATCGCTGAAGCCAGTCAGATTGGAGTGGGATTAGAAGAAGATGCTATCGAACTCCTGGTCACGTGTAGGATTTATCAAGTCCGACTTTCGCTGGGTATAGCTTATATCAGATGAAGTTTGGGGCCGAAAAAATAGAGGAGTCGAAAAGGAAAAGCAAATGGTATCCGAGACTTAAAGTTCGTATTTACATTATAATATGCGATAATTTTAGAAATGTGGTGTAGTCCTGGTACATCTTAAAGCTAAAAAGGGCCCACCTGAAAACGAAAATTTAAAAAAAAAATATCTGATGTGGACAACACATGCCTAATAAATTATAAATCGGTGGCTCAAAAAGTGATCCTGAATTTGGTTACTAGTTTCCGAAGATTGCAGTATCTCAAAAACGAAACTCGGCGTCGCGACACCCATTTATTGGCACATACACAAATGGGGAGGAAAACCAGTATTTTATACTCTATTTTAACACTTAAAAGAAGTAATAAAAATGTTTAATTAGATTGGAAACCAAATTGCGTTTGTAACCTTTATTACCGAAACATATGTTTTATGTATTTAATTTAAATATAATTTTGGATGTAATCCTATTATGACCTTCAAGTAATGTACCCTTTTCGTCTCACCAATTTTAACCAAAATCTGGTAAATACATTCATATCGATATAAAAGTCCTATTTACCAAATTTGAGATGTTTTACATTATATTTTAATATAATTTTTGATGAAAATCTAATATGACCTTGAAGTAAAGTACCGCTTCCGGTTTTTCAATTTAAACCAAAATCTAGTATGTTATTTAAATCAATATATAAGTTATAAATACTAAATTTCAGAAGTTTTGCATAGTATTTTAATACAATTTTTGATAAAAATCAATTATTATCTTGAAGTAAAGTACCACTTCCGGTGATCGAACAGTGACCAAAAAAGGAAGTTCAAAACTAGATTTTACAACAATCCTAAATACGAAATTTCAACTTTCTACGGCTAACGGTTTTTGAGTTATGCGAAATACGAACGCCACGACAAAACGAGTCAAAATGGATATTTCCGTCGAAATCTGAAAACCGAAAATTTTCGCGAATACAATACTTCCTTTACTTCGTACAAGGAAGTAAAAATAAAACTGAAAATGTTTATATCATAACAAATGGCCAGACATTTTTGACTCTTGTTTGTAATATTGTATGTAAAGCAGTAGTATTAGGAGAAAGTGCCCTATTATGAAATACTTTTTGTAAAATTGTCCCAGGGGGTTTCTCTGTAACTAACAGTCTTTTGAAACGTTGAGAATCTTTTTAAAGAATGACATAGCGAATGTTTTTAGAACAGTATTTTCAAATATTTTCTAAAAATGTTGTTTTGGAAAGGGTTGCCCAAATATGAGTGTGTATTCTTTATAAGAGACAGTTTCTTATATGTTTATTTCACAACAAAAAACAAGAAAATTTATCTTTACAGTTTTGATTGGAACTTTGTACTAATACTCAAATAAATCTTGTCTGAATTTGGCATTTTTGATAAGAAGTAGACTTGATACATGTATTTTCTGTCATAGTAGAAAAAAAAAATCTTAGAAAACAAATACTAAAAAAATGATTACTAAGAAAAATATCGACAAATGGAAAAGTCCTGATGTGCCTCAAATGAGACGGACGGAGCCATTTTTTTTTTTATTTTTTTTTTTTTATAAGATCAATTAATCTTATCAAATATGAAAGTTTAGGAATTGTGACTAGTGAAAAATTAACTATATGAAAAGATATATAAAGAGTAAAAATCATTTTTAAAAATAACTTACCTTGTCGGCCAAATAATTGGAATGGCCTGAGTAGAGAATGCTTCAATTGGGAAACATTTTGTTTGTACATGCCTCAATGATAACTAACAAGTAGCTTATGATGCGATTGATAACAAATGAACGTAGAGGAGATGCAGGGGTATGTCACATTAGGCAGATAACACTTGATAACTCTAACCCGACCTTTTTAACAAAACTGTATTATCTCAGTTGATACTTAATATAGTGCTATGTACATGAGCAAATTTCAAAGGTAATTTAATTAGCTACTATTACACTATTATCCAGTTTAATTGACAAACTCTCCGAATTATCCTTAACTAACAGACTTGCAATCTACAAAGAACTAATTAAACCTTTACGGGTATAAGGGATAGAGCTCTGTGGCTCTGCTAAAACTTCAAACATCCAAAGAGTTCAGTCGTTCCAGTCAAAAGTATTAAGAAAAATGGCGGACGAGCCATTCTATGTGACAAAAGATTTGCTTCACAAGGACTAGGGCATCCTAACCGTTTCGGATACTGCCACAGAATACCACGAAAATTTCCACAACAAACTGACTTGCTACAGGTCACCTTAGCACAAACGCTTTAGCGCTTCCACCAAGAACCCACACAACCCACTCCGACGGCTTTCGAAGGGGTGGCTTGGAGAATTGTTAAGTTGACCGCTATACCAGGATGAGCGCAGATTTGCACGTTGCAAAAGTAATTTACAGATGGAAAATTAAATAAATGCCAAAACTAAATAAATAAATCAATAAATAAAAATTAGCTACAACGTATATTATAAAGGTATTTTTGATAAAAAGGCTTTCTTTTAGAAGAAAATGAGAATTAGTCTGAAAAAAACTGATTTATTGCGTTTTTTTTTCTTTTGTTTTTTTTTGTGAGCTGCGCCTTAACGAAACGTAGATATTTTCATCGATATAACATCGCTATAGAATTTGATTAGCTATGAAATGTACCATATTGGTAAGAAATATACCACATTCTACATTCTACCACAATCTAAATAATGAAAGTGTGTTGAGTTAATTTGGAATGTTTTCTGAAACTATAATGAAACATTCCGAGGCAGATCAAGACACGTGGAAGTCCTAGAGAACCACTTACCGCTTTATCCGCCCCTGCTAAGCGGTTTATAAATACTAAATTTCAGAAGTTTTGCATAGTATTTAAATATAATTTATAATGGAAATCAATTATGACCTTCAAGTAAAGTACCACGTCCGGTGATCAAGCAGTGACCAAAAACGGAGGTTCACAACTAGATTTTACAAGAATTCTAAATACAATATTTCAACTTTCAAAGGCTAACCGTTTTTGAGTTATGCGAGATACGCCCCGACGAAACTAGTCAAAATGGATATTTCAATTGAAATCTGAATACCGAAAATTTTCGCGATTACAATACTTCCTTTACTTCGTACAAGGAAGTAATAAGGTCACGAATAACAGAATAGAGGGGAATATGGTTCAGTCATCTCAGTTTGAAAACAATATGTATAAGAGAGTAATTACTAATTAACAATATTGGCTAGTATACAATAAATTAGATGCCCTATCACTGATATTTAAAAAAATGTATTTCCTTTTATTTTTTTTCTTTAACAATGGCTCCATGAATTATGACGAATGAACAGTTAGCTATTGATAAAAGGCAAGGGAAAAGAAAGGAAACTAAATAACTGACAAAACCAATGAAAGGATATTATATTAGATGGCATAAAAGAAATAAACGTAAGTATAAATAATGAAATAGAGAAAGAGAAGATAGTACATCTAAATATAAATACATTGAATATAAATAAAATACTGCAAATACTGTATTAATTTGATAATTATATTATTGTTTGAATGGATAGTTAAAATAAAATACTTTTTAAAACATAAATAGTAAAGTAAATATATATATATATATATATATATATATATATATATATATATATATATATATATATATATATGGTATATAAATATAAATATAAAGTAATTATATATGCTTATTTTATTGGCGTTCACCAAACCGAAAAAATAGTTATGATGATATTCTTTAACATAATTGACGGACTATACAAGTGAAACATGTTAATATTGGAAATAATGATGTTGACTAATTAAGTATAAGATGTACATTTTATGTTATAGATGAAATATTTTTGATAATGGACGAACTTTCCAAAACAACGAACATTTAATAAATGTGGATAGAAGTCTGAAGTTGGTGTGATTATTAAGTTTCCTGAATTCTTATATCATTAGTAGGTATTATCCAACCTTCACACGTAAGTAATTTTTTTGTATATAATGGCTTAGAGCTAATAAAATTATCAACTTATAGTGAGAAATAAGGTAATCGTTCGATTGACATCACATTTTACTTTATAAATAAATATAAATATATTTATGGATGTGAATTTTTTTCCATTTATGTCCTAACAATTATTTATGTCTCAATTTGAGCTTTTTCTTTTTCTCTAGCATACATATATATATATATATATATATATATATATATATATATATATATATATATATATATATATATATATATATATATACAGATATATATTAATATGCTAGAGAAAAAGCTCAAAATGAGACATAAATAATTATTAAGACATAAATGGAAAAATTTCACATCCACAATCAAAATGTAAATAACTAAATATTTCATATAGATATGAAGATTAGGTAAAAAAGAGATAAAATATAAACTCATATGATAAATTAAACAAGTCTATATAATCAACTAAAAGCAATGAGGAAAATACTACTTCCTCTTTTCCTCATAACTATAATATAGGCTTTTATATATATATATATATATATATATATATATATATATATATATATATATATGTGTGTGTATATGGAAAGCACTTAACGAATGTATTATGTATTAGATACAAAGACAAAGTTCATTGGTTGAGCTATTGCCTTGGTATCCCATGTTTTTTTAATTATTTTTTTGAAAAGATAAATATTTCAATTATTTAAAAACAGGCATATGTTATTAATAATATAATATCTAAAAACAATCCCATAACTGAGGAGAAAATAAATATATGTAGCAGCAGAAATTTGCCGCCGTAAAATCCTTTATGACCAAAAATCAGTTATGTGATTTTGATTTTATTAGAAATGATATTTTATCTCCTATGTGCTGGTTGAAAGCGCTCATGTGCTAATAAATCGTAACATGATTTAAATTTATCAAAAAGAATCCTCATATTGTTAGTGTTTATTGAATTAGCAACAGTTCTCGCTAGAAATCACCCATGGGGCACACAATATTAAGATAGTCTTAATATTTTTATATAGGTTTCACAGTTATTTACCTATCCTATTGGAATGTTTATAATTATATTTTATAATATTGCTTCTAAGTCAGTTTTTCGATTGACTTGTAAAATAACGTGTTTGACATAAATGAGGTTTCATGGCAACAACGAAGATTATGAAATCCTGTCCATTTTTTTTTTATTCTCGTAAATAAGTGCGAAGCAGTGAAACGTGTTTATGTTGATGCAGGGCAACACTTTACGAATTAGATATGCATCATATGCTTCCTTCAAAAGGGCGGTAATCAGACAGATAATTGTTGTGTTAAACAAACATCTTTTGTGCCCGTGGATTCGCTGGCCGTATCTAACGAGAGTGCATGCCTCCCCGATCCGATGGAGTGGAATAGACAACTCATAATTACCACTGATTCAATCAGAGCTAATAATTGCGCTGTTTTCCTCTGCTGTTGTCCTCTCTTCTCATTTCAATCGTCCGAGGCCTGTTTGTCACACCCTGTAGGCGTCTGTCGTGATTTTATATTTGCGGTTCTCTTTGGAAATACAACTAGAATTGAGTGCCTCGATGAGAGAACCAGAAAAGTCCAGATCCAGATTTTTAGTGAGAGCCAAATGAAATTAACTCGGACACCAGGTAAGTTCACCGTTACACTTTGAAGAAATCAGCAAATTTATCCGAATTAAACTTTTAAAGAAGAAAGGTAGTATGCATCATTAGCATTGGTCTAAAAAAAAGATAAGTCCCGAAATACATGATTTTTGCACCAAGGAATTACAGAGTTTCCATCGGTCTATGATGTAGTCTTTCCCACATTTTTTACCAGGAGGGAGCTCTGTTACATTCCGCCAATCGAAACAGCTATTATACACAAGTAAAAATAAATTAAAAAAAAAATTTGGTCTTACCTGATTCTTACATCAAGGCCCTCAATTCTTGATCTGATGAAGGCTACTATGAAAATAACCGTTGGTAGATCTGTAAAATTATATTAATAATGATGCCAAGCATTTGTTTTTTATTATCTGAATTTTAAAGCTGATTCATCTAATGTCTTGGAATTAAGAAAAGTAAATGACTTTTAGAACTCGAATAAACCCCAAGTAATAGATCCCTGAACCCGCTTATTCCAGATGTGAGCTCTTTGAAATCCAAGCGCTTCTATCTCTCCAAGTCACTGATTTTGAAACTGAGTGAGCTGAAAGCTGTTTCAACTTGAGTGGAAAAGGCCAATGCTAGGACACGAAATTTTTTGTTTGTTATTTTCAATTATGAACCTTTGTAATCGACCAAGAAAAAAAAATAATAATTACTCCAATTCAAAATTTCAAAAGACGTAGAATCTAAAAACAGAATTTAAAAATAGAAAGCAAACGCCGTCCGAGGCTTTTCTCCGAGACTACAGTCCAATTTTTTTGGCATTTGGCACCAAAGTCACACATGACACCCCCAGCATAATCTTCAGAACTCGACATTTCGTTTCAGAATGGCGCCCGATTAAATGTTTCATACGATCATGCCTCGGCCATTTATAAAGACACAGAAAAACCATAAAGCTTTTTAGAATCGCAATATTAAAGCCTTTAAAAAAAAAAATCAACTGATTGTTAATTTCTTTTTGGAGGGAGGAGGGGAGGGAAGGGAACAGGGAATTTCTATCTAATTGGAAATAATAAACCATAGTACAATAATTTGTAGCGTTTTTTTTTTTCATAATAGATACCAAGCCCACCGCCTTTTCAACCTTCAAGGATGATTACAGGGATGGATGGAACTTGATAGGATTGAACCGAAGGGTTTGGATGCTCGGATAGGTTCCCATGAAATTTTGAAAATAGTGAAAACTAGATTAATATTAGGTACTGAAAGTAGTAAAAAAATATTTATTTTCTACGAGACTAAATTCTAGTGCAACTTATAGCTCAGTTTCATGGTATAACTTTCCTATTCTCGCCCCATTACATCAATGCAGCAAATCAATAGTTCATAAATCGCAATTATCATCCAAGGGATGATCAATAAAGAGAAAAAGAAAAGGTCGAATAAATTTCTCAGGTGAACAATTTTAAGTTGATTTTCTCGCGTAATTACACTTCCCCATTCATCCGAAACAAATATAGCTCATTAAGGAGTTGCTGAGGAAACCACTTAAAGTTTGACCTCAACTCCCGACCCCCTCCGACGGTGTCAGTCCCGGTCATTTGGCTAATTCACGTTTTGATGCGTTTTCAATGTGGACCTTTCGGAAAGGCGCTACGAACTTTAAAAGTTCATTACTCTATTAGAGATGTAAGGGATCTTTGGAAACCTTTCCGTTCCCTGTTGCGAAACAAAAGAGCATGAGGAAGCTTATTCAGCAGTTTCGGGATCGGGTTAATTATAAAGTTGCTCCTACACGACTCTCCCATCGGGGCCGGCCCTCAAGTATCTAACAGACCACTTCCTTATTTCATTAAACAGTATCTCGCCTGATATAATTATAATATTATTCCATTATCTCTAACATGATAGCTATAAGGCCTCAGAATAGTTAAACAGGCTAAACCTAATGGATGATATATTGTTCCGATACTGGACTTTGGGGATACTTGGTAGTGCTGTCAGAAATAAAACTCGAATTAACGAAATCCCGTCGGTCAATAGGTGAAAGTGATTTACTTATCTATCTATTTTTGTGAAGATGAGGATTAGTTCTAACTATCTGTGCCTAAACCAAAATACCCAGCAGGATTTAATAGGAAAAGTGGTTTGAATCAAAATCTCTGAAATTTTGCAGGGAGCTAGTTTTTGTCATTCTGAGCATAAGTTTCCGTTTGCCCAACAAAAATTCTATAACAGGATTTTGAGTTATTTGCGAATAACTCATTTTACTTTCAGGTTAGGACATCGGATGCAGTAACGTATTCAACGATTTATTTATTTCGATTCTTACTGGTTCAGATGTATATTCATACCCACATACAATATATATATATATATATATATATATATATATATATATATATATATATATATAATATATTTATAATATATTTATAATAGATCAGCTTCTATACACTAAAAATATAGGTTTAAATCTACATCTCTAGAATGAGCATACAGATCATTATATATATCAATATATACTCTGTGTGCGTGGGTGTGTATATACATCTGAACCATTAAGAATTTTAAATAAATACATCTATGAATATGCTATTGTATCCGATGCCCTACCATTCCGGTATACTTAATTCGCCAATAACTCAAAATCCTGTCATAGAATTTTTTTAGGCAAACGAAGACTTTTGTTCAGAATGATAAAAACTAGTTCCCTGTACAATTTCAGAGCATTTAATTGAAACCACTTATTCTATAAAATATTGCGGGGTCCTTAACGCTTCAGTTTTGACAATACTCTCAAAAATTAATAATTATAAATTTTATTAATAAAAATTATTATTTTTTAGTTAATCATTGATAATCAGCTGTGTCACGCGGCTTCACATTAATAATTTTTTTTTTTAAATAATAACTTATTATATGTTGTTTAGTTACATTTGTTGCAGACATTTTCTAGGAACAGGGTCAAAAATAAATTTTTATAAACTGTAATTAAGTTTCACGTTTCAATATTTTTTTTTCTCTTACCCTCTCATTTTATTTACAAAATAATTTCACACTTATTAAAAAGTTTGTGTAGTCAACTTTTTTCACGGGTATGGTGGGTATTTAGCTTTATATAATAGTATAGATACAGACGGATGAAGTCGTCATGGCAACGAAACATACAGATATTTATCCTCTTAGGAATTTATTTACGATTACTTCTCAGTTCCTATGGATACAGATCGCGTAGGGTAAAGCCTGAATACTTCCTTGATAAACGGGCTATCCAACACAAAAAGAATTATTCAAATCGGACAGGAAGTTTCTGAAATATTTTTGGGGGATTCTTGATTGTATTTAGTTTTTAGTCTATCAAATACCATTATATCAATATAGGTAAGTCTCATTATTCGGAGTTAAACAAATCCCCGCTCATATCTTCGGATAAAGACTTTTCCAGGGATTCATGATGGAGAGGGGGTTATATATCTATAATAAAGTATAACTTTTACTATTTTCTATAATAACACTCTCGGCTTATCTTAGTTATTAAGAATACCTATAAGGCATAAATTAACATTTTTTTACTCATTGAACAATGCCAAGCCAATTATTCATGCCAATGACAGTACAAATCAATAGAAAATGGTAAGCTATTTTATTAATTATATTTGAAGAGTTTTCTATCAAAAGTTAACATATCCACTTCACAAAAAAAAAAAAAAAAAAAAGATTTTTTTGAGAAATTAATATTCTAAAATTATTCAGTTTATTTCAAATATTAAATTTTTCTACAAAAATTCTTCAGCTTTATAATATAGTATAGATGATACTGAAGCTAAAGTACTTTTCCTAGGTAAGTAGCTAAAGACTTGGTTTCTGTGAAAACGCTAATTTCAGGAACTACCTGTCCAATTAGAAAAAATCTTTTTACATTAGACAGACCGTCTATCAAGGAAGGCTTTAGGAATTATAACATCACGCTACAAAGACAAGCTAAAATGTCCTTGATGTATCTCGTAATGGTAGACGTGAACAAGAAATGGCGGAAGCGGCGAAATGAATAAGAAGTTTTACACTAATTTTTGTTTAATTAAAATAATTATTTCGTATTTCCTTTCATTTGCACACATTTACTCCAAATAATACACATTATTAAGTTTCATTTATTATCATATGTTTCTTTTTTTGAGAACATACTTATTATGACACAGAGTATGTGATTGGATGTCTGGGAGTGATGTGCTGTCTCTGGTTGATGCTTCTTTCTAGATGGTTGATGTGAGATGTGCTATATTTGATCTTCATAGATGTAATTTTTAGGTGTATGTCCTGATGATGTCTGAATTGGAGAAACGTTGATTGATTTTTTATTTGCCGGTATTTTAGAGGCTTAAGGCTTTGTGTTTTAAAAATCTCAAGATATTTTAAAATTAGTTTATGTGTTATAAGTTATAATACTTTAGCAGTTTTTTAATCATTTTCAAACATTATCTGCAAAATATTTGATTTAATGTTTTTAATTTGATTAAATAAATAACTTTTTATATAAGTAAAATTTTTAATAATATTAGAAGTCCACTTACTTAAAATTTCGTTTTTGAATATCCATAGATAATAAATACCATAATTAGTTATCATGGAATATTTATTTATTTCAATTTAATATATAAATAAATATCTCTTATGGGAGCTCTTCAACCAATTTAGTAACTTACACTCTCACGTGAGCAATTAAATAGGATTGTTTCTATGTCTTGGTTGTTTTCAATTATTATAGCTCCTGGTGATTGTTCAAACTTTTGTTTGCAATTTATTTTATTTTAAGAAAACATAAAGGGAATAACTTTGAATTTAATTTGTCATAATCATTAATGTCAAAGGAAAGATAAAAAGAAATAAAATATAAATAAATATTATAGGGATTCACAAATGGTCGTAAAATCGCGTCTGTAACGCAGGATATTGTATCTTTTATACAAAAATTCAATATTTTAAATGCAACAAAACATTAAAAAAGTATTACCAACATTATAAAACAAAACTCAAACTGTATTTATTACTGTCTTCAATGGTTAAATAATTCAATATTTTCGTAATATATTATATAATGATAAAGAATTGTGTGAATAATTTTCCACTAAAAGGGTATCAAACGATTCTATAATTTTTGTCTTTCGTTTGACGGGAAAAGTTCCCCAAGATTAGGTTTAATATGAGTTTCACCGGAGCGTTAACACACAAAGGCAACTTATAAAGTAAAAATTCTTCAAAGTTTCTTTAATAGAGTGCCCGTCATTCAAAGGAAATTAGAAAAAAAAAATGTTGAGACTTAAGGAGATTCCTGAGGAAGAGTCAATGCAGTGAAAACAAATTATTTTATGGGAATGTAAAACTTATTTTAAAATCAAAATACAAATATATCTGTTTTATATGTTTTAAACAGATACAATAAATCATAATGTACTTTAGGAATCATATTAATGATATTCAAACTAGTGCTATTTGATATTGAGATTTGATATACTCATACACAGAGTAGGTTAAAGAAGTTCTCCAAGACGTCTGTTGTATTATAAGACGTATATTGGGTTAGAACATATGAAATGTTCCAGGTATGAGGGAAAGAAAGAAAAACAAACTTTATGCAATATTATTTTTTTCTTTAATGAAATGAAATTTTTTACATAGTCTTCATTTTGATTTAGACTAAGGAAATATAAAAGTATAAGTGGCGCGCTCCTGTTTGAAAGAGAAGGATTCAAATGCAGTAAACAATCAAATAAACAACAATAAAAAATAAAATAAAACGAAACAAATTAAAAAAAAAATTAATTATTCTCTTCAGATCAAATCTGGTCAGTTTCTTCGGAGAAATGGTGGATATTTGGTGAGTGTCCACACAAAACTTTTAAATCTCAACAATTTTTTTTTTAAATTTAATACATTTTATAACTAATTAGGGATCGATAAATTATTTGCAACTTCTATAATTTCGTTTTTATTGAAAACAAGTTTCAAATGCTATGCATTCATCTTCATAATCTTCAGAAAAAACCCATAAATTCATCAAAGACTCGGGAGTTAAATCAATACATCACGTTAATATATATGAAGCACTTGAAATAATAAAATCCAATCCAGATTTTTGCTTAAATGGCCAAATAAATATCTCCACTAGTCCAACCTTAAATTTATTCCCATCCATAACAGAAAAAACTTCTAAACCATACAATTTACCTACAAACTCCTCACCTTTCTTTCATTACAATCATTTCCAATACTAGTTCAGCGCGAGAACAAAGCAAACCTTTTCTGTTTGATATAATCTACTTAAACCTTGGTGAGTACCAACATGTATTTGATCTCTTGTCTTAATAAAATTCATAATTCATAAATGTTTTATAATAATAATTTATATTGCATTTAATTTAATATGTATAATAATATCAAACGGTATTTTGAATTCCATATTTTTTGTGTGTTTTTAGAACTGAGGATGAATGTATAACATTTGAAACTAATTTGTGATAAAAACAAAATTATAGAAGTGGCAAATAATTTATCAATCCCTAATTAGATTGACCATGCGTACGTCAACTGATTAATTTATATCATGTTCGAAGAAACTTTTTGGCTTTGAATCAATAAACTCGAGAAATAGATTTTTTTTTTCTTGTTTTGAATTATTTTGTTTTTTAATAAAGCCTCATCTTGTATCTTTTATACCTAAATAGTTGAAAGGCTATTAAATTCCCTACAAAACAAAACAAAAAATCATCTAAATCGGACCATAATTAGCAAAGATACAGATTAGTAAACAATACTAAAAAAGATACAGATTAGCGTATTAAACATACAAGACATGTTTTCAGTTCCCTATCTCAACCATATAAAGTATGATCAAATTTTCGATGCCAATGTTCAACGAATTTATGACCCTGAGTCAAAAAAACGCATTTTCAGCCATTAGTCAGTTTATGAAAAATATACAAATCATTCAGATTTACCGTTTCTTTTCGTATTAAATGCTGTGTGTCTTTTTGTCTGTCTGTCCTACGATTATCTCTTGAACGAATGGAAGTTTGGATATGATTTCTTTTATTTATTTGTTTGTTCAACAAATTAACAAATTTTTTACTTCCTCGCGAAAATTTTCGGTTTTCAGATTTCGACGGAAATATCCATTTTGACCATCCCTGAATCCACTTAGATTAGTTTCGTCTGTAAATATAAAACGTACGTAAGTTCGTATATATCTCGGTTACCGGTTAGCCGTAGAAAGTTAAAACTTTGTTTTTAGGATTGCTGTAAAGTCTAGTTCTGAACCTCACTTTTTGGTGACTATATGATTGCCGGAAGTGATACTTTACTTGAAGGTTATTATTGATTTTCATCAAAAATTATATTAAAATACAATGTAAAACTTCTCAAATTAGGTATATAAGGCATTCATATTAATATAAATAGTATAATAAATTTTGGTTAACATAGGCAGACCTAAAGTGGTACTTTACTTGAAGGTCACATTAGACTTTCGTCAAAAATTATATTAAATTTTAATGTAAGACATTTCAAATTTGGTAAATAGGACTTCTATATCAATACGAATATTTGTATCAATAAATATCAATATTTAATAGATTTCGGTTAAAATTGGTGAGCCGAAAAGGGTACTTTGCTTGAAGGTCATAATAAACTTACATCAAAGGCATATTGACGTTTAATACAGATTTAATAATCAATGTCGGTTTTTGAAATTCGAAATTTAGGTTTCAATTTATTACGGGACTCAAACACTACCTCTATTGATTACCACTCAGGATATTTAAAATAAAAATTGGAAATGGCCTAAAAATCGAATATTGATGGCGTAAGCAACAAACACCGACGACTCTTGTCATCACTCTGGCCTTTACCAGCGCTAAAAGTTTAGAAATGTTTTGTAATTATAATATTAAACTCCTTTTCGACACAATACAGAATAAATTTAAAAAAAAAATCTTGTGCGGTGCGCGATATAACTTTCCCTTACCATCCTATAATAATTATCTTTTTAATTATCTTCTCCCACTTCAGTACAATAAAAAAGTTTTTTAAACAATTTTAGTACAACAATGCTGTATACTACCTATATATTTTAACTTCGTCAAGCTGCAAATATATTTTAAAAGTTTCGGTTTAGTTTTCATGGAAATATTTTCTTTCCATTAAATAATATGAAATTTGAAATTATTAAGTTAATTTCCGCTTTTGTATTCTTAAATTACTTTATTACAAAGTATATTGTTTATAACAAGATTGGTGGTTATAAATCTCGGTTCTTGTGCTCCTTATAAAATACGCTGTATCTTTGCTAATACTGGTCCGATTTTGATAATTCTTTTTTTGTTTTTTAGATAATTTAATGATATTTCATACAATTCTATACATAAATTGCATTCTTTTTAAGTTATAATAAAATATTCTTTTCATCATAACTTTTTTTTCTCCATTTTCTCGTTGATATACTACATACATGAAAACTTAAAGGCCTTTAAGGATAAGACATTAGGCAAGTTTCGTCAAAATCGTTGGAGAAGTTTACGAGAAAATTGTAAAATCCCTGATATAATAGCTACATCCGGTTAGTCCGATGCGGTTTATCTTTATTAATACTGGTCCAATTTCGAGGATTCTTTTGTTGTTTTTTAGATAATTTAATTACCTTTCATACAATTCTACATAATTTACCATAAAATGCATACTTTTTAAGCTATGCGCAAATAAAATATTCTTTTCGTCATAACGTTTTCTCTGCATTTCCTCGGTGATGTACCACATATATGAAAAGTTAAAGATCTTTATGAAGAATAATTTAGGCAGGTTTCATCAAAATCTTTAGAGCCGTTTTCGAGAAAATTCTAAAAAAGTGTAAAATCAATAATATAAAGTGGCACTTCCGGTTAGTCGATTTTGACGAAAATGTTGCTTTTAGATCACATGCATGTGCCAACCTTAAATTCGTAATTTCAGTATCGTAAAACTTTTCGTTTTTGAGCTAGACTGTTCACAGACACACAGACACAGACCATTTTGCGAGACTTGGTCATTTGGACTCAGGGGACCTTAAAACGTATATTTTCGTCGAAAACTCGAATTCGAAAATTTGCACGATTGCAATACTTCCCCTTACTATATACTTCGTAATATATATTACAATAAATATATATAATATATATTATCCCTTACTATATCCTTACGTATATAGGTAAGGGAAAGTAAAAATCATTGTTAATTTAGGAGAAAAAGTTTCATGTTTTTCTTGTAGTTTGCTAAATGGCACTTACTCCTTTAAAACGACATCGATATGGTTCGGTGATAAAGGTCATAAACGCGATTTTTTTTTCATTCTGATTAAACAATTTTATTACTTGTTTTAAATATTAAAATTGAGTGTAAATTATTTTTTTTTTTCTCCCCATTTGTGGGCTGAGCAAGTCTGCAGCAGGAGAATAAGATATAAGTTAAGCGGGTTCTTCCGCTTAAAATGTTGAAACCGTGGATTTCCAATGTTTTATCTAATGACATAGACAGTTGTCAAGGAACTCGAAGAAATCTCTGGGGAACTTGTTACCGACTGAAAGAAAACGACATGTTTGATAACGGTTGTAATTTGATAACAGAATAAGACTTTCAGAAACAAGAGCTTGTGTGTGCGTATGTCTATAAGTGTCAATAGATGGACGCCGAGTGTCGTTTTTGAGATACTGCTATCTTCGGAAACTAGAAACCAAATTCAGGATGATTTTTGAGTCGCCAATTTATAGTATAATAGGTGTACAAGGTGTCACACCAGATTTTTTTTTATTATTATTATTTTTTTTTTTTTAAAGTTATCTTCCTTATCTTCAGAACACGTCCTCTACCTCCTTCAGCCAATAAAGTTTGTATTCCGATACGATCCCATGCCTTGCTAAGGGATGAGACACATCGTTTTATGTCAGAGGTTCCCCAGAGGGGTCCCTTCCAAACGCCACCCCTATTTTGCATGAACACTCCCTTCTCAGCTGATTCCTTCCGGTAACAAACAACTTTCTTCTGGGTGGCATTTTAGAATCAAACGTCGGAAAAGCGAGGTGCTCGCAAATTTTTTTTTCTTTACCACGGTTAACGCTATAGTGGTGAACTATGAGGTTTCATCATTGTCCACTATTCAAAGCAGAGTTCAGTAGTATATTAAAAATTCAAATTCCTTATTTAAAAAATGAGAAATTTATTTCAGTCGGATTCTTTAGCATTTTTGGTTTATTTATATATATATATATATATATATATATATATATATATATATATATATATATATAAATAAATTCAGCCTGCGTATATTTCGGTTCGCAAAACTCGAAAAGTGGTTAGTCGATTTTAATGCGGTTTTCACTATCATGTAGTGAATTTCTGCGAGAAGGTTTATATGTATCAAATTTTTCGAAATGCTCCCCTTAAGGAGAAAACTATTAGAAAAATAGATAATTTTGCAATCGTTGTCATGGCAACTTCATACACGTGGAAGTAAATTCACAACCAAAAAATTTTAACAAGAGTGAAATTGTTGTGTGAAAGCGTCATTTGTTAATAAAATCGGAGATTTAGGGGGAAACAAATGTAAATATCTGAAGCTCTATTGCCGTGTTGACAAATTTATTATCATCTTGATTACGTTCCTAGAAAACGTCTAAATGAAATAAGACGAATTCTAAAACATTCATTCGAATACCGAGGAGCATTTTCACCGCTTTGGTCTTGGAATATTTACAGTCAAAATGATTGTTGATAATCGGTTCTTTCGTTAAATGATCTGGTAGCCCCCTCTCCTAAGAATTCTAATAATTGAAGCATAGAAATGCAAAGCAATCTAAGTGCCTTTAGAAAATATTTTTATAATTCAAGTTTCAATTTGAAAAATATTAAAGAAATATGGCTTAATTAAAAAAAAAAAAAAACGCATTCTTTCTTGATAACCTATGGCTGTATAAGTAATAAAATAACATTTACAATAGCACTAGCTTTACAATAAAAAAATGATTTTTTTGTAAAAAGCACATCTTTTTTCCTCCTTTCCTTTCAATCCACATCGACACGGCAAAGCTAGGGTATTGATTTAAATGATGTGTTTCTTCGGTGAATCTATGTTCGCTATAATACATTTATTTTCCCATTCATTTCATAAAGCAACAAGTATGATGAAATGTCCAATCTATAATTAATGTGTTAAAAATGAAATAAAAATCAAAGTTAAACTTAAATCATTTCTTTTTTACTTCCTTGTACGAAGTAAAGGAAGTATAGTAATCGCGAAAATTTTCGGTTTTCAGATTTCAACGGAAATATCCATTTTGGCCATCCCTGAATCCATTTTGACTAGTTTCGTCGTGGCGTCTGTACGTACGTACGTACGTTCGTTCGTACGTATTTCGCATAACTCAAAAACGGTTAGCCGTAGAAAGTTAAAATTTTGTATTTAGGATTGCTAAATAAAGTCTAGTTGTAAACCTCACTTTTTGGTCATTATATGATTACCGATTACTGATACTTTACTTGAAGGTCATTATTGATTTTCATCAAAAATTATGTTAAAATAACTTCTCAAATTTAGTATTTATAACTTATATATATATATATATATATATATATATATATATATATATATATATATATATATTTAAATAACATACTAGATTTTGGTCTAAATTGAAAAACCGGAAGTGGTACTTTACTTGAAGGTCATATTAGACTTTCAATAGAAAATTTTTGTAACCACCCTCAAAATGTGAGGATGCTTTACGTTTCAAGATACGTAGAATCCAAATATCGAATAAAAAAAATCCGTCCCCAAATTTTTTTTTTTTGTTTTTACTTCCTTGTACGAAGTAAAGGAAGTATTGTAATCGCGAAAATTTTCGGTTTTCAGATTTCAACGGAAATATCCATTTTGGCCATCCTTGAATCCATTTTGACTAGTTTCGTCGTGGCGTCTGTACGTACGTACGTTCGTTCGTGCGTATTTCGCATAACTCAAAAACGGTTAGCAAAATTTTTGTATTTAAACGAAAGCTAATAAAATTCCCTACAAAACGAATTAAAAATCATTTAAATCTGAGATTGATTCTTTTGGCGGCTAATCATCTTGCTTCCTGACTTATTTATTGAGCTTCTGATTTCCTCGTATCTTCTGGTTTCCTCTGTTTTATTCTTCCTTGGATTATTTCTTTACTTCCTTTAGCTTCCTTAGTCGGAAACTAGTAACCAAATTCATTATCACTTTTTGAGCCACGGATTTATAATTTAATAGGCGTACAAGGAAGTCATGTGTTGCCCACATTAGATATTTTTAAATAATTGTTTGTAAAAATTTTGAACAAAGTACAGTATGAGGATGAATGATGTTAGAAATGATAAGAAAAATAGTTCTGTTACTCGTATTATATTTTAAAAGTTGAACATAAAAAAAAAACTTGAAATTTGGGAGGGTATTTAACTTGCAATTCTTTTCACAAGCAACGCCGTGCGGGTTCAGCTAGTTTAAATATATTATTTGAAACAAAAATTATATTAAAAAAATTAATTAGCTATGATAATTGGTATTAAATACCGATTGGAAAAAATACTATTTAACATTTACTAACATTATTTCATTAATGATGATAACGTTTTATATTTTTCAAGTCTAGAAATTTGATTCGGAGTTTTATTTTTTTATTTTAATTTCTGTAAAGAGCCCCATAGAACTTAATTCTATAAGTTTGTTTAATGCGAGTGATTCTTTTAAGGATGAATGAAGTACGATCTGAGTAGTTTATGTTTCAATTCTCATAGCTATAAAAGCAATTCGAACAATCATTTTCACTGTTAGAGTGGACGAGTTCACTTCTGGTTTTACAAGCCCGTTCCAATATCCACGACTTTACTACATCTGTTAAATTTATCGGGTAGGAATATCTCAGTTTCCCATTGCCTTGCCAGCTTCCCATCTATAATTTTTTTCGGCCAATATTTTTTGTTTGCAATATTTTATTTTTATAACGTCCCTGGCGATTTATGTATCTTCAAGCGTTAGCTACCAATCCCCATACCTGAAGGGTAGGCGGGCAGTAGTAATAAATAAACATTAGTAGACATCCATCTTGCAGATCATTTCGTGTTTGGTTTTATCAGTAATGTTATTCAATAATTTGCATTCCTGGTCAAGATGCGTAATTAGTTTTTTCCGCTTATCAGAACACGTGTATTACAAAACAATATTAAACCTTTTCTTTTTCTAATTACTATTTTTTTTATGCATTTATATTATGAAACAAAAATGAAAAAATATCTGTAAAATTTAATTTTTGGAGTTGAGCTACTTTTCCTCTGAAGCGGCGATACATGTATATATATATATATATATATATATATATATATATATATATATATATATATATATATACATATATACACACAAATAGAGTAAATTATAAACATCATGCACACTCACTTTTAATATTTTAAGTGTTATCTATGTGTCCATTGGCTGATTTAACGCGTACTATGTGTTCACTTATCATATCACATACTTCCTTTGATGCCTTCTTTTTCTAAAATTATAATGAACCAGTCATCAATCAACTGAACTACATGCCGTTCTGAAATCAATTACAAAGACCGCTGCTTTGTCCGCAATGTTCTACTTTCGATTCAGCATGACGAACGTGGTGCCGCATGCGATGTAGCCTGGAAAGTCGAGCAGTGTGAACATAGCTTTAGACAGACTAAATTTCAAAAATTGCAACGTTAGACTTAACAAATTCACTAATTTTTGGATGTTTGAAATTTTAGCTACAAAAAATATGTGTTGTTTAGAGAAGAAATACCGTTCGATTAATTGGTTAGACCGCAGCAATCTACTGACAGTCTAAAATTCAAAAATTTCAATTTCAAGGCTCAAAATTCACCAATTTCGAACTTTAAAATTTCACTACCAATATGAAATTATTTGATTTGTGAGAAAGAGATAACGTTGTCTGGCCATGGATAGGCCGTAGAAATATATTGACAGATTCACATTCAAGAATTGGATTTTTAGGGGTCAAAATTTATCAATTTCAGAAAGCTTGAAATTTGACTACATGAAAGTAATTAGTTCATGAGAAAGAAATACCACCTATGTTGGGATACGGAAATCAACTGGCTGACTCAAATTCAAAAATTAACTTTAGGTGTCAAATTAGTAACTTTAGGTATCAACATTTACCGATTTCAGGAAGCTTGAAATTTTGCTATAAGATACTTCTATATTAAGAGTTAATTAAAAATGCAGTCTGCCATTGATAGGCCGTTGCTTTGTACTGGCAGCTTGAGCTTGAAGTTAAGAAGCTAGTAAAAAAATAACTTCAAGTAATAATTTGAGAAATTGCATAGAAAAGAAAAAGCGGAAATACGAAAATTCGATGAATTTTTAAATAGCGCAATTGCGGAAAATACAATAATTACAAAAAAAAAAGAAGCAAATCGGAGAAAAAATTGTGGAACTCAGAATGAATTTCAAAACACTAATATTGTAAGAATAGTGAAATAGGAAATTTTTGAGGAATATAGTAATTGTGAAAAATTGCTTGAATAGCGTAAATGCGAAAATTTCAAGAATTGTGACAAGCAAGAAAATCTGTAAATATAGTACAACTGTGAAAACTTGAAGATTTATGAAAAATCGAGAAATCAAAACAATAATAAACACTGCCAACATTTGAATAATTTCAGAAACAAGCATATTCTCGAAAATAAGCGGAATTACAAAATACAAGATTAGTGAAGATAAAAAACATCAAGGAAATTTGTTAACTAAGATGATAAAATTGAAAGAATTGTGAGAATTGAATTCCGTATTGGAGGGAACTGTAAAACAAACAAAAAATTAAGCGGCATTGCAGAAATTTGAATATTTGATTTAAAAAATAAGCAGAATCACAAGACAAAAGAACTGAGGAAAAAAATGAAGCCTCCATAAATATAGTGTATGAACCTTTAAAGGGTTACGGGATACACTTGGGGTTGAGCGTGACCCTGATCATCCCCTTATATTATTAATGTTGGTCATGAAATGGTCCTTAGCAGATTCTCTTCATGGGTCGTAGCGATTTTATTGTTATAATTTATAATTTCTCCATTATAATTTCTTTCTGTATTTCCACTCTAGAACACTATTCTTGAAAATGTATACGTTCTTTCCGATAAAGATAAATGTTTTATTATTTGAAGCGACAATATGCATCTTATTTTCTACTAAATATTTTCATCACAATTAATGAAAATAGAATCGATTGTATTAAATTATTAATTGTGTAATCTAAGAGTAGATCTGGGCAAAATCCCACTTTTCAGGTAACGGATCAGGACAGCGCATCCACCAGAACAAAAGGTAGTTCAATGCTCACCATAACTAGAGATTGTTCTAATGAATGAGATTGTTATATATGGTGTCTAATAATGATTCTTATAATAATGTCTATTTTAAATCCTACCAATTGGTAGAATTTAAAATAAACATTTACTAAGGAGTTATCTATAACTTGCTCTTTACCGATTCTTCTAGCTCCCTGTCAAAGTTAAGAAATGTGGACGAAACATATCCTCTAACAGTTTGCATATTTAGCCTGATTTTCATGCTTAACCGGACAAATCGTGCAGTTTTATTTGTATGGATACCAAGGCACAATGATGTACCAGGAAATTGCAAAGTCGATAAAACAGCAAAAGATATATCATTGATTCTTCCATCTGACTGTCTCGATAGCCCTCATAAATGGCCATTGCCTGTATTCACTTATAAAATCTCGAGTAATAAATAAATGAGTACTTTTCTAAACTGGAACAGTACAGCAGAAAACAACTCGGAGAGATCAAACACACAGTGCTCCCATGGAACATCATTTCAAAGTAGCAGACGACAAGAAGTCCTACTGACTAGACTCCGAACCGGACATACACGGTTTACCCAACATTTAATGACTGTAACGCCTAGACCAATCTGTACGTACGTATGGCCGTTAAACACCTACTGACTTACTGCAGGCAGTTGATAGGTAACGGTCTTCCATGCCGTTTAGCGACATTACTAAACGATAATAGCCAACACTTTACCGAAATATTTAATTGTTTGAAACAAATAAACATTCGATTTAAAGTTAAAGGTAAATTATTTTAAGTGGTCCATTTATTCTCTTTACTTTTACTTTTTGTTAATTATTATTTATTCCTTTTTTTCTATTTATTTCTTTTTTATTTATTAGTATTCTTTTTTAGCCCATTAACTACATTAACAATAGAATATAAACTGGTATCAGTAATATACTGGAAATCGACATAGTTGTGCGGAGGCAAATATCACTTGAGTCGTGGATTAAGGAGTTATCTTTGAATTCAGGAATTTATCTGAGTTAAAATATAACTTCTTATATATTCTCATTATCTAGCTCACTTGTTTAAATAAAAGACCGATAATCCTTCTGAAGAGAACTTGGAATGCTGTAAAAAAATTGCTTCTCTACAATTCATAGTTATGACAATTACTTAGATTATCATATTTATTTGCATATTAATTACAGTTGTCAGTCATGATATATCCAGGGTGTCCCAGAAGGAAATATAAATATAAATGTAGTCCAGTGCTGCCAACCGCACCTTCTTATCTCAATCAGTTTTCGATCTATGATTCTTTAAATGATTTTCTAAGAAATCCACGTTTTTTTTCCAATAAAGTTCCAAATATTTCTACTGCAGCTGAACATTTTGCAACTTTTGTCACCATTTCTGGAATTTAGGATGGATGGATTTCTTATAAGAAAGCAACCAACTCGTAAAAAAAAATCGCTTCGTCGGACGTTTATAGCAGCCAAAGCAAAGCGAACAAGTAAAAATCCATATACCCAACATCCTTGGAAAACTAATATTCGTCAGGAAATCTATAATATTCCTTGGAAAGATAATTCGTTTTTATTTGTTTACTCTGGCTGCTATGATCGCTTGACGAAGCAATAGTTTTCTATAAATCGGTTGCTATCATATAGGAAATTCATCTTAGATTCCAAAAGTTGAGAAATGTTCAGTTACTGTAGAGATATTCGAAACTGTATTGGAAAAAAAAAAACATAGTTCTCTTAGAAAACCACCTAAAAAATCATATCTCAAAAACAGATTGAGATAAAAAGGTGGGGTTGGTACTGAATAATATTTTCGATAGATCTATTCCTCGATTACTGACATTTCCTCCTGGGACACCCTTTATATATTTTTTACAGTTTATACCCGATTCAGCTGAAACGCAAGGCGAATAGGAGGTACTCAGCGGGCTAGACAATGGAAGCCCTGACCAATGAAATTGACTTATCTGATGAGAGATTGCTCCCAGCGGGCAACGCAAATAACCAGGGCGACTAAGCAGGCTCCCTCGTTAGTAAGCACCATCAGTTAAGTCCACGGCACATCTGCGAGTACCTTCCTCATTACCTCCCTCATATTTTATTTATCAGTTTTTAATCCACTCTATAACAGGAATAGCTTCTCCACTATCTTATATTTTATTTTATTTTTATTTTTTTTTTTATAGTTACCTATAAATTTTGAATCGAAGCATATTTTGGATTGCAGTTTTTACAAATAACAGGTAAAATTTACAGATTGGTCTCATTAATATTTTTAGAAGACAAGGTCTAAGATAAAGAAAACTTAAAAATAATTACATATTAATAAAAAAAATGTGGTGCAGAAGATGCATCACAAAACTTTCGCTCACCTCCCTTTAATTTAGTTACTTCTTAAAATTTCCATTTATTTTCCATGGAAAATCCATTTGGTTTCCATTAAATAATATAAACGTAGAAATTACGAGTATTAAATACAACCATCACTTAAGTTTATATGCTTTCCGTCACTCTCCATTACCTTCTACGACTTTATACGTTATATATTAATTTTTCTAAAATCTTTAGCTCCCCAATGATATATTATACATCTATATTAGTACTATTATTTCAGGAAATTTGTTTTCAACATGGGAAAATACTTCCCCTTTAGTTAATTATCAAATCCTTTCATAGTTCATATATATCCATTTTTCATTACTGCTAACAAGGAGAGACGGTTAATAATTCAAATGAACAAAAATAAAGGTATTTTTAATGAAACAGTTTTGAAAATTAGGCAAGTAAGCCCTACAAAAATATTTTATCCTACGATTTGATTGTTCTGGTTATAATGGATAATATATTGTTGTTTTAATGAATAATAAAGGAATTTATAATTAATTTAGAAGCTTTAGGAATGTATTTATATTATGTCTAATAAATAAATTAAACACGGAATAAAAATGGATTTAAAATAATGCAGTAAAATAATGTAATAAAATAAATATGGTGTAAACAATTTAATGAATTATAAATTATACTATAAAAGTTTCTCAAAACACATAGGTATTTTTAAATAATATGTATATTATGTCTAATAAAAAAAATTAAGCGGAACAAAAACTATGTTTAAAATAATGTAGTAAAATAAATATGATGTATACAATTTAATACAGGGGTCTACGAACTACAGCCCGCGAGCACCTCCAGTGTTCACACGGGGCCCTCCAAAGCTCTTTTAAATTGCATCATAAAATTTACAATGCATGTTGCTAAATGTTGATGGACCAGTGGAATAAATTAACACAAGGTTCCATATGCAGAACTACTTAATATATTTTACGATACAGAGTAATTAAGGTGTTAGTAATTAAAGCATCTGACTCATATGATTGTGAGAGTGATAATGAGTCATGCTAAACTTTATTAAAATTATGTATTAAATCAGGGATCTCCAAATTTTTGGCCTGCAAGACATGACTAGTGGTGGCAAAAAAATATGGATACATCTATAATTAAAATCCAACATCGATGTTTCCGGTAAATCGCCATAAAAAAAATCGATGTTTTTTCTATATTTCCTGTAAAAGTATCTAATTCAGAAACTTTTTATTGTCGATTTAAAAAAACAACATATTTTTGGATCATACAGTAGTCTGATTATTTAAAAATCCAACATATTTCCATAGTTTACCAAAATCTTTCTTTATAATTCACTAAAAACGAATCAAATCATTATGTGGGTTGTATTGAAGTATTACCTTTAATTATTTTATAATATAAAAAATCATAACATAGTGCCATCAACGTTTTGGCGTTCTATCCCACCTTCATTATATTTTACTTATCTGTCTTTTAAAATTATTAAAGGCCAATTTTCAAGGGGCCTAAAACACGATTTTTTTTCTTATCGTAATACTGCGGAAAAGTTGTGAATTAGAGAGATAAATCAAGTCAATTCATATCTCCCGTTCGCAAATATGCTGCAAAGGTTGCGGAAATTTCCGAAACGCATTTTTACGATAATGTTTTTATATTTTTCAACTTGCCACTGTTCGAATGTAATATGTAATAGCTCAAATTGTTAAGTACCTATTAGATCCACCAAAAATATTGTTAAAATATTATTCGAGTTCATCAACGTCTTTAGGTCAAGCGTTGCCTTCAAAATTGATGAAAAAAAAAATGGGAAAAATCAACTTTACCTATCTTGGCAGCGAGGTCGTTCTTATAAAGCCTTTCCGGACGGATTTTTCATGAATTGATTTGATTAATATTTTTCCTCCTTTTTTATCTCTCTAATTCGCAACTTTTTCACAGTATCACGATTTGGAAAAAAAAAATCTTGTTTTAGGCCCCTTGAAAATTGGCCTATAATAATTTTAAAAGACAGATAAGTAAAATATAATGAAGGTGGGATAGAACGCCAAAACGTTGATGGCACTATGTTATGATTTTTTTATATAATAAAATAATTAAAGGTAATAATTCAATACAACCCACATAATGATTTGATTCGTTTTTAGTGAATTATAAAGAAAGGTTTTGGTACACTATGGAAATATGTTGGATTTTTAAATAATCAGACTACTGTATGATCCAAAAATATTTTGTTGTTTTTTGAAATCGACAATAAAAAGTTTCTGAATTAGATACTTTTACAGGAAATATAGAAAAAACATCGATTTTTTTTATGGCGATTTACCGGAAACATATTTTTTTGCCATCACTAGTCATGCCTTGCAGGCCAAAAATTTGGAGATCCCTGATTTAATACATAATTTTAATACATTAAAATTTTCTCACACCACTGCAGTATATAGAACAATTTTTAAAAGTTTAGCATGACTTATCATAACTCTCACAATCATATGAGTCAGATATTAAATAATCTTTACACCGAAGAACATCACTTGCTACCTGATGTGACAGTATTGAAGGTGGGGCAATTAAATTCGGTACTTCCACCGGTAATTTCTCTGTTCTCTTTCTAAACACTTCTCTAAGTCAGTTGATTACGGGATCGGACGTTATGAAAAGCATGTTTTTTCGTGGATATAGCTGACTGTTTCCTCGTATGGTGCTCCCGGAATCCGCGACTCTTTATTTCGGGCCTTTTGAGATTCTTCCGACAGATGCCCGTTGGAAGAATGCATGATTTTATCACCTCTGTGCTATGTACCAAAATATTGTGCACAGTTACAGGCTTTTAGCTTAAGATAAAGAGTTCTAGTTTCAGGGCATGGTTTTTCAAATTTAACACAATGAATGTCATAGCCAGAGGATAACGTTTTTAACAAAACATTTTAATTGGATTAACATCCAATCCTGTAATCCCCCCACTCAGTTCTGGATTCCTAAAGAACCTGCATGCTGGAATTCTGCCATTTATCTTCCCATAATCAGGTTTTATCTTTATTTTAAAAAACGGGCCTTTATCATGTTAGCCGCACCGCAATTTTCAAAACATTTTGATGAAATACTTGAACTTTTTAACTGTATATTTCTCTGTGAATCAAGAGACACATCCATAACACTCAATCTTAGCATTATAAAACCCATTAGACGATAATTTTGTTTTTATTTATCATGCTTCAAACAAATCTATTTTTGAAAAAGAGCACAAACGATCTGGAAAAAATCAATTAAAAAAAAGGCAGTTAGATGCAGTAATCAGCTATATATAATTCTGCCTCTTAAAAATGTCGCTATAAAATATCAAAAAATTAGGCTGAATAAATGTTGCATACGTTGAAAATTCAGTAACGAAAAAAATATTAGAATTGTTATCTAGGTTTATCAAAGCCTATTATAACACATATTCTGTCATATGAATCAAATTTTAAGTAAAATAAAAATACATAACCCCTAATGTAAAACCTATCACAGTAACACAGTGCCCTATGCAGGGGAGGGAGGGAGTTATCAAGGAGATATATTTACAAAAATGCGAGATTTCTTGGAAGTGAAAAACTAAAGTTGGTAATATTTAGTTAGACATTGCTGTTGTTTTTCATCAACCATTTTCATTCATGATTGAGGTGATGGATGGAAAAAGGTCAGTTGAACTTGCATTTTTCCTCCCAATGGTTTGAAAGATCTAGAATGCATTTTTATGTGATTCAAAATTTTCAATTTATAATTAACTTTTTTTACCTAAGCAGTTAAGATACATCATTTATTGATTCTGCAGGGAGCCAGTTTTTCTTTTCTAATATTTTCCTTAGGTTGCAGATGACTTCTTTGCAGTTCTCTAATAGTAGCTAAGTAAAAAAATAAACTCATTTAAGAACGAAATATAAGAAAGGAAAAATTGACCTCAGGAGAAAAACTATGCAAATTATCACACAGTAGTTTATTATTTTCAAATATATATATATATATATATATATATATATATATATATATATATATATATATATATATATATATATATATATATATAAATCAAAAGTATCTGGAACATTCTGGAAGTTTAGTAAACAAAGTTGAACCAGTTTCTATAGGATGGTGTGAATATATATATATATATATATATATATATATATATATATATATATATATATATATATATATATATATATATATATATATAAATCAAAAGTATCTGGAACATTCTGGAAGTTTAGTAAACAAAGTTGAACCAGTTTCTATAGGATGGTGTGAACAAAGTTCAATACCCTATATCTCTGCTAATACTAGAAGATTAGATTCGATTTACATAATGGTTCCAAAACACTTTATATTTATCCTCTGTCTTCATAATACATGTAGGTGTATGAAACATTTAATCAGCCACTATTTTGAAACAAAACGGCTGATGGTAAGATCCTCGAATAGCCTGTGGTTTTGGTGTCAAATCTCAAAATATCGGAAAATAGTCCAGAAGAAAAA
>OX411310.1:53447782-53570282 GCA_948150685.1 Rhaphigaster nebulosa | reverse complement strand
AGAATACATGTTTACAGACATGAGAATGGTAGTCGAAAAGTCGCACAGTGGGAAAAATTGTCGATTTAATGGCCAAAATTCTATAACTCTTTATTAAAAGACGGTAAACAAAAAATTCTTTTTTTATGAGCATGGAATGTCCTTTATTAGTGAGAGTGAAAAAATTATATACAGGGTTGTCTCTGGGCCTTTGAAATTAATGTTTTTCTTAATTATTTCATTACTTTATTTTAAATAAAACAGTTTATTAGGTAAAGGACCATCGAAAGGGGAAGAAATGAACTAACCTCCCTTCTCTTTAAAGCTTTCTACCTATATAATTGCCTTTTTCAGGTATTTTCTACGTTTAAGAGATTTATTAATTATTATTATTTGAAGAAAAAAAAATTAAGTTAACAATATACTATTTTTTTATTTATTAGAAATTTATCGAGTGTAAAAAAATTTTAAATGACAAAGAAGATAACTTGAAGCATATTTTAAGCTTATGCCTAAGTTAATGGCCTAAAAATATATGTAATGTTTAAAAATAGGGCTTCAGATTTTGAAATTGAATTGATTGATCGTATTTAATCGATCAAATTGTATCATGGTATTTTAGTACCATAGACCATATACTACTGTGAAAAAAATTAAAATGACATGTTGCCACCTAAAATTTTTTTTTTATTTTTTTTTTTATTATTTGTTTCATTACATTTACTATATTTTAGAAATTTGGAAATGTCTATAAAAATAACAATTGAGACATAATTATGGTCGAAATTATATATATTAGTTATTTAACAAAAAACAATCAAATGCGATTAATCAGTGTTATATAGATTCGAAGATCTGAAGCCCTATTTTTAAACATTATATATATGTTTAGTCCATTAACTTAGGGATAAGCTTAAAATATGCTTCAAGTTACCTTATTTATCATTTTTAATTTTGTTCACTCGATAAATTTCTAATAAATAAAAAAAAAATTAGTATATTGTTAATTTAAATTTTTTTTCTTCAAATAATAATTATATATAAATCTCTTATACTATAAAAATATCAATTTACTTGAAAAATGAATATAGTAACCACATGAAGCGTATGTTACAACATATATATAAATATCAGTTGTCATTGAACTAAAAAAATATGGAAAACAACATAATGATTTTCCACTTATCAAACCAAAAAAATCAAATAATAGTGATGTAATTTACATATTAACATTTAAACACATGTCTAATTCCTACATCATTCCTTCAACATTTACGTAAGCACAAAGCTTTAAATATTGACCTTCATTTACTTAAAGCTGGTATTTCCGTTTAGGATAGTTTCTTAATTATCTTGAATAATTTTTTTAATTCGTTTTTTATTGTTAAATCATCTTATTTTTGTTATATACGCATTCGTATATTTTTATATTATCATTATTTATTAATTTCTTTCCTTTTATCATTCCTGTCCAATCAAACTTTTTATTTTTATCTGTTGACTATAATTTAAGTATATTTTATTGCAAATCCTATAAATCTAAACATTCCTTTAATTTCACGGTATAATCTCTGCCTGTGGCTGTGAACATTAATGAGCTAATGTCTGGGCTCTCCAATCTTGATCGCATCTCCTACATCTTTTGATTGAGCAGAAGAATTCAACAAATTTATAATGAATGATGTATATCATTCAAGCTATTATTTACAAGGCATAAACTTTGTTCTGGTAAAATATTGTGAGTTACAGCATGTTCTCGGTGTCTCTCAATGCTCTCTCCTTTTCGTCCTTGGTCGTGTGAAGGTACTTAACATGCAGTGTAAGTTCTCTAATGATTTCCTTGAGATAATCTTGGAGACTGCCTTGAAAAAAAAAATTCTTTTATTTTATACAATGTAGCACTTTATTTCGGCGGTGAACCTTGAAAATTAGTAATTAGATGTTCTCATCAGCTTGAAATAAGCGTGTTTTTATTAGTCATTGAAAGCATGAGAGTGAAACGTTTGAATGTGATGGGATCATTGTTTCACTTATTAGTTTAAAAAAAATAAAAGATCTGATAATTTTAAATTGAGATATGAATCAGATTTTTAAAATTAAAAAATAAAAAATAATTAACATAATTACTTCTTTTTTTTTTAAAGAACGCTCATTAGTGTAACTTCTAATTTAATTTTAGCGAATTCGTTTTTAATCCTATTGAAGCTATGGCATCTACATAAAGGCATCTACCCTTGGCATCCAATATTTTTATTTTTACTCAAATGCAAATTTACGTAATAGAATATTAATAATTTGTTTCGTTTTTCCTTCGTAAAGCCAAATGCACTATAAGTATGACAAAAGTACATCTGTACAAAAAGTTTTTTATTTTTTTTTATTGATATTTTCAACTGTTTACAAACAATAAACAACAAGTAAATGTGAGGTAAGCATAAAAAATCATGAATTATCTTGCGAAGGAACTACCCATTGGTAGCACTTCAATGACTATTTTAAATTAGAAGGTCCTGTGGCCATCTTCTGTTCAGACACCTCTGAGGGTTATTGTGAATACATAGAGATGGAAGGTTACGAAGAAGTGGGTTTTTGTGGACAAGGAGTTTGGAATTAAAGGAGGTATATCTATTTCGGAAGAATCTGCAACAAATGGGATGTTGAGGTCTTTATGGATTTTATTAGTGACATAATAAGGAGTATTAAGAATTCTTCGAAGGATGTTGGATTGCAAGGATCATTATTAAAGGATACTGATAGGATGTAGTGGATTTACGACATAGGAAAAAGGTGATTTGATGGGATTTATTTTGATTCTCCAGTTTTAAAAATTTTGAAAAGGCGTTCACCGAATATCTGAGATTTTTCTTCGTCGGATCTTGACCAAGTTTGGGAATCAGTGAGAAATGGATGGTTAAAGGTTTTGAATTGTAGGAGCTTTTTGGTAGTTATCTATGATGATTTTTTCAGTAGTTGTTAGGTTTTCCATAATGCTCTGGAAATTTTGAGTTTTCTGATTTCTGTTTTAAGTTTTTTGGTCAATTTGGTATAACGATTTTTGTCCGTTATACCATTCTTCAATGGTTGCGAAGTGTTAAACGGTTGGGCCATTATTCACTGTTAACATGCATGTGTTACCAGCGTAAATAGTGAGGACAGTAGTAGGATAGATTGGAATATTAGCTATATGAATCGTATAAAGAATGTGTCCTAGGATACTACTTTGAAGGACACCGGCGGTCTGAGAAAAGACGGATGAATAGGCAAAAATATGGTTTATTTTGAACGTTCTGTCGAAGAGGTTGGAACGGATTTGATTGATGGTAGGAGAGAGAAAGCGACGAAGTTTGTAAAGCAGTCCTAGATGCTAGACTCGGTCAAACTAGACTTGTTCTATGTCGAGAAAGACTTCCGTGCAGTACATTCCGTACTCTAATGTGGAGGATATAACATCCACCACATGATGACATTGCTGAATAGTAGAATGGGATGCTCGAAATTCAAACTGATGATCAGGAATCACATGGTTTGAATCTAGGATTGGGTACTGTCGTTTTACTATGAGTTTTTATAGGATTTTGTCCATGAAGGCCACCAGGGTGATAGGACGGTAGAAGGGTGGGGTATTCTGGACGCTTTTTCGATTTCGGTATCATTTTTATGATAGACAGTTTCCAAGGGTCAGGAAAATGGGTGGATCGGAGTGAAGCATTGTATATATAGGTGAGAAGTAGGATAGCTTTTCGAGGAAGCTGTTTTAGAATATGGGATGTTACGAGATCATGACCAGTAGCTTTTTTGGAGGGTAATTTGTGAATTATATTAATGATTTCTGATAGATAAAATACTTTAGGAGGAAGGGACATTTGGAGTGGAATAGTTAGTCCCGCTTAAACATGTTCAAGATAGATTGGATTAAGGATATCAGGATGAGGATTAAAGGTTTTGAAACGGTGTTCACCGAATATCCGAGATTTTCTTCATCGTATCTTAACCAATTTTGGGAATCAGTGAGAAGTGGATGGTTAAAGGTTTTGGATTGCAGGAGCTTTTTGGTTGTTGTCCATAGTGATTTGTCAGTAGTTGTTAGGTTCTCTGTAAAGCTCTGGAAATTTTGAGTTTTCTGATTTATATTTTTAATTTGTTGGTCAATTTTATATAATGATTTTTGTCCAATGGATAGCTTGTTGTATGCAATTTCCATCTTGATCTGCGTTTTTCTGTTAATATTACTGGAATCACGGAAATTTATAAATCTGAGATGTGATGTGTTGTCATTGATGCTGGTTCCTTCATTATTGATCATGTGGATTTCTCAATAGCGGAATCAATCTCTTGTTTTGTTTTCAACGGAATTTTAAAATGTAGTTTGTTTTCTAAATCATGCCGAAAATTGCCCCAATTTACTTTTTCTGTAATCAGTGCTGGGAAATAAGGTTTAGAAAAAGGATTTGAATGCATGAAAAGCAGAACCGGACTATGATCTAAAGAAAGGATTCCATTGTAGATTGGAAGGAGGGTATCTGGGAAGAAATGGATATATGAGGACGTTTTTTAAGAAAAAAATATAATACAATATTTAACTAGGTGAAATTAATTAAGAAAATCTTTTTACTTTTATTAAAAATATGAAACAATCATGGAAATGGGATCCTGTTAAAATTATTTTGATTTGCACAATTGTTTAGGGCTCTTCAACCACTGGAACCATTTTGGTTCTGTACCATGGTTCAAAATTAGAAAGTATTAATGCAAAAACTAAAACTATAAAAAATAAATAAATTACAAACGTTTTACAATTCTAATAATATACCAAAACTCAAATTAACAACAAACGTTTTAAGGATTATCAATTCTTTCGCATGACAAAATAAACAGGGAAACAACTGAATAAACTAAATGAAGATTGAGGGGGAAAAAACGCGACTAATTATTACACCATATGTTTATTATTTCCAAATAGTTATATAAAAAAATATATATATTTGTTTGATTTTTTATTATTATTATTTATTTTTTTATTTAAACTTTGGTATTTGGTGTTTTTAAATTCCAAAAAATCTTATATTTTTTCTCTATTTTCATAAATGGCCGAGGGACGGGCGGATGAAACCTTTAATCTGCTGCTATTCCTAAACGCAATGGTGGATTCTAATGTCGAGTTTCTGAGATCATCCTGGGGTAAACTATGACTTCGGTGTCAAATCTAAAAAAAAAGTCGGCCTTGAAGTCTCGTAGAAAAACAGCAGAAGGCAGAGAGTCTTTTAACGTAAAATCTCATATTTTTAGGGAGGTTAGATTTTTTTTCTTGGTCGGTTACAAAGATTCATCATGGAAAATAATAAATCAAAAGGATTAATTCTCTTGAGACTATTGAGCTTCATAGCATTTAATTTTACAATTGTATCAATTTTTGTGTTCTAACTTTGGTATAAATTTCTTGCCGCCTTTTTAATCTTTTTAAAAAAAAAATTAAATCATTTTGTCTTCGTCCCGTTCAGGTTCATATGGCACTATGTCAGGACGTGTAGTTAGGTATATCACATATAGGAGGAAATCCCGTAGAAGATACATCGATGCGGTGTCTCTCGAGTCGTAAGATAATCGTGGGTGTGCTAAAATTGATTAGAATATATGTAATTATAAATATATTAGTTATAGGTCCATTTAAACTCTTTTATTGCTTTGAATTGGACTCTAGATTCGAACCCATACAAAAACTTCATTGACATTCCAACCAGAATGACCATCTATTTTTTGCTTCAAAGAAAGATAGGGTGATGGTATCGGATATTTTAATCCACCCACAAGCCAGACTGTGCATTGACGAGTACCCAACACACAGACTGAGATATCCCGTTGGGACTACGGCGACCAGCAGGGCGTGAAGGGCTGGGATATATGCTAATGAAGGCCATTTGGTAGAGGGCTGCTCGCCCGTGGATCCGTCTCGAGTGGCGCATCTGTGCTCTAACGGCACCCGCCTAGCCGGCCCTTAATGACACTTAATATTCCCTTCCGCGACTTAGCTCTTCCGAGGTTCGCTGGCTGCAGTCGCTCCTGTGAATTTCTTTTTGCATAATACTCACATGCTCAGAAGTGAAGTGGCCATCTCCAAATTCATGATTACTGCGCTTATATAAGTTCTGGAATACAAACCAACACAACTAATGACCAAGAGGGGGTGTTGGCCATCACATGTTCTGCTTTGCGTGGAGTCTGAAGAAGAGAGGACCTTACTAAGCGCCAATGAAAGAGAAGAGATATTCCCGGCCAGTTATTAGGTCAGGAGTAAAGCTTAGTTCTGGACTAAACCTAGTCTATCGTATCCGTCTATCTGGTAATAGACTAGTCTTGGGATAGTGTTAGATTTGAATTGAAGGCAAAACCTTTTATGTCTTACTGAAGTCTTTCTTGACTCCTGTGAGAGCGTGAGGTATACCATGCCGCATGACAAACTATTCATCATTTTAATATATCCCGGTAGGCCATTATTTTCCGGGTTACTTTATATCAATCTAAAGGTTGTTATCCAATATCCTAACATGTATTTTTATAAATATATTTTAACGTACAATATTGAACTTATTTAAGCACTATCAATGATAGAACTTCTCAATCTTTTAGTATCCATCAAAAGTTTACCAATTCACAAAGGAATGAAAACGCACTTTTGATTTTAGGAGGGAGAATAATAATTCACTTTAGTCTTAGATTTTTAAACACTTGATAAGTTTAACGTCCTAGATGAAAATTATCTTAAACTGATCCAACCACTTAGCCTGTCTAGTATCAAGCTCATTAGCTGGGAGTGTATAATTCCTTCTATATATAGGCTCCTTGTAGCTCATTCTTAATTGATACTGATTATTTCCTGCATGGAGCTGTGATGCTTTTGACAACCAGGTCGATATTTGGTTTATACTGTGGCTATTAACAAAATATTCCTTATTGCTGGTGGTTGACCTTTAACCAATGTACAAATGTGAATATTTAATTATAATTCAAATTAAAGTTTATCATTGTCACGTAACTCAACTAACCAGAAAATAATTTCTGTAGGAAGAGAGATTAATTTATCAGCAGGAATTCATATGCATGAGCTAATTTTGGGACTAGGCTGAATATATTGAAAATGTATTCAATACTTATTTAATTACATACACAAAATTTTAAACTTGTTATAATGGCAGTTAAAGGAAATTTTTTTTTTTTATAATTATCAGGATATTATAATAATTATGGAAAGATTGTATTATTTTATATACATTAAAAATGGTGCAATAGTAAATTTAAAATTACTACTAATAATAATAAAATAATGAAATAAAAACTATATACTAGCACACATACATGATAAGCCAATCAATACGTTTAGGAGATTTTTAATAAGGATATACAAGCGATATATTTATTAATATGTCTTATAAGAGGTATTAATATGTTTTTAAATGCATTAATGCTTTATTATTTTAATTATTTTTATTTTTTTTAAATATAATATTTTAGCAATTATTTTTTAAATTATACTCGTTTAATGTTGTAGAGAACTTTTGAATAATTTATTCGTATGATTCAAATAATGTGCTTTTGATAACAAATTTTAAATTGCCAATTACCTTTTAAACGTGATAATTCTTTATGAAGAAGATAATTTCTCTAGATGCCTAAAGATATGCAGTTTTAAAATTACATATCTATATTTATTTTCAAAACTGATTACAAATTTTCTCTGAAAAAAATAATAAGCATTAAAGGTTTTTATTTTAGAATCCAGGAATTTTTCATTCTTATTTCAGTTTTAAATATAGTCATTTTTTTTTATTTTACAGTTTCTGGGTGTTTTATCACTTTAATTATTATTGTTATTTTATTTCTAGTAAGTAGTTATTTTAATAAATTAGGCTAATTCTATCCGTTGGGGAAATAGCCCCTAACAGATTATAAATTAATAAAAAAAAAATAACATGACAAATAGTTTAATAATAGAAATATTGGTGAAAAATATTAAACGATAAATAAATTAAAGATAGGTGAGTTGAAATGTAAATCATGGTGAGAAGAGCAATTCTTCCACTCCCGTGGAATGGAAAAAGGTAAAAGAAATTTGATACAGTTCAAAAAAAAAAAATAAAAAAAAATTAAAAACTATCCTTCATTCAATTTTGGCAGTTTTCGGCTGACTACCCGCCGAGATATTGAAAAAAACAGCAATTTTTGTGCTGTGCCGAGCGGGCCAATAGTTAATCAAAATTAAGCAACGTCGACTGTGTTCAGGACTGGGATGGGTGACCGCCTACCGGGAAAATACACGCAGCCTGCGATAAAGCTCCCTCCCTCGGGTATGCGAGTTCCGTCAGCCTACTGGAGGTAACTCACACAGACCGGGCGTGGGAGTGATGACCCTATCCCGTTTAACTAAATTGTGAATCGCGTTGTGGTCTTCCAGGATATCAAATAGCCGCCCGGAGGTTTGGTCCATGGACGGTCTGCTTCGGGAAAAGAAATATAGGTCCTCGTGCGCCAGCAGACTCAGAACAGCCATAATCGATGGTTCTAGACCAATTTGTCACTGTCCTTGAACCCTAGAGAGTCGGTGAGAAGGATACTGTCCAATTGGTCCCAAAGGGACTGGCTATGGAGCAATGGGCAGCCTGCCGCTGCACCATGGAACCCATAGTTCGCAGCAGCGTGAGGTTGAGTGACCCCCTCCAGGCTGTCTGAGCTCCCGCAAGCGATAAAATGTCTGTAAGAAGACCACATCGCGCGACTAAAGATCTGCATGGTCTATAGTGTCAACAGAAAATATATATATATATATATATATATATATATATATATATATATATATATATATATATCGTCGTGAAGTACTGTAACATCTCAAAAAAGTAGTATTTTGGGAAATTGAGTTCCACGGACGCATTTGGCGTAATACCTCCCATCCAAAATTGTAACTACTCCTATTTCTTGACTAACCAATGAACTATACTTAGTATGGTCTTTCCCACACAATTTCTGAACCGAATTCTAACACAAACTCAAAATCTTGATTTTTTGAGATGTTACAGTCTTCCATGACGGATGCGATATATATATATACATTTTTTTTTTTTTTTTTTTTATATAACCTATATATATATATATATATATATATATATATATATATATATATATATATATATATATATATATATATATATATATATATATAGGTATATATAACAAACATCAACTCATTACATCGTTGTTTGTTTTCATTCAAAAACTATTTAAATGAATTCGATGAAAAAAAATAGGAGTTATTTTTAATAAAACTTAAACTATAAACTTTTAAATTCGTACTAATAAAAACAAATCTATGATTATGTGTGTCAATAATTAATTTAAAAAATTGTTATTATTTTATGAACGCCCTCAGCACAATTAATTTTGGTTTTTGATTAATTAAAAACAGGTATTTGGTTTAATATATAAACCAGATTAAAAAAATAAATGAAAATAAATATTAATTGGATTTAGTAAGGAACAAATAGCTGAGATAGCAAAGTGGGGCAAGGTGTGAAGAATGAGGCTTTGCAATTAGTGGAAATATAATTAATTATTTTGTTTCCTAAATTCAATTTTTTTTTTGCTAGGTTTAACATCTTGAAAGAATTCAATAATAATTCTATAATTACAAAAAAGTAGGGATTGGTATAACATCTGCTTTGACGTTTTCATATCCACCTGTATCCAGCAGGTGCGATGGGAGTTTCGGCTTTTAAAGACAATTATATATGTTTTTTCCATCTCAGCATGTAAAAACTGATTTTAATGAAGGTCTATTAAAACATTTATCAATGTCTGAAACATGACCTACTTTTTGTCTCATCGATCATTTTCCTATAGCAACTTAAATTAACGTAAAGTTGAAATCGATAAAAAAAAAAAAAAAATCATAATTGATGGAATATTATCTTGGAATTTTTTAAACGGAGTGAGGAGTGAATAATATAATTGAAATGAAATGTTGATGTTATTGAAAACGACTAATCTAGAGCTAATAAGTAGCGAGAATAAAATATTAATAGATGCCTGCATTGTGATTTTTTGAAACCGGGACATTTATTAATTTGTACTTCAAAGGAATCTAGAATTAAATAATAATATAAAAAATTATTAAACATTGAATTTATACTATTTACATCTGTACGTCAGAGCTAAATTGTCGTAAGTATTATATCACTTGCATATTGCCTGTATAAAAGAGGCTGTCCAATCATGAAATCTTAATTCAAGATTAGTATCTTGATTAGTAGGAAATATTTGCTTCAATTTTCATACAAAGTTTCAACTCTGCGCATCTTTTTTCATTATTTTTGTATCCTCCAATCATGGAATTCTGTTTAGTTGTAATTGTTTCATTACTTTAATATTTTAATTCTCTTCGTTTTTTCTTTCTTTTTTTGTTTTTTCTTTTCATTTTTTTTTTGTCCGTGCAATTATATTTTTTTTTTTTTTTTTTACCAGAAGAATGTTCTTTTTTTTCCTTTACTTATATGTTATAATTGAGATTTATTTAAACATCAATTGATTTTTATTAATTTAGTCTTTGGCCAGACATTTTTTCTGTTTTTTTTTTTTTTTACTTGCACGTACTTGTTATTCTTAAGGGATCTAGTCCCAGAAAAAAGTATATTTTTCTATTCTATTTCTATTCTAAAACTGAAATTTTTGATAACATATCCCATCAAACAGTAATCTTTAAACGCTATCTATCTGTCTATATATATCTCTCTCTTTAGAAAGAATTATAAAAATTCATTGTTATTTACCTTAATAGTTATAGTTGGTTAACCAATACCATGTTTTGTAGCTATGGGGAATAGTTGAGAGGTAGGTTACCCACCAAAGAAAAAAAACATGGCTATGTTCAGCCTTAAAATTCATAATGAAAAAAAATGTTAAAGAAACTGAAATAAAAGAAAAATGGACAAGTATGAAAGATGAAAATTTCTGGTACAATAAAGACATTACGATATAGCGTATAATTATATTACTATTATACGTGGTATAATAGTGATAGGGCACCCTAAGTCATCTTTTATGATAATCCGAAGACTCGAAGGGCTTTGATACAAAACAAAGCATAGTTTGGAAATCTTTTTCGAAAAGACCAGGTGGAACACGTACAAGAAGTCTCAAAAGGAGGTAGGGGAACGCAATGCTCTAGGAAGAGATGTTGTAACGAGAGTAAGACATTAAGGATCATAGTATAATCTAGCAACTAGGGGAACCTCAGATCTTGGGTTTGTTAACCCTTATTTAGGTTCGTTCAGGTCAGATACAAGTCAAACAATAAAGAACTCTTTAATTATTCACTCATCAGCATCTATAGGTTTAATATTATCAAAAATTAATACTTCGTTATAAAGATACAACATTCTGCTCATCTATTTTCTTTAATAATAAATTAATTACTCTTCCTTGGATACAGATCCGCAACGAAATATTTCATCTCGAACGATAATCTACATAAAATTATAGAAGATTCAACCAGCAGAAAACTAAACTGAGCAAAACTTTAATCGGAAGCTAAAACTTCTGTTGCGTTTTTTTTTTTTGTTTTTTTTTAAATAAAAGTCAAAAATAACTATTACAGTCTAAGCATCATGATAACTTACGGTTTTATATTTTATCGTAATAGGGAGATGGTGACAAATAAAGAATGTATCCCAAAACACAAATATTGACGCCAACTTAATCTGTATAAAGAATTAACTCATGCGGTACATCTAACGAAGTTTCACTTTCACGAAAGACCTAGTTCTGCATTCTCACGAACTATTGTTCAGCTATTGCAATAGTTTGTACGGCACATTTCATACTTGGCAATGAATCTCTTTTAAAATTTTCTGAACCTCAATCGTTGTGTATGCAGATTATTTTATTTACCCGTGTGTGTGTATATATATATATATATATATATATATATATATATATATATATATATATATATCAATCATACTAAAAAAAAAAATCATATAAAATGAGGTGGGGTAAATGCACCACAGAAATTAGCAGCCTTGACTTCAGAATGTTTTTTACTCATCCTAAATATTCAAAAACTAAAAGTGTACCTACCCACATAATTGCACCACTATAAAAGACAAGTGCATATTACGCTTCTACTTTCCATTAGAATTGTTTATAAGAGATGATTTAACGAATAGTGAGAGAAGTGCATTTATGGTGTGTGAGCATTCCCCACACAAGAAAAATTTTGGAGTGCGAGCACGTACGCCTATGAATCAAGTGATTTAAACAAATAAATCAACAATGAGTAAGAAAAAAAAAATCTTCAAAATTATTTGTAGATAAAATTATAAAACAAAATATTGGTTTTTTCACAATAAATTTTTTTTTTTTAGCGAGCTTTACAGATTGTGTAAATACTTTACCCCACATCACCTTATAGTTTTTCTTAGTAAGACCGCCTCTCTATGGCGCTGTGTTCAAAGTCTCTGAAGGACAATGGTGATTTATCCCGAATGGTTACGTCTGAAACGTATCCAGTTAATTTCTCGAGAGGTAACTAAAAGAATCAGCAGTAGCGGTCCAATTTAGAATAAAATAAATCGAGGATGTGATATCCACCTTATGGCCACCAACAAGGATATATTTTGATTATTTCGAAGATACTTAAACGTGATTCTCATGTTTCTCAATTCACAGCTAATAATAAACCGTTTGATGTCTTAGTAATTTAAGCATTACTAGGTCTTTAACATATTATATCAGTAATACAAAAAATAAATAGCATGATCGAGGGACCCGAATAATAAAATTTAAAGATTGAGTTATTTTCATTTTAAGTATTTTTGCTTAAAAATTAAATTAAAAGTTCGAATGAAAACGATATAAGCATCTTACGGCACAATTTTTTTTTTTTTTTTTTTTTTTTTTTTAATAAAATACTTTAAACCAAAATAACATTTTATCACTTGGACTACTTGGTTTCTGACTACCTCGATTAGTAAAATTGAATCTTTCAGTCAAACTGAGGGTCGAAAAATAGTTTCTTGCAGCCATCTGCAGAATCAATTTTTACTAAAAACTTACTTTTCATGGGCAGCTTCATCATCATATATTAATCTAATCGAAATAATTAAGTAATTAATTAATCTAATGACCTTTTATTAATCCAACTCTTTGCTTCCTATATATATACAAAAATATGTATCTTTAAATCCTTCATTTAAGGATAAGTCTGAATTTAAAGTAAACGCAGAAATATAATTGAATTTTACTCTTTGCTTAAATAGAATACATAAGGATTTTCATTATTTTTATTTATTTATTTATTTGGTTACAGTTTTAGTTGCCGTATACGACAACATAGGTTAGAGGCACTTTATTCTTATAGTATGTTAGAAGAGTCTATAGAAATTATTTTCCTTTAGGAACTGAAAAAGATTCTTCCAACTTTCAGGTTGCAAAGCTGTGCGGTAATCCTAGAGGCCCAGCTACGTTCTTGAAGAAGAAAAGTGCGAACAATGTACTAGAATGTGTTCTGGTGTTAGCAAACCGCCGCAGCTGAGACATCTCGGTGGTGGATTCCCTTCGAGAAGGAGCCCATGGGTCAGTCTGGTGTGTCCGATCCTGAGGCGGGTAATAATGGTTTGTTCTCGGCGGTTCTCTATTATTTGTGGCAATGGTCGAGAATCTTCGTAGATCTGCTTCAACGTGTTATTGCTAGGGACCCTAGAACAGGAGTAGCGCCAGCCTTCTTTGCAAAGTTTCAAAACTGTCGTATAAAACTCTTGCAGCACTGTGTTGATGTTTGGTGCAGGAAGTATGGTACTTGCTTCTTTAGAGCTTGTGTCTGCCAGTTCGTTACCTGTTATACCTACGTGGCTCGGGACCCAAAGGAACTTTATTATTTTGTCTGTTTTGTTAATTAGTGTTTTAATGAAGAATACTAAAGTGTTCCTGGAAAATTGAAAATTTTGAATTGCCTTAAGGGCTGAATATGAATCACTGCAAATTAGGATTTGCCTATTGTTTATTTCACTAATTAGGAGTACAGACAAGTAAACGGCAAAGAGCTCGGAGGAGAATACGGAGTAGATGGGAGGAAGACTGTACCGGATAGTCTCCTTAGGTAACACTACGGATTTTTAAATCGTTTTAACTTTTTTCAAATATTTTTTTTTTTTACTGTTACTGGTATTGCCTCTGTCTTTTTTCATTGTTGTTATTTTGTTTTCCTTTTAGCCCTGAAGATGGCCTAAAACTTAGGCCGAAACGTCGGCACAAAATATGTAAGTTTATCTTATAATAGTGTAATTCTTTGACCGCACCCCCTGAACAACTTCTCCCTTAAAATATTTTTTTTTTCTTTCACTAGAATCACTATATTTTTCCATTTGTTTGGAAATTAATTTGGATTTTTTTTTCAGTCAATCCATTAGAAGTTTTAGTAATCGTCAAGGAGGAAAATGACCGCTGCGGTGGCTGAAATGTCGTAATAAATTGTCAATGTAAATAAAGCTATGTTGAACCTGATATAAATATATATTACTATATATATATATATATATATATATATATATATATATATATATATATATATATATATATATATATATGGAAACTTATTCTAATCCATATTTTTTTAAATTTTAAAATAGATTTTAACAATATTGTGCTCAGTAATTAACATTTTATAGAAGTAATTAAAAAAATTAGTAGTACAATTGAGGTCATAAGCCAAGGGTTCATTGGGGGTTATTTTCATTTTAAGTATTTTTATTTAAAGAAATAAAAATAAAATAAAAGTTCGAATGAAAACGATTCACGCATCTTACGGCACATTTTTCTAGAAGGAGGGGATCTAGAAGTGAAATCACGAACTATAATCAGCTCTGTGTAACTTGAATAACGAATAGTTATAATTATGGGGTTTGATACAACTGTCCCACACGAATTTAAAAAAGAACTTTTCATCGAAACTTCATAAATCTTTGTATTTGTATTACGGTGGACCGAATATTTGTTTACTTTATTTTTTGTAACGCTTGAGAACTTACTTCTGGGGTAGAAAAGTAAATAAATTTCTGCGATTTTTTCCTTAATCTAATCCTAATATATCTGATCTGTTACTGGCTAAAACCAAAACCTTGATTTTTCGATGGTATCATAGCGCATTATACTATAATATCGCCTTATAATTCATGAAATATTTAATATTCTATTCAAAATTTAAATTACATATTTACACATATATTTATACCATTTTAAAATATATACAAGACACCATTTTTTATACATACTTTATTTTACCATATATATTATCATATTTAAAGAATGAATGCAAAAACAAATATCAATTTCATGGAATATATCATAAATTTTTTAATATTAAAAAAAATCAACTCTTACAATTACGAATTCGGAGTTTCCTCTGTACTATTGAGAATACATCCCCGATCGTGTTGCCACACCGTACGCAGTAGAAAGTGATTTGTGAAACAGCGTTCCCTGGAATAATTGGAGCGGGGGACTTAGTGGATTTCGCAAGGCTTATGCTTCCTATTAATTAGAGGATAATTATCGACCTGGCGCAAATAGGAATGGAGGATGGTGCCCGTCAAACCCCTGTCCGACGGAAGACAATAATCAATGTCTTCCAGGCTCTGTGAGAACCGTCTTGGTAAATGCCTGACATCAGAGTATGATCACGGTAAAAGGAGAAGCATCATTGAGGAGAACTGAAAGCACTAATTATGCGAGAAAAAAAAATTCCTCGTCCTTCGATGCCACGGTAGTTAAGACGAGATTGAATAAACGCAGTCTGTCAACCGCTTCAAAACTCACGAGTTTCCTTGGAAAATAAAATATCGTGAAAAGTCGCCTCATAAGAATTTTAATGAAGCTCCGATCGTGGGTAAGGAGTGGAGATTGCTTGCACATAAATATTGCATATTATATAACCCATTAATATTACCAAGAAATATTTATATATGCGTAAGTGCTTTAGTGTCTGTTTTATACAATATTTTAAAAGCAAAAAAATCACTTATTTATAAATTTATACACCTATAAATCTTGTTTCTCACAGGAAAATGTAGACAGCTAGATATAAATAGAAATGTGTGTTCTTAGTTCAAAACTATATTAACATACATATAGTCAAAAAAAAAACTGTAGATAAATGACTCTTTTATCTTAAGAACCATTGAACATATTCTTTTCAGGAGCTTCGGAGGATTATCAGGGATCTAGAAACGAAATCACAAACTATAGTCTGCTCCGTGCAACTTGAATAACGAATATTTATAATTATGGGGTTTGCTATAACTGACACACACGACATACAAAAAAAAAAACTTTTCATCCAAACTTCATAAATTATTGTATTTGTAATACGGAGGACCGAATATTTCTTTACTTTATTTTTTGTAACGCTTGAAAGCTTACCTCTGGGATAGAAAAGTAAAAACCATGCATGAAAAAAAAATTACTTTTCAATCCTCAGGTCGCCATGCTTCTAAACATTAAGAAAAGGTACCATCTTTTTTTTTATGCTAATTTTCTAATAGTTTAAACAGGTTTACGAAGTCGCTCTTGGCATAAACTGGTAAACAAAGATATAGGAAACGTAAATAAATGTTTACATGAAATCACTCTTAAAATTTATTGACAGAGCAATACCCTTAAAAACAGAATTTTTAATTTTCATTTAAAACTGGAAAATTTTTTTGTTTGTGGAAAAATTTAAATTTTATAATTTAAGAAATGATGTAATAAAAAACTTGACATTGATGAACTTGAAATAAAACATAGCTCTAATAAAATTATCTCTTGACTTTGGAACGACGACTTTTGAGACCCTTCTGCTATCAGCTGCTTGCGCGTGACATGAAAATTTATAAGTTCCATTCCTCTGCTGTATCACCAAACTTAATCTTGGAATAAATCTCTTTATTGGTCACTCTTCGAAACATAGTCGGCGATAAAAGGGTACCATAACTCTAAACAATGATTTCGATGCATCAAGTTGTCTGAAAGTTGATTAAGTGCTCTAAAGCTCCTGTTTGCGTTCCTTTTAGAATCCTGATTTCTATCCTTGATGATTCTTCTGATGAAACCCGACTCTTGTATATGAACTCTCTTGCCAACAATTGTAATTAAAATCTAAAAATTAAATAAAATAAAAATTATAAAATTAAAAATCATAATTAAAAAAAAAAGAAGAGTTTTCTGGATGGGCAAATAGGCGTTATTTTCAATCGTAGGGTCAATTTAGTACAGCACTCAAGAATTTTGAAGATTTTATAACTTAGTTATTTAATTATAAAATTCATTAATTTTTTTTATATTTTCCTAGGGGGTTCCTAGACTTATTTACAGTCTTGTCTTACGCCTATTTCGCTCATCCAGTTAAACTTAAACAACCTAAAACGACATACCCAACTGTGTAGTATAAATTGTAAATGAAAATGATAGTTTAAGGTTACAAAAAATCCAGTTTGTCTTATCGTTCTCCAAACCACCTCAAATAAACTTCTAGGCAAAAGAATGCATCGATTGAAATTTCTATAGCAAGCAATACTATGACAAAACTATACAAGAAAAAAAAAATCAAAGTCGAGTCTCTTTTCCTTAATTCACTTTTGTAGCGCTAAAAGTCTAGTTTAATATAAATTTTCATGAATTTATTTTAACCATTTTTCTCATTACTTAGGTGATATGTTGTGCGAACAAAAAATGCAGAGTAAATCCTTATCGTAATTGTAGTTTTGCTTTTGTTTTGATATCTGCTAAATTATGAGAGTTAGAGACATTTTCCCTTGAAAACTTGTTTTCAGTTGCGTAGCTAACAAAATGGCGGCAAAAAAAAGTATGAGTCTGAAAAATGTGTTGAGCTCACTAAATAATACAGATGATAAAAAAAATTATAAAAATCAAAAATGTTGAGCAGCATGATCTGGGTGATTTCAAATGGATTGTCCCTAATCAAAGATGCGTTTAAGATGTTTAGTTAACTTTTAAGTTCAAGTAATTTTTTTTTCCATTTATTGTTTTGCTATTTTATTATCATTTTATTTAAATTTTCTGTAAATATGGTGCAAAAAAAGTCTCTGGTCACTATTGCCATTGTCCTTAATTGAGACAGAATATGGTATTACACAATAAAACAGAGTTTTAAAAAATTAACAAATTTTGTTTTTATTTTATTTTTTGCTTTTTAAACCTCTCTATTGTATTCTATTTTTATTTTCAAGGTTATCCCATAATATAATAAAATTTTATATATAGTGAAAAATAAATTAAAAGCCAAAAGTTAAAATTTTACTTGTTTTGAAGTTTAAACCCTTGAGAACAGAATAAATACAATACAATTACAACTGAATGATAACATTAAATAACTTATAAAAAGTATTATTAAACCGCACTACAATATAATTCAATTAACTAATGAATAAAATTATATCTCTAAAAGCTATAAATAAAGTTATAGCTCAGGGAATTTTCACTTTCAGATTTTTAGACAATAGGCATTAACTAGAAATTTTGAGACAAGAAATTCGGTTTGTTGTGGATCGTACATCATATTTCATATTCTCTACGTATTCATATCTCTTCGTTTTCTCGACTAATCGAATATTAGATAATACATAATTGCAAATGAGTGCATTATAAGAGCATACATGAAAAGCGTATCCAAACCTTTAAAAGATCGATCGGACTTCTTGTGAAATCCGGGTAAGATGAAAAAACTTGCTGATCATAATCCATATTACGATATGATACCTTACATGGTCCAAGCTGTGGCGACCCTGTAGGGTGATCCAACAATAATTACTGATTCCCCCTCTTTGGGGGCTTCAAGCTGAGGCCCAGGGGCAAAGGTTGAGGCTCTCGAGGAAGCGGCCGAGCCTGGAAGTGGTTCCACTTCCGTTTCCGGGGCAGCAGCTGCATTGCTTTTCTTGCGATTGGTGATCCATCTTGGGCAGAGCCAACCTGCTGCGGTTTCGATATTGGTTTCAGCACGCTATAAGTTTTCATTATTAAATTGATAATAGGACATGAAAACAAACAAAAAAAGGTTTTAATCTTAATACACAGTTATTAAAAAATTAAGATCCATCTGTACTTGAATTTTTAATACGTTCATTTTCTATAATATGGCGGAAATTGATTTATTAGGATGTTTGATGAAGAGATATGTCTTCTTATTATCCTAGTCCTTTTTTAACCGTTAGATGTGTTGTTGAGAATCATTTTCCAAATATTTTGACAGGTATCATGTATATAAGATAATAGACCGATAGCCAGTGTACAAAAACCGACTTATTAAAATGAAAATTCAAATTTTAGTTGATTTTCATATCAAGTCCTAAAAGAATAGTAAGATGTAATTAATCACAGTGGCTTCATCTGCAGAACGTCGGACAACATTTTTGCTGCACTTTATCAGTCAACCAAATAGCTTCACTTTTCTTTGTGGAAAAAGAAATTAGTCCGGTATTAATTATTCATTTATTAATATCCTAGTAGGCGATCTCGAGAATTCGTCTTTTATCGCAAAACGAAAGCTTTTTGTCGGACAATTACATTCTTGAAATTTTATAATCACTTCAAATAGATTGGCAAAATAAGAAACAGGTTGACACTAATCATGTTATATTAGTCATATTATATTGTTGAATCGAATTTAAAACAAAAAATGCTTGAGCAGTAGAGCTTTGTCACTAAGGGATTATTTTAAAATACCTATAAAAGCAACTAAAATATTAAAATTACGGGTGCGGGCGAAAAAAGTTGAGATCCCTAAAAGATACTTTTCTAACACCAACTCAATTCACATACAAATTTTCAACCTTCTAAGCCTATTTGAAGAGGCTGTAGGGATGCACAAATATTAAAAAACGCTAAATAACATTAAGAATTTTGCCTGAAAAGCAAACATACGTACCGAATCTCTGTGGATCGACTCCCAATTGAAGAACACGTCTATCCAATTGAGTACGCAAAATGTTTTTGGTGGGAGAGAGAAGGATTTAATAAGAAGAACGTAATCACTTAAGTGTCTATAATCGCCAAATCGGGCGTAAGAAGGTGAATAAATATTGGATCAAAAATTATTATTAAAAATAAAAAACTTATGTTGGTGGATATGAAAATCATATTTTTTCAAAAATTTCGGGGAGAGGGGCCTCTTTGTCCCGCTGATCTCCACTCCTGCGGACGCCACTACATCTATCTAGGGGTGCACGCAGAATTTCTTTTCGAAGGGGGATTTAAATTTTTTTTTGTGGGGGTATTTAATATGAAGAAGGCAAATAGTCACCTAAATGTCTGTAATCGCCAAATTTTGTGTAAGATTTAAGGATAAGCATGAAAATTGGATCAAAAACTATTAATTTAAAAGTTAAAATTTACCAAAAAAATTACTCCAATTACAAATCTTAAGATGGTGGGCATGAAAATTAATTTTTTTGGCAAATTTCCGGAGAGGGGAGATATGTCTCCCTCGTCTCCTGATCCTCCCTCCCCTCCCCTTGCGTACGCCACTGCATCTCTCTATCTATCTATCTAGATGAAATAGAAGCCTGAACTTTCAGTAGAATAGAAACAAAGGGAAATCATTACTATGTTTTAAATGATTCTTAATGTATTTTTTTGTCAGATGTTGTTGATATAACTATTGTCCTTGAGCCCAGATCCAAAGGCCAACTACTAGATCCGTTCCGACCTACCAAAAAAGATGGATTCCTGTTGAACGGGAGGACGCAGCTGCTATTATGGCCTAGAACCTGACTCTTGAGAACTAGCGTCCTCGAGTTGTACGGCTTACAACTGCAATAAAACAAGGCAGATAGAAGAGAGACTCTGTGCTCATGTGAATGAGACAGATGCCCGGACAGGTGGTGGGTCCACACCTGCTCGCCGCAGCTACAGCTCAACAGATTCTTACACTCGCCGCTCCCTCAGGGATTTCTTCCTTCGCTCTGCCTCTTGTAATAGTTCAAATTAAAGCCAAATCGCTTGCCTATCCCCGGATATTCTTCTCTTTTTTAAGTGGAAGTAGCGATTGGCTAATATAGCCTTTCCAATTAATATTTTTGCGTAATTGGGAATACAAGGAATAACCTAGTGTTTAATCTTATTCAAATAATGAAAACAAATTCTAACGAAGCGGATGCTTCAATGCCGTTTTACCAGAAATAATTACCTATATAGTTTCCTTCACTGAACCCTATCAAACATAGGTGTAGCGCACTTCTAACTTTTTTTGGGGGGAGAGAGGGAGGAAGAGAGGGGAGTGAAGAGGCCACGAATTGAATTAAGTTCCTCTGCGCATTGACTGCTGGGGGGGGGGGTCCTTAAAATGTGAAATATTAGAAATAAACCATACTATTAAATAAAAGGGCAGTATCGAAAACTACTCAAACGATTTAAACCTAATTTTAACTAAATCATCTTCATGGGCCTCGAAAGTTTCAGATAGATTTAAATATACAAAGTTAATTTTTTTTTTTAAAGTGTCCATAGCTTGCATATATATCGCAGCCATGACAACTTCATACCCGTGGATTCAAGTTGACAACTAAAACTTTTTAATAAATGTGAAATAATTTGGTGAAAATGTTATTTGGTCAATAAAATTGGAGGGTAAGACAAATAAAACAGTGAGAAAAAGTGAAACTTTATCGCCGTTTAGTAAACGGTAGTTGTGGCCCTGTTCCTTGGAAATTTCTATAAAAAATAAGATTGAACAAGATTTTATAGTTTATTATTTTCATGGTTCTTTTATGTCTGAGGAGATTAATAAATTTAATATTCCAACAATCAAATAATTTCGATACCAACGGTAGACAAAACTCGAAAAATAACTTATTTTGAAGCCGTATACATTTATTTTTTCTCTTGCAATAATTGCATCGTTAATAAAGATCAATAATTGCAAGTTTGTGGATTGAATTTGGAGAATTTATGTTTTCTTACAATTAAAGACAATTATACATTGCATGCTCTAGTTTAGAAAAAACAAGGGATTTGTTTAAATATATGCCAAATGTTATAAAAAAAAACGTTGTATATCCAAGAGCATTGCAATGAACTAAAACCTGAATAAAACGGTAATTACTTACCTTTAATTACTTTTACCTTTAATTACTTTTTTAATTATTTAACTTTAATTACTTAATTACCTGTTTCAAAAAGCAAGAAAAAAACAACTTTCTTAATAGTTCTTTAAAGTTTTCGGATTTTAACTGAACTTCTATTATAGATTTAATTTATTTCAAGTTGAGTTGGGGGGCATGTGCCCCATCCTCCTCCCCATCTAGTCTCCACTCGACGCTACCCTTGTGCTATCAAAACAGAAATCCACAAGGTCAAACCTATACGTTTCGGTCTACTCCGATGATTTAGTACTGATTAACCTTTTAATGATTCGTTCGTAATCCAGCCAAACGACTTTACACGCTCATTACTTCTATTATATTTGATAGCGAAAGGTCAAGCGCTTCAGTGTTGTGCAGTCTTTTCGTTTTTCAGACGACTCATCCTTTTTCGGACCAAATATTTACTCAAACCTTTTGCAGTGAAGACATTTTAAGACCGCTTTTGTTATTAAAATATATATATTTCCCAACTTATTTAAATAAAGTTCGACGAAAAATCTATTCTATGAAAAATCTGTTTTTCATTAATGCATCCGCTTAACCTTAATGTTTGGGTTTGATACACAACCTAACCGAATGTTATATCTAATCGGCTTATCGATAACTATATTTTGTATCTAATTTTTAAAAACAAATTCGAAATAATATTCAAATGTTAATATTTTTGTCATAATAACATTTAAAATTATATTTCAACAAAAGCTAATATACTGTTTATATAAGAATTAATCACTCTACTGAAGAAAATATAAAATAAAAATAAATTTTAGTAATTTATTTCATTTGTAAAGATACAAATATTTGAATTTTATTTGGTTATTGTAATTCATTATAATTTTCGTAATTTCTGTAATTAATTTTTATTTTTTCTTTCGTTAAAGTTTTGTGATTTCTACAGTCCCTGAACGATTGTTTATAAACAAAAAACTAATTATTTATTACTTTAACTTTATTCGTAATTTATATTAATCTAGTACAAACATTGTAATATCTTCGTATTTTTTCATTACACGAAACAATTTATATCTTTATTCAAACGTCAATTCTCAAGTAAACACTTCTTTGTCGTACGATTTCAGAACTCACAAAGCCCTCTTCTGGCTTACATCGTCAGCTTTTTCCTTATTCTTTTGTTTCATAAACTTCTTTGACTGTCCTTTTCTACACCCCAATGGTTGCTTTAGTACAGTTTCTACAGAGTACTATATATATATATATATATATACATATATATATATATATATATATATATATATATATATATATATATATATATATATATATATATATATATATAATGTATAACCTAAATGGAACAAGATATAATAGTAACAATAACTCACTTAATAACACTTGTCACTCCATTTATTGTTTTTTATTAGGTATTTAAATGTGTTGATTTATGAAACAAAATTATAAAAATTAAACAAAATTGCTATAATTTAAATTTTCACTGTTGTCTTTCCCGCAAGAGATTTAATTGAAGGGAAATTCCTTCAACTACGTTCTCAGGATGTAAATCTCAATCCAAGGTTACAGTAATTGAAGTTGGAACTTCCGAGAACAATTTGTTGTAAAATTATTGTGGACTAGCTTCAGGGGATTCGTGTTGCAAATTTAAAACTGATTATTTAAATGTTAGGACGAATAAGATTAGACTTTCAATACTGCGGGTGGGTTGAGCTTTAGGGAAGCTGACTCGAGTCTCGGAATGTTTGCAGTGTAGAAAAGTTTTGTCTCTAAAGTGGAAATTACTTCGTACTATATTTGTTAATATTTATCTTGAGTGTAAAACGTATATGTGAAAATGGCTTAAGTACGTTGTGACAAAAGTTTTCAAAAACCATCTTGACTCTAGTAGGCGCGCCAGGTATACTATGAAGCATAACAAATTATCCGAAACTAAAATTACTCCTGACAACAGACCAATGGAAGTACATGTGAACGTTTTGGAGTAACGCTTTTATTAAACATTAAACTTTTTATGGTTCTGATTGATATGAGATTATATCGGGCTATGTTTCATAAGAAAAATAGAGAAAGATTTCTATGACCATTTCTATGAACATTACTTGAGAGGAAAATCTTTTTATATTCCACGGAATTTAGAAAAAAAAACTCTCAGAAGACAACTAAGATGTACTGATTTCTCTTATTTCATAAGCTTAAGAAATACGAAATTTCTAAAAAAAAAATCTTACAATTCGGTTATACAAAGATAAATCAAATACAATCGAAAATGGGAACATGGGAAATTCGATTTGAAATTCAGGATGGCTGGATTTTGAGTCAGACAAAAAATAACCTCCTAGTGAGTTGGTAACCTCATTAAATAATTATGATTTTAAATTACTTAAATATTAAGTAAAATTATAATATTACCAATGATAGTAATATTAAAAATAAAAATATAATTGTTATAGGATAATTATTCGAAGATTCCAAACCAAAGCATTTAGTCTCTTTAGACTACAGGCTTGACCTGATGATGTGAGATGTGCTACCTATATCAAGTTGTTCATTCAGTATTAATGGGATTTTGTGGTTAATTGTCCTGATGCCTCTTTGATTGGTTAGTTACTAACTTTTATTTAAGGGACAAAAGAAAGATTTTTTTAAATATTCCTATACCTTAAAATATTGAGTGTAGTGTTACTGTTACTGGGGGGGAGGAGAGTAATCCGGCAAGTGGACCTTGTTACTGTTGTTATGTTAATTTTTGCCACCCCTTGACGGCTACCAAGATGTTGCTAGCCTGTTCTAACCAAAGTTGGAGTGCCAGGATTAATTTCTCGGGGCTGCCGATCAATAAATACAGTACAACCTCGATAATCCGACACATCCAGTAATCCGGCGCTCGGAAGGCACCGGCGGGTAAGATTTTTTCATGTCATGCTTATAAGAGCAGGAGACCGTTCTTTACGATACTACACAAAACTAGTGCTTTATCTGCAGTCGGTGTTTGCAGTGCGTCATTTTTAACCTGTCACTGATGAATGTTCTGTGCCGTAGGCGTATAATATTAGTGCAGTGCGATGTCACAAAAACCAAATCATGCCAAATTAACGTTATAATAATGATTTTTATTATACCTTGCATTACAAATTACCACCATTTATTTCAATACAATATTTTAAATGGCTTTCGTAAGTAATTATATGAGATTGTCACGTTAATTTGTTTTGTTTTTAAACATACTTCAACTAATCTGGCATTACTCCTCTCAGTATAAGGCCGGATTAGTAAGATGTGCTGGTGAAACTTAAACCCTCACCGTTTCGAATCGGACATTCTGTGACCAACGCCCCAACGTGTTCGGCTATCACGGTCGCCGTATGTGAATGCAAGACGAAACATAATATTAAAAATTACAAAAATTAAAGAAATTGCATTTCAAGTAGCTTCAAAAAGACTTCGGAATAGTAGAATATTAATTACAGAACTCCCTTACAAAAATTAATTTCTTACGCAACTTTTTTTCAAAAATATTTTTTCAGTTCCTGTAATAGTCTCAATGACATTCTAATATTGAACCATTATATTTCCGTTATGCATTCATCATCCGCCATCGAGGGCGGAGGCCTCGATTTCATATTTTTCGAGGTAAAGAAAGCTTTCATCTTCTGCCTCATACGAGAATAATACTTTTCCAACCGAGGAAAACGACTTAGAGTACTAGATTTCCCGCAAATTAGAAGTCGGACTGGGTGAAAGAGTCCGAACCATGTGCTGGTGGAACCACGGCGGATTAGTGAGAAGTGTTTTTCTCAAACTCGGTTAGTCACACACATCTCGCGATGTGGGAACGAGACCGTCCTCTAGCTGGTTTCCATTTCTATTATAGCCCCGCCAGCATTCTTCACGCATTCGCCATACCCTCATGAAGGAAACGTACTCAACGCCGGGAACTGGGACCCGACGCCCGGCTCAAGGCGTCAACGAAAAAAAAAATGGACCTTTTGCGACAATTTGCAACCTAGTTTATGCCATTTGTGTGAGGAAAATGTTCCGAATCGACGAAGGAATAGATGTCTTGGTTTGAAAAGCAGATCGTGGTTGTTGATGATAGAGAAGTTAAGAATATTAAGATAAAAAAGACTGATCTAATCCTACTAATGTTTCATTTATAAAAGTAATATATTCCAAACATTATGAATTGGTTTCTAAAAAAACGTTGGAAATAACACTATGTTAATTATTTCCAAACAGTTCTATAAAAAAAAAAAAAAAATATTGTAGTGTTTAAAATTATAAATACTTAGTATGTGATTGGATGTCTTGGAATGATGTGCTGTCTCTGGTTGATGCGTCTTTCTGGACGGTTAATCTGAGATGTGCTGTATTTGATCTTCATAGATGTCCTGATGATGCCTGAATTGGCGAAACGTTGACTGGCTAGTGGTTTGCCGGTATTTTAGATACTTGAGGCGTTGTTTTTTGGAATCTTCCAATTGTTTTCTAGCAAATAATTTATGTCTCTTTTTGAGATTTTGCTCTTTTATATTTATTCATAAAAAATGTCTACTAAATTTAGGAATATATATTTTTTATTTAAATATAAAATTTAAAAACAATTTTGTAAAGAATTTTTTTTTTTAAACTCAGAAAGATGTTCTGCCAAGTAGATGAAAGAATCATCTTTTTTTTTTTTTCAAAGGTTATAAATTACAGAGCGAAATTATAGTTAGTTTTAGATCTATAATGCGATTATCTACATTAAACATGTGATGAAGTATCGTGCAATTTAATCTGTTAGTATTGTTGTTTTACTTTGAATATAGAAAAGAGTAATTATATAAAGCATACAAGAGTGATTATAAATTCTGGCTATAATACCAAATATATATTCGTAAAATCGAAGTTTATATTTATGATAATATCAAAATATAATTATCTTCAATTTTCAGTTTTTCCTCATTAAAAAAATATATAAAGATATAAAAGCCAGTTTTCCAGTTATTTTTCCCAAATATTGATATTCCTCAGGAATGTTACAAGTATCATACCATGTCAATAATATTTTATTTCGCTGCAAAACTGTGGAATGAAATTTGTCAAAAAAATTAAGAGTTGTTTTTTCGCAAACTATAGCGATAACTGCAATAATAATGCAAAGTTGATTAAGCTGGTACTTGCCATGCCACAACAAATATTTGCTTGCGCAGGCCCAATGATTGTAACAGGCAAGAGATTACAAGTACTCAGTGAAGGTAAATTTGATTAAATCGTGATATTTGAATATTAATTTAATGACACTAAAGAATCACTATTTATTTTTATAACAACTAGAGTAAAAAAACTTTTTTTCGTACACACTGGAAATTTAGATTAAGGTTACTTAACCTAAATAGAAATGATAGTGTGGAAAAAATATGCATGTTAATGCATATTTTTTTCACACTATCATTTCTTGAACCCATTGAATTTGATTGGAAAGTTAATTTAAACATATTTTGAAATCAACATAAGTATAATTATGCTAGTATTATTAGTCCTCACCAAAGCTATTATTATTTTGAACATATGTATAAATCAAGTTACTTCACTTGAACTTTGCGAAAATCTACAATTCTGGAAACACCAACTTGACAAGTCTGATGAAAATGATCCTAATATGTTTCTGTTATATTTGCAATGATTAATATTTTTACAAGTATACAAGTAGTTTGATTGATGACTATTATGATCCTCATGATTACAAGAAATCTACGTGTAGGTGTGATGGGAAATCCTTTGCATTACCGTGTTTGTTACCATGTACCCAAGGTAAATTATTTGCCATACGCCGCCGAAGAAGTTCTAAGATGCCTATAACCTAATCGAGTAACGCATATTATTTATGTAGGGCTAAATACAGATATGAAACATTCAGAACGAATTTAAAGTATAAAATTCCTATGTCGAGATAACATAAAAGGTGAAAACTACCTTTCAAAAAAGACATAAGCCCAAAGAAATAAAAACCACCATCGATTCAATCATTATACCACCGATACCATCATTTAAGAGTAGCTTACAGTTTCTTCTACTATAGGTAGAATAAACAGCGAAAAGGAGATTTTTTCCTTATGTAAGGGCAAAAAAACTTATCTTTAATATACATAAGCAAAAATAATAAAGAAATTCCAATTAAATGTTTTTGTTTAATATTAACAAATGGAAAACTCACAAAAATGAGCATAAAAAACAAAAAATATAAGATATGCTAGAGAGAAAATTTGAGGAAGATATATCAATTTTTATTTTTTCTAAAAATCACTTTGTCAGAAGGGCCAATTTGACAAGTCTAATGAGAACGACCCACTTATTAATTTATTATGATAATAATTTTATTATTTAAGGAAATAAAATTTATAAATAACTTGTCAACCATTCTTCCTTTAATTAATTATTAATTCCTTTAATTTCTTATTAATTCATCACCAACATTTCACACAAGAGTGTGATAATATACAAATGCAATAATGTAACTAAATTGCAATCCTCATAAAAAAATGCACAAATTTTATATATATATTATATACAATGTAATTGAATGTGAGGAATAATATAAGAAAACACAATCGAAACGTTGATAAGAATTAATGAGTGATAAATTAATAAGAAATATACAATTAAGTAAGAATGGTTCACAAGTCATTTATAGATTTATTAATTTATATAGATAAATGCATATACATAATGAGTGGAAAAAAGAGACAAACATCATAATTACGTAATTATATAATGATACCATAGCGTTTTAGAATAAAATTAACAAATCAGACTTGGGCGCTGCATAAATATGGTTCATACGTAAATCTTTTATGATTACACCAAGAAATTCAACAGGAATAAAAATGAAACCAACTGGTTAAGTGGTGAAAACGAATAGATATTGTTTTTATTAATTACGCGCTTTATAATGCTATATTTTTAAGACAGGGTATTTTATAGGACAAGTTTTATATAGAACGAGTAGCATTGCCGACGGTAATCGAAGATTCGGAAAAGCAGGGGGAGGAGGAGTTATAAATTTTCCGATGGGATGTCAAGGCATGCTAGCACGTCATGCTCCGTTCTAATTTATGTACAAGATAACTTCCTCAGATAGTCACTTGCTAGGGAACTCTTTTTAAGGAATTATGGCGTACAGTTACTCCTTAAGTGTGCTGATTCCTGATGTCTTCGGCCAGTCGGTCCACTGTTGTTTTGTAAATTAACACCGTAATTAATAACATGCAATATATTATTTTATATATAAAGTTATTTATATATTTATTTATTTTTATCAATTCCAACTACTTCAGCATACATTAAACTTGTATTAAATTATTGATATAATAAATAAAATTCATCTACACCGCTAATTAAACCTGTTGAATCCACGAAATTGAGGCCATGGGCTCAACAAAATTATCTGTTTTCTTGCGTATGAAATACACATAATCCAAAAAATGTCGTTAGTCCTTAAAACGTTTTAATATAATTGATATAAATTATTTATGATGAATTAAATATTTCCTGTGATATCTAGTTCGGGAGCCAATTTCTGAAAAGTTAATTTATATAATATTTAAAGTTTAAGCTTAAACGGTTTGAAGAGTTTCACAATGCCTACCTAGTGGAATAGACTATAACTGAAATATATTGGTGAAATAGTTTGTTTGCACTCCTCAACGATAGTATACTTTTCCGTTAATTTTAATGATAAAGTTAACCTCAGAAAACCGCTAGCCATTTTTTTCACTCCCAAAGTGCTTTTCTACTGAAAATGACTACATAGCCATCCTCAATTCTGTTTACATAAACACTCTACATTCTATCAGCATTTACATGTATATATTTATTTAATTTATATAATTTAGAATGAGTAAGAAATATTTTAATTTTAATTATTAATTACCTAGCATGCATCCTATTTGTTTACATCATTTTACATCAATGAAACTTGTCCATTGATAATTCTTCCATTTTCGATATTTTTTCATTCAATAGTAAAATATCACTGCTAATCGTTGATGAATGGTTAAGGATGGCTAAAAAGTTATAATGGCAAAGATATTATTAACTATAAATACTAGTTTATTGACTATTAGTTTATTTTTGACCAGAAATAAGAATTACTACTTCTTTTTTTTTCAGAAAAGGTAACGGTTCCGCGACTTTCTCATGTTATGCCTTGAAACGCGCGATCCAATTCCGAAGTGATTCTAAGCTCGCTCTTTTTACTGATTATTCACTGCTCGATTCAATTGAGTGGTAGCTCTTTTTTAAGTGAATCACGAATTCCATCTCGCTCTCCACCTTCCCTTCCCTCCCCCATTAGCACTTTTTTTACTGAGTAAGAACTCTTTTCAGGAGTGAATCATAACTCCTTCTCTTGTTAGGCAGCCGAGCTCCAGCTCTTTCCAATGAATCGCGATAAAGAACTGTATGGAGTGAGTAGATCTTCTGATCCGTGAGGAGAGCGGCTTTGCCCATCTAGTTACGACCCTTTTATAACATCTGAGCTCTACCAAAGGTTCATGTTCATTGCATATCTAATTGATGTATTTTTTTTTTAAAAAGGTTCAATTTTGTTTGCTAAAATAACAAAAACAAAGTTTGTTAATTTCCCATCAATGCTTTACCATCCTAAGTCATCCATCCATGATTGCATATGTTGCACATTCATAATGTAAGGGGCACAAATAATAAATGTGGTTTTCTAAGAACGAACACAAGATACGCGCCCATACATAGATAGAAGCGCCCAGATGCTTTCTGTAACACCTGTTTTTGGTAGATCACCCATTGTGTCTATTGGTTTGGTCTGATATTTGAGGGATGGTTGCACTTTGGAATGATAGAGGTCCAAAAATTAAAATTTCTGACGTTATAATCTTTGAGTAGTCCCTCTTTCGTTTTGAATGCGCGACTTGCATCTTTATGTTTCTATAAATTTTATGTTTGACGAGAACACTGGTTGGTGTATTTCCCCCCACAAAAAAATAAAAATAAATAAATAACATAATAATTTTGTGAAAGAGTTTAATGGATTGCTTTTATTGCACGGCAGGACCATCGTTATGTTCTAATGATTTCTATTTTCAACGCTTGATGACAACATTTGATGACAACGCTGCTTGATTATCACTTTTTTTTTTTTTTCAAGAGAGGATTACATGACAACCTCAAAAAGAACCGAGCAGGTGTTCCATTACTAAATTGTAGGGGAGCACGTTCCTCAATTACAACTGTAGCTAGTAATATCGTCTCCTTGCCACTATTTTCTTGTGTGATACTCGAGATTTTCTCAGGCTACCAAAAGACCGTGACGTGCGAAACCGCTACATTTTTTTTCCTTTTGGAACGAGGTCTTCTTAAGATATTATATCGCTTTGTCCATGGGTGCTGTATGAGTCCGCTATTATATCTTGCATACACAGCATAAGGCGAACGGGTATTAGGCCGAAAAAGAAAGGAACTTTTTCGGTTATCTTTTTTATTATATTAATAACAGTACGCCCCATTTCACGAAATGTAGTTCACATCTGCATTTAGCTGGAGAAATCATATTATCATTTACATTTTTCCCTTGTAGGTTTTTTTGATGTAATTGTTTTTGCTGTTATTCCTTAAAAAAATGGTGGGATTAGAATTTAATTTAACATGAAAATCATGTGAAAGAGTGTACTTAAAATTAGCAACTACTAGAACTTTTTAACAAAATCATTTTCTTAATATCTTATTTTATAGTAAAATACATCCAGTTTTTGGACAAAATACAATCATTGATAGTTTTACATTCTTCTCATTCCAGTATTTCGCCGGGATATTTTTCAGATAAATTCCCAATTTCATTGGAATCAACGTGTAGTTAAGTCCATACTTTAATCCTATTTCCCTATTGGGTGACCTCCAAATTTGAGAATTTATTTTCTGAACAACTTTGTGTTATCAACAGACATAAACAACATTCTAGTCAAAAATAATTTTCTTGGTTTCTGATTGTCCTGATTGAAAGATCGTGAATTACATGTACAAAGTATCTTTCTTGGCTGAAAATTGGTCATTGCTTGATCTGAAAGAAGTAGCATCGATCACATGAGTTACGGGGCCCTCTAGATCGCGGAAACCCGGACTCAGTGGACACTTGGAGGTAAAGATGGTACTTCCAATTCTTACGAGTGTGTTGATTAAATCGAGTTGTGTCTTCCAAAGCCTCCTCTGGCTGTACGAATATTTATATAAAATTATTAATTAAATTATTATCAATAAGGTGATTTGATTGTTCCATAATCATAGAATTTCAGGAACTATTACCATTTTTGTGGGATCATATAGCGGTTTTGACTTTCGTATGACATCAAGCATAACTTGAATTAATTTTATTTTTTAATTCGTGTCTTCTCGCCCCTTTAATGTTTCTTTTAATTGGATGTATGGGATAAAAGTCAAAAATTCATTTTACATTAATAATCAATTTACTTAACATATAATTTCCATATATACAAGATTCGAATTACTTTTGAAAAAGCGATTGAAGTAAAAAAAAAAAATCATAGAAATTAGTGTAAAATATGACGCTGAAAAGGAGCAATTTGAGCATTGTAACTAATTCTTATCTCTTAGTAACAGGTGTTCACGAAATAAATATGCCCATTCAGAACATCAGTTTTTAATCCTCTCTATTCATTCATTCATAACCATGAAGAAGAATGAAGAGCCACAAGATCATTCGGTTACTGAGGACGGAAGTATAGCATTGCAGTTTAAAACCTCACTATTAGGACTTTTTTTTCCACTTCCAGATTTAAGGATACAGCGAATCTGTGCAGGACCTGTACAGGTTTACAATAGGCCTTTCCTGTTTCTCTCGATAAGGCGGTTTGCAGCGGAAGGAAGCTCATTATGTGCTATACTTTTTATATAAAAAAAACTATATAAAAAAAGAGCATCTGTTTTGTAAAAAAAATCGTAGGAGTAGGTGAAGAAGTATCGGGGGATGGCACGAGCTAAACACCTGGCCAAACACCTGAAACAGGGCCCGGCATTGTCGAGCAGGGACAATGCAGTCCCTGTACTCCTGATAGCACTTCCTCTTCGCCAGCTTCCTCCCCTTTGTTGCCTGTACTAGGATCTAGCTTCTCCTCCTAGCTCCTCCACTTCACAGAATGGTTCACAGCGCCATTGTACTTCTGCACTTCCGTCGTATACGTCCATTCGTCAGAAGAACAAACATGTCATAACAAGACGCATTATTTAAAATCTGGTGGAACAATGAATCAATCAGTGAAGTCTCAACGGTAACCTTCTGAAATTTTGGGTTTTAATATTGTATAAGTATAAAAGAGCAAAAACTCAAACATGAGACATAAATAAATTACTAGGATACAATCGGAAGATTTCAAGCACAAAACCTTAAGCCTCTTAAAAAACGGTAATTAGCTAACCAGTCAAGGTTTCGCCAACGGAGGGATCATCAGGATAGAGAAAACAAGATCACATAAATGCAGACCGTCTAAAAAAGGCACATCAACTAGAGACAGTAAATCATTTATAATTTATTTATAATTTTAGGTTTAATGACATTTTTTACATCTGATGCAACTTTTTGAAAATTCAAATCTCGAATAAAATATCAATAAGCGAATTCAATGTTAACGTGGCTTCGTCATTTTGGGCATGGATTTGGAAAATATCCAGCAGCATCTCTTCCAGAACTCGATTTACTAATCACGGAAGGCGATCTCTCATCCAGCTCCTTTTAGTCTCCTAGCAATGACAGAAGTGCCCACTTTAAGTTCTTTTATTAGTCTGTTGGTTTGTCTGAACAGTTTATGATGGAAGCGAAGGTATAGAGTCCGTATGGATTGGTCTAGTGTTAGTTGATGCACCAACTTTTTATCCTGCGTAAATAGTTAATCTTTATATTTCAATGACACAAAGTAATTTGTAATTGAAGATTGTACCCGATAAGTTTGATCTTGATCAGGAAGTAATTTGTTGATAAGAGGATTAAACATCAAAGGAAGATAGGACCCTTCCCCACCACTCCAGATCAATCTATCTAAGCTTCGTCCCTTCAGAGATTATCATAAGCTAATTTAATGTTGTCTATTGCCTCTGGTCCGTATCAAAAGATAAGTTATTACTGAGGTTAGTAATGGGCCCAGAAATAACTGTAGAAATTTTTATTTCCTACCATCTCTCAAAATCATTAGATTTCTCTCGCTATAAAAATGATCTGCCTTATAATCATTGAGTTTTAGTAGAAATAGTGTTGGCAGTGTAAAAAATTGATGTGTTTGTATATTCAAATATATCCTATTTTATTCTGCTTATCATAAGATTTAATTTAAGAATATACGAGTGGGATGGTCCGTCCTATTAACATTTTTAACTACTGGGCAAAAATACAAAATATAATATTTATTTATTTATCCCACTTAATTTCAGTAAAAAACATTGCAAACAATTGCTGCACAAACATAATTTAATTCTGAATTTTGAAAAAGACCCATCTCCGAAAATTAAAATTTTTTCAGAAGATACAAAAAATGGGTGGGTTTTTAGTGTATTGTTTAATGAAGTTCCTTTAGATAAATGAAGTTAATAAACATTAGTTTAATCAAGTATGTAACTTGCTTCCACGGGTATGAAGTTGTCAAGAAAATGATTACGGACACCTACATACGTATCTGCACAAGTATGCAAGCTTTAAATTATGTGTATATATAATATATATATATATATATATATATATATATATATATATATATATATATATATATATATATATATACAGCGGACAACGATATTAATCAGGAAATAACACAGAGGCTCGAGGCTCGTTGCTGCGAATAGGTGCTATTATGGACTCCTGCAGTATATGAAAAGCAGATCGCTGTCTAGATCCACAAAGGTGAGCATATACAAGGTACTAATACGCCCTGTACTGACATATGCGTCAGAAACATGGACAATGACTAGGACCATAGAGCGAAAACTGTTGGTGTTCGAGAGGAAAATTCTCAGGAAGATATATGGTCCCGTCAAGAAAAACAACGAATGGAGAATCAGACACAACAGTGAACTTTCTGATCTCTATAAAGAGCCCGATGTTGTCAAATATATAAGAATAACTAGGCTTAGATGGGCAGGTCATGTCTTACGGATGGATGATAATGTAGTCCCGAAAAAAGCATTCAATGTCGAACCAATTGGTAAGAGGAAAATCGGAAGACCAAAGCTGAGATGGCTGGATTGTGTGAGTGGTGATACCAGAGCTCTGGGCATCCAGAGTTGGTGGAAGGCCACACGAGATAGGGAGAAATGGAAGAAGACTCTTGAGGCAGCCAAGATCCAGTAATGGATTGTCGAGCTAAGGATGATGATATTTAATAATGTAAATCTAATTACATTATTATTCAATTAATCCTTTTTTAACCTGTAAACAATACGTTATCAGTAAGTTTAACCAGTGTTTCACATCAATAGTTTTACCTTTTAATCCAGTGTTGTATTTAAATCATATTATCCGCCAAACCAATACATTGGCAACATTGTTTTGTTTTGTTTTTAACAGTCATATTCATTCGTATTCAGTTAGCACTTGACTATATTTTAGTCAGGTATTCTTTTTCTTGTTAGTAAGTATTTTTTCTCCTTCCTCTCCATCCTGTTAATTCTTTCCATCCCGTTAATAGTTGCTCAATCATTATTATTTTTTTTTTCTTCTCCACATACGAAATTACTTATGATTATATTACTCTATCTTTAAGCTTACATAACTTTATGTCTTACAACTTTATTTTACTTTATTTGTAAGTAATTATAAATTACTCTACAAGTCCTTAGTCACAAATTATTATTGTTCATGTAATTTACTATATCTTTCATATCACTCATTACCTTTCTTTCTAAATTTTCACAATCTTTTAAATACCCTTTTTTCATTATCTATTAACATATTTTTCCTTATTTCTTATTATTCAAATTATGTTTAGCGTACTTTCCTTATACTTTATTAATGTTATTTATACTTCATACTTTATTAACACATTTGTATTCACATTAATATTAGTATATTATGACTAGCATATTTTTCTGTATACTTTTTTTTTCATCTTACTGTTTGTTAACTTTTTTTAAATTATCATTACTGGTACTGCCACTTTTGCGACATCAATTGTTATCTTGTTTTTTTTTAGGCCGAAACGTCGGCGCACATTTTTATAAGGTTTTTTTTTATTGATCGCACCCCCAACCACATTTTCCACAGTCAACCAAACTCTACCATTCTTTTACTTTAGGTTTTTGAGAAATAAAAATCAAGCATCGTTGTATCCATGCTGATGGTGTACTGTGGAGTTTATGAATTAGGCGATTAAGGGGCAAGCAGAGATCGGTAATGGTTGTATATTACAAGCATAGAACATATTTTTATATTAATATTGAATAAATCGCATCAAGAATACTGAGTTAGTCCTTGAATATAAACAGTTTGACAGGGAGAGGGGCATCGACTATCTGTGGGTGGAGATCGCTGTGTGCGGGTACCGTTGGCTGTAATAGCTAGGACCTGCATGAATTAGCGGGGACAGATCTTGGAGATAACTCCCTCTCTCCCCCCTCCCCTCTTCCTCAGCTATCTAACCCTCCGCTCTCAGGCCCCAGAATTCAATGCTAATTTCCAAACTGCCTAATCTTATTAAGACCCCTTTGTTTGACTAAATATCACAACAAAGTTGACTTTTACTGCTCGGGGTGAAAGTCAATAGCCTTTCCGGATGCTCTCGTTCCCTAATGCTGCATATTGACCCTCCTACGCACTTGTGTGGGAGACCTTGCATTTTCCGCTCAAGTATAGGTTTCGTTATTGTTTAACAACGACTGGTGAAGGAAAAGGAAATAAATAAATTATGTAGATATCATTAAAAAGTAGAATCTACTTTATGGTACAGAGATAATTAACTTATTAGTTATTTTGTATTTAATCAGCCAAACAAATTTACACATTTATATCATTCACCGAGTAGATGTTACTTGATTAAAATTTACCGTGTCCATGACACCTCATTAATAATGTTATAGTGGTTAGAAATGCACAGTCGTCGCTTTTATAAAAAAAATGTTTTTTTGGTTAGGAATGCTTTAGAATTTTTGTGTTGTAATATAAATAAAACGATAAAAAATAAAATAAATCCCAGTAACTCTTCCAACAATCCATGAAGAGTGCCAGCAGTCATTGATACAGATTACTAGGTTTTTCACCTTACAATACTCCGGCAAGACTGTGATGATTATAGTATGTTCATAAATGTGCTCTTATGGCCTTTGTCACCTTTCCTGCGTGAGGCGCTAAGGCTGATTGGATCAGGAAGCGTATATCTAATGCCCCGGATAGGAAGTCATTAATAAAGCTAATATTTATCATGAATACCTTAACGATATGGTTCGGTTATAAACAGTTTACGATGTTGGTTATCTGTATTGCTTTCATTTCCGATGGTACTTGTTGAGTATAGGTAAAGATGATTACAGGCACAAATAGCCCCGTACCCTTATCTGATATAATTCGGGTTAGTGGTCGAACCTTCTTGGTGAAATGCTGTGATACCTCCATCACCTGCTACCGCAGCTGCCTCCCTTCCACCTGCTCCCAATCACATCCAATCTTCCTTACATTGTATCGAGTATTTAATTTAATTTTTTCACCAGAAAAATTTGGAGCAAGAATTGTATGGGTTCGCACGTCTCAAATATTCTAAACTTACGTAAGGTACCTGGGGAATGGAGTCGTACTCAGAAATTTTACGTAATTAATTTATGTAGACAAAAATGAATACGATAGTTATATCTTGCATAACCATGCACTTTATTAATTATACTACTACTTTATTAAACACACGAAAACATCAATAAAATAAATATGTATTGATGTGAGATGTAAGATAACGGCGCACAAAATGCCTCAATAAGGTCGCGGTGCGTCTAATGTCAGTAAATTTTTTAATTATTAGAGAAGTTCAAAAGAGAAAACAGAACACTTAATTTGCTTTCTTAAGCAAACGATAATTCTTCCTCTTCATTTTATTGTCTTGACTTTTACTATAAAAAAATATTTAAATTGATATTTTGATAAAAAAGAAGGGAAAATAAATGATTACCTAAAAATCTTGGTGATGATAAAATCATGAAATTCCTTCGTTTTATTGAGCTTTGTGGACATCGTCTTGACTTTGAACGTTTTACGAATATATGCATTATATAGACTAATTGAGAAAATATGTATATTAATATTACACATTTATTGAAATGTTACACTACAAAAACAAAATAGACACACAATGAACAAAAAAAAATAATATTAGTGATAAAATTTTAAATTATCACTCAAATCACCCGAAATATAGAATCAAGAACACTGTCAAAAATAAAATAAAAATGCTATAATCTTAACACATCAAATATTTAGAAGAAATTAAAAATAATATTTTAAAATGTTTAGGAAATAATTTGAACAGAAGTATTAATGATCTCTCGTATGAATATATTAATGAATTAAAAAAAGGTATTAAAGATAATAGAAACTAATATATAAACTAAATTGCAAACAATGTAAAAATAAATTTTATATGGTTGAAATTTCACAAATTTTAAAAACTAGGATTAGTCAGCATAAAACTAATATAAAAACCCGAAGAATTTTAATGTCCCTGCATTAGCACGGAATGGAATAATTAATAACCATCAATTTTATATCAAACTAGAATTTTATTTTGTAGAAATTAAATAATTTTAACTTTTTTTTTTTAAATAATAATTTGTGAAGTATGGAAATGGTTAAATACCACCAAAGTAAGGGAGGGTCAGGAGGGTAAATTAAAACAAAGGGTTTAATCACCTTTGTGGTGGTGCTAAACACTAAATTTTTGGTGAGTGTTGACTTGACAACAGAAAGAAGACATTAAAGAGGTTTCCTTTTTATGATCAAAATGAAGAAGATTTTAATCAGTGTTTCTATTACAAAATTTTGTATACCAAATTTTAGTGATATATTGTTTTCCTCATCTAACTGACCTACTACGGCAAAGCAAGTGGTTTAACCTTTTTTATTAGCCATGTAGAATGTTACTTAAAAAATTAGGTATGTTTTTGTCTTTCCTGTCTTCTTTATTACCAATGCCAGTTAGGTTTTTTGAATTACGCAATAAATATAAAATAGTGTGTCTTTTTAATTGTTGATTTGGTCTTTTCTAAATTATTTTTTATTTGAATGAAGTATGCTTATACCATTTACTTATGATAATATCATATTTACATGATTTTATTGAATAATAGTTGTTGGTTTGTTTGGGCTCGTTATCAGATGTAATAAATAATAGAATAATAAAATAAAGAAAATTTCCTGTATTTAAATTTCCTGGATATTATAATAATATAATAGGTCATACATCCTTTTGTGCAAGACTTTTTTATCTTTTAAATTTAATTTATTTTACAATTATTTATTTATTAGTTAATTTATATGTATATATATATATATATATATATATATATATATATATATATATATATATATATATATATATATATATAAAATGCATACAAATTTATGGAATAGTCACACTTGATTAATGGTTATACTGCCCTGATAAGGTCTAACTCCAATTTACAAATCTATGACATATTACATTTACAAGCCTACATCATAGGTTTCATTGTCGTCTTCTTTTCAGATGCTTCGGAGGGTTATTGGGAATAGATTGGAATGACAGGTTACGAACTTGTGGGCTTGTGTGGGTATGGAATTTGTAATTAAAGAAGGTATATCTATCTCGAGGCAAATCAGCAACCTATCAAATGCTAAGGTCTTTATAAATAATTTTATACCTGAAAAGGAGCATTAAGGATCCTTCACAGGATTTTAGAGTGTAAGGGTTGGATACGAGAGGAATTTGGTGGCTTGGTAGAACCCTAAAACTCGACTCCGTACGTCCAAATAGACTTGATAATGGTGATGTAAAAGCTTTTTTCAAATAAAAAAATATTAGAAGTTTGCAGCGTTTGTCGAGGAAATGTCGTAGTTATCGGAATCTAAGAACAGTTTCTTGTCGTTACAATCTTGTATAGTATGAAGATCTGTTCATCCATTATTAATATAAATGGAACCATTTTTAAAGGATACTTTAGGGCAGGATATCTTAAGTTTACCATTTTGAGATTTTGGATAACTTAAATAGGAAAATGGTCGAACGATTTGAATAACAACGACAGAACCACATTTTTATAAATTATTTTTTTAGGTCCAAAGAACTATTATTTTTTTTTTATATTTATTACCATACATCTTGTGGGTATTTAGTTATTTGTGGAAGTATAAATTACAATTTAAGCTAAATCCTATATCAACAATGAAATACGGAAGGAAGTGGGACTGGTAAAGATTGTGTAGACTATTTTGTAGCCTATTTTGTAGCCAGAGGTTTTCAAACGACCCCACAAAGAAATGAGTACCAGACAGCTATATAGGATTGAGTATATAGCCCTGACAGTGCGGTAAGAGGGAAGTGGTATTGGAATGCAGGAAGACTTGCGGTGGGACTGTTAGCCTCTTGGCCATGTGGGTCTTCTTCGGGATGTGGGTACCTCCACCTCGCTCTGCAGTCGATCACCATCTCCACGGGCCTCTTGAGCACTTCATAGCATCTCTGTAATGGCCAGCATCATTAGGTCTTCATGGATCCTCAGCCGTTATTATCGCTGCGGTCCTCGGTTGTTCCCATGCTCATGGCTGCGGTGCATCATGTCGGGAGCTGCCGGTTATTAGAGCTATAGTAGTTACGAAGGTGTGTGTGTGTTTCATCACTATTTATTCCATAATAATTGCGATATTGAAAACAGCTCTCAGATCTGGAAATATGATGTTCGCTAGTTCAATATCGATTTGACAAGGGTATTTTAGAAGGTTTTAATACAAGTTTACATACAACCTCAATCCTTAAAGTGGAATTATTTTTTTATCTCTCTTTACACCTTTTCTTGTATACAAAGATGCCTAATGAAATATTAAATAACAAATAAAATACATGACAGTCATAAGGGAGAATACTTATCAGCGGCACCTATTTATATCGATGTTGTTTTTCGAAAAACGTTTAAGCGCCAAAAATTCGAAATTTGGATTTCAATTTATTACGGAAAGTAAACACCACCTCTATCGATTCCCGCTCACGAAATATCGAGAGAAAAAAATTGGAAATAGCCTAAAAATCTACCATTGATGACGTAAGTACCAAATACTAACGACTCTCAGTCGTCACTCTGGCCTTAACCAATGCTATGAATCTTAAAAATATATTATAATTATAAAAGTTTTGCAATTTTAATAAACCCATACTACACACAATACAGATTAAAATAAAAAATTAATTATTTTTATACCTAATTGTTAAAATAGTTATTTTACTAGCCGGAAAAATGTTTCATGTAAAGTTTGCTGAACGGAGCTTATTCTTACGGAGTCTTTTTAATAAACGACGTCGATATGTTGAAGTAATAATGTATTCACTTATCCAGCTCCTATCAGCCTTATGAGCGTGTTATGATAAAACATGGATTATGCTGGTGTCTTTTAAGTTATATGTTATATATTTAAATCAGTATTCACATAATGAAATAAGCTCATAACAATTCAATCTAATCATCTACTTTAAAACAAAAACTAACTGAAAAAAAAAAGGTGTGCAGCAAAGCTCCTTTACTAAGTTCGTATTTTTACTTAAATACAAAATTGAAAATATCAAAATGGCGTGTGTTATAAAAAAAAGATAAGACCAATTAAAAGTCACTTCTTTAACACCAACTGAATTCACATACAAATTTTCAACCCTCTAAGACAATTAGGACGGGTTATAGGGGTGCGCAAATCTTAAAAACCGTGAGAAAAAAAATTTGAACATTTCGTAATTTTGAATGGAATTTATCCCCACTTCTATGGTACTGTTCTCTCTAGAAAAAAAAACAAAGTTCTAGAAAAAATGTGTGAAAAAATGGTGGACGTTGGCAAAGCCCAAATGTTGCGGGAAAAATATATACTGATATCAGATATCCTCGAAATCCCCAAAACCCAGGGGATTATGAACATAGGGGTTATGAAATTGATTTAAAATGCACCCACCACCCTCCCTCCGATGACCTATACATTGGAAAAGTTTATTTTTTTGGGGGCAAATACCACTAATTAAAAAATTGGGATAAAATAAAAAATAAATAAAATTTTTAAAACAATATCAATTGAGAATTGGAAAATATTTCTTCAAATATAATGTGCAATAATACCTTATGTTTCAGTTATCCTGATTTTTATCCTTCGATTTTTTTGTGGTTATATATTTTATATCCATCAATAGATTTTTCCATGATGGATTCAATTTTGTGAAGTTTAACTTATATCAAAATAAATTTATAAATGATAAAAATGTAAAATTAGATTTTTAATAATGATCTTGTTTAGGAGTGAAATACTAACGAGCAAACTAAAATAATAACAAAATAAACTATTTTTTTAATTTACTTGAATTATTATTTGATTAATAATTAATCAATTATAATTATAATTAATGTTTTAATATTTTCTCAAAATGTATTCTTCATGTCTTAAAACTGATTACCATATATCCGAAAAATTATATTTCTACTTTGGAGTTAAGATACACTGAATATCTATATATCTAAATATTACATTGAACATTCTAGTGATATCTCTCTTTTTTTTACTTTTTTATAGTTGAACAGATATAAAAAATAATGTTGGTAGATAAAAATTAAATGTGAGAAATTAATGTTAATTTATTAAATATAAATAAATTCGATAGTATTTAGGAAACTCCATGAGATAATTTTGATTTGTACTGGAATAACTAAATACTATAAATATTAATGTATTATACAAACCCGGCTTATATGAAGTTACAAAAAATATATATCTAGATCTAGTAGGAAGACCCGAAAATATTATTTATTCTTCTAAAACTCGAAATGGCTAATGTGCATCTGGGAAAAGCATTAATAGAAACATCTGGACTAGAGCAGCTGTAAAATGGAATATCAATATTGACACACGAGGACGGGACTAGATAATCTTAGTTGTCAAATATGATAGATAAGGACGACCAAACGGAACTATTTTGTTTGAGTGACGGTTTGGGGGGATTCTGGTGAGTTATGTTCGGAAGATAGTCTCATAGTAAGCATATAAGTAGAAATATTATAATTAATTAATTTAATATGCATATACAGCATAGAAATAATTTTTATTTCAGTTGTGAATTAATACTTGATTTAATAATTTAATCCAATTTCACAAATGAAGAAGAAATGCCGGGCATTAAATAAAACTGTTTTAGAAATTAATCAGAAGACAGTAGCTTAAATTAAGACAGAAGATTGCTATCAACACATTCTTTTAAACCAGGTTTGAACTACGCATATCATATTTTGGGTCCTGTATAAAAGACAGATACAAAGAGTTCAAAACTTTTAATAAACCAAAATTTAGCCTTATTACACAATAACCATGGTTTGGTACAAACATAACTGTACATACCGTCTTACACATGCCAACTGCCAGCAAATGCATGCTGCTACAACCAGCATACCTGTGAACATCATGAAGATGAGAATGATATACTGGCATAGTTTAACAGGACTTAATTAAAAACTGTATTTATTTGGCTACAGTTTTAGGTGCCGTTTACAGATTAAGAGGTTAGGTGTAAAATAAAATGAGGTATCTCATTCCGTTAAAATATATATAATATTAATTATTATATAATTTAAACTATGAAGATTCAAATATTCTCAACAATTCGACCAACCAACAACAATTCAAACCAATATCTTTTGTCAAATGCTATTTTAAAATAAAGTACCCTTATATAATTTTATTCAAAAAACAAATTAAATTGATTCTTATTTTTATTTTGTCTTCTTGTTATTAAGCTCCTTGAATCCAGAACATACAAAATGATGACATCTTTGTTGTCATGATTAGGGATGCTCATTCCTCCTACCATCATCCCCTCTACCACTAATTGTAAGTTAACATTTAATTGTTTATTAAAAATATTGTATTGATTTCAATAGGGTGTCTGTATATATTATGTGGCATTGCCTGTTCAATGTTATTTATTTATTTATTTTTTTTTTTTTTTACAGTTTTTGTTATTTTTCTCTGGAAAATAAGCTTGTACCTTGTAATCTTCTAGATTGAACTTAAATTCATTGTTTTTATAGAAGTGTTCCACTATTTCTATCTGATTATTTATTTATTTTGTTTTTTTATTTATTTTATCGTATCCATCATCCTTTCCTTTTATTTTGCATGGAATGTTCTTTATCAGCTACTCAATGCTAATGGCTCGTGGCCAAGCACCCAGAACAAACCTTACAGATGTTTTCGGAGAGGAAAAAAAACCCTGAAGTGGCTGGTGATAAAGCAGTACTTACCATAAAACCGCAGCCTTCCACGTCCCTGTTCCTTGTTTTTTTTCCCGTAGGACATTAGAGGACATCTAAAATTGAATGAATATAACGGCTATAAAGTGTGTATTTTTAAAGCTCAGAAATCCGCTGCAGAACCGACGCTATCTGTGCTCCTAGGGCCGTGGGAACACAGGTGTCACCCTAGACCTAGCCCTTGTAAAAAAGTCGCCTTTGTGGCCCTCGAGTTGGCTTCGGGGCTGCATCATCGGGACCTTCTGATGAATCGTCATCACCCATTGTGCCCGCGGACTATGATCAATCACATTGCTCTTATAATGACCTCAAAGCCGGCGGTTAGGAAGGGCTCGAGGACATAATGACCCCTCTTCACATATTTTGACAGATCAGTTACATTTATAGCTGTCTCTCGGTTTACGATGAAGGATGTGAACGTTGTATTGTATTGTAGGTTGGGAGTAAAGTTACAAGAATATAACGATGCAAAGAGTGGTATAACGAAAATAAATTCTTCTTTTTAATATTTCAAAAAAGTAAAATCAAATATTAGTTAAACCATTAATTGCCAGCATGTCTCTTATGTCTCAGAAAACATATAGTTTTTATTTCATTCCATTCTCAAAGGGAGCCAAAATGCCCATTCTAAAAATTTTTCTGAGAAACCTCTCCCATAAATCCTACCTCTTTTCCAATTCAGTTGCTTGAAACATTTGTGTTTTAACAGGTGGTTCTGTTTCCTGAAATTTATGGTTTTAATTTTCATTATGAAAATTGACAGAGTAAGGTTTAATTTTCCTTTTATTGGAAAAATGCTGTCTCTTGATAATATTTATTGAGTTAGGAATAACATTTTATTGTGTATTTGATAATAAGATTTGGCTTGATTTTTTACTGAGGAACATAGAAGTACCATAAATGTTATACACTTGCCAGCATTGCAACATTTTTATGGACAATTTATAAATATGCTGATTTTTTTTTCTGTAATTATTCCTGTTATTAGCCTTTTTCATTTATAAATATTTTGTGATTTTGTTTTACTCATGGCATGTTTTCATCCCAGAACTAAAAATATTTGTCCTCTAACAAAAAAAAAAAAAGGAATATTTCTTAGGGCATCGGCTAAGCTTCTTGGACCAGGTTTTACAGTTCAAAAAACAATTAACAACCTATTTGGTGACAACGGAAATAATTTATAGAAGGAAATATTTATAACCCCACCTGAGGACTTCTATTTTGACGGATTAGGATTCCATTAAAAAAAAAAAAAAAAACGGTATTTGTATTCCTTTTATAATTGGTAATTGTGTTAGTAATATGTAATTGCGTCCTGGTTATAATGTGTAACCATAAAGTTTTGCTATAAACACGGTTTTTTTTTGTTAAAGGAGACAAATTTTTGTTAATCCACTTTTGATCCCATAAGTTCTTAGTGGGCCATTGTACCGTTAATGGCATCTCTTTTGCTCTCGTGATAAAATATAATTTTTTAAAATAATTCTTGGATACTAAAGCATAAGAAAAAAATATAAAAATAGAAATGTTAAAGAAAAAAATATTGGGGCAGTAGTGGGCTAATAATTAAGAGAAAATACTCAAAAAAAAGGGACAAAAATTATTCTTATTATGTTATAATAGATTCGAAAACAAAGTCCCAACTCTCTCAAACACTAGTGAATTATTTACCTGTCAACGTCTCACCAAATCAGGCGTCATCAGAATAAAAAAAGGTAAGATTACATTGAATGGTCTTGGGAGGATGTGCTATCTCTTTCTGATTAACCCTTTTTAGACTTGAGGCTTTGCTTTGGAATGTTCCAATGTCTTTCTAAATATAAAATATTAGGACTTAAACAAGCGCGATCCAGATATTTTCTGGTGCTTGCGTTGAAAATAAGCTATAAAAGATAATATATAAAGGATATAAAGATCGGAGCTGGGATTTTTTTCGAGGGAAGAAAAACCTACCCTTATTTTCAAATAATATTTTTTGGATATTCTAACCTAAATAGTTAGAATGGTTTTTATTAATGTTAAATTTTAAAATTATCCTTGACGATTGGTAATCGATAATCCGTCTTCAAACCGAATTTCAATTTGTTATTGACTCCATTAATATCTGCAGTTAGTAAGTGGATTATTATTATTTCTATTATCATATTTTTATCGATAAGCAACCACTTGCTTGGGGTTAAATCCCCACTTGTAGACGGTTTGGGGCACCTACGAAGATGATATCCTGCCAGAAGATCCGGCCCAGATGTGCTGATGGCATCCGGCGGATGGGGGAGGAACATCCATCGTGCCACCAGGGCACGATTCGACACTTGTAACAGCTTCAGCAGGTAGCATTCACCTAGCGCAACTGGATACCTATTTATATAAAGCTATCCTTTCTTCCACCTTCTGTTATCGAAACTATTTTACATTTGAATAATTTTTTTTTTTTTCGATGCTCCGTACAAAGGAATTTTAATAGATATTCAGTAACATGTTATGAAAAAATATGTTCATGCAGTTTCTTCATGAATAAAAGACGAGTTGTTCAACATTTTATGACAGATACCGAATTTTCCTTTTTTTTTTTTCATTTTCAATTCGCTTCGGTTTATCGAATATATGTATATCCCTAATGTAAAGCTGTGGACGCAGAACAAAGTATAGAAACGCAGCAATTTATTACTCTATAGTTTATTATTTCCAAATAGTTATATATCCAAAAAAGAATACGATTTTTTATAAAGCTTTGTTACGATTATTAAAAAAATTATATTCGTTCCCTATCTTCGTTAATTTCCGAGATATTAGCTGATGGTAATGTTGAGTTCCGAGGATCCTGGTGTGACATGTGACTTTGGAGCCAAATCTAAAAAAACATCAGTCCAGAAGTCTCGGAGAAAATTAAAAGTGGATTTTAATTTTAGAAGGAAAATATACTGTTTTTATTTTCTATGTAATCAAACCCTTGGGTGCGTCAGACTGTGTCCGTCGTTTTGACCCACTAAACCCTCACAACCGCCCAATATTGCGGGTACTATATATATTTCAATGTTATATCAATAGAATATTTATGAAAATCTGATAGTAAATATAAATAATACATGTAGACAACTTAATTGTGGGGACTATAAATAAGTTAGGTTAAATTAATAATAAATTAAGGCTAAATAAATAATTTATATGTTCTGATTTTTTTCCCAGTGATCACAACCGTCCTTACTAATGGACTCCTCATTCTTAGTTAATATAGAAATATGTAATCCATACTGAACTATTTTGGCCAATGCATCATTGGCCTATTACTTATTCCGAGTGGACATATTTCATATTTCAAGTGATGGAAAACTCTTCTTCATCACGACCCATGTGGATATTTTGTGGAAATCCTTCTGTTCGTCTATAGATTCCATTGCTCAGGAATCGCATGCTTTTTATTGGCAGTATTGGCAAAGAAACGGCATATTGGTTTCTGCACACTTAAAAACAAAAACAAGTAATAGTGCATGTTTCCATGAGAACGTTTCTATTTTTTTTGTTGTTTCTACAACTCGAAAATTATACAATTCCCGGAACATTCCAGATGTTTATTTGAAAGATGATTGAATTACCTAGAAAGCTAAACTTGTTTTAAAAAAAATCGTGATAGTATTAGCAAAATTACTGCAAACTATTTTTGTATTGGAGTTCGTACTCACGGTAAGGATAGTTGGGTGCGTGGACAAATCAGATATTTTCAATGATCAATTCTTTATGTATAATGCATATAGCCCTGATTAAAGTCAAGCTTATGAAATTCTTTTAATAAAAGTCTAGAGGTTTTTCTAAGTAAACAATGGATGAGGTATGTCGTTTCAGTGTTATATTAGGACTCCATGTTGGTGACTTGTGCATAAATGATCAGTTCCACCAGGATAAACGGAATATCATTATAGGATACTGTTAGCAGGTTGTCTCAATTTACGTCATAGGCTCTCAAACTTAAAAATCTATATTTGAACTTTGATGTATTTCAGAGAAAGGGCTTATCAATTTTTGTGAACATATATAAGTAGAGGATTTGTACCCAGCAGGAGAACCCTGTAAGGTATAACGGAATTGAAAAAAAAATCGGGTTTATCTTTTGATTATCGATGGTGGCCATTTATGGCGGTAATCGGTTGACCAATGAAAAGCGGTGTATCATTACAAAGCGCTTTGTCCAGTTTAATCTGATTGGCTAAGCGGAGGTATTATCCTAAGCGATAAATTGCCCCAATTTGGCCTCTTTTGTCCCTCTCGGAGCAATTGGCTCCCCTCCACTTTATATATATAATAGGAAAGTATGGGACCTGCTATTATGGGCCTTGACGTGACAGCCTGCCCTGTACACTTCGTCTCTTTATCTCTAATTAGCCGTTAAAGAAAGGAGACAATCCCCGCTTTACTGCTATATTTTATATCCCTGGCAGTTATAATATTCAGGCCTGTCATCTTCTTTCCTCTGGTCATTGTCGTAACAAAACATCTGCTCCGTACCATCTCACACACCGAGAGGCTTTAACGGTTTTTCAGAAAGAATTTGTGGCATGCTACCAAGCGACCAAAAGTTGACAATGAATTCGCGAATTCACAATGAAAAAAATCAAATCACTATTTGTGTTAAATTTTTCGCTTAACAAAGAAATTAAAAAAAAAAAGTCAAATATGAATGGGAAAAGTTTATAATGATTATAAAGTTGATAAGTGGCACTATTATAATATAGATACTAATATAAAAAACACATGATTACAAATTTACACATAATATAGCCTCTTATTCTTCTCTATCGCAGAGAGAAGATGGTTATTTAAGTGTGCTTTAATTTTATGTACTGTATACCAATGATCACAGAGAATACTTTGGTAGATCGAAAATGGTTCTCCTCAGTCATGTTTATTGTGATCATCTCCCAAGCCTTCTGCATACTTTGAATTATGGGAGATGACACAGGAGGACCATATATCTGCTTAATAACCCTTTCCCTGTGACCATAGAAATAATATTTTATTGAAACAAATAATTTGACTTAAAAAAGTTTAAAAAAAAATTAAAAATTAGCACTTAAATTCTTCTTTATCTTCCCAATCAGTGTTAGAAAATGAATTTTGAGCGTTTTTCATTGTCTTCAAACAATTTTATGGAGACGACATTATTTTTAGAATTTCAGTAATTTTAGTAAGCCTCACTCGATTTTGGGGAGTGAAAAACACTTGAATTGTGAGAAGTGGTTTGCAACATTTTTATTATAATTATCACAACGCTAAGCAACTTTTCTGTCATTTTTCGTACATCAATCTGACACGAACTTTGCACATATAAAGCGAAGTGCATTTGTATTTTGTCACGATATGGAGCCTTCATATCCCCTTCATGGCATAAGAACATCCCACGAATCCAATTTTTGTATTCACAAACAACAATATAAATACATTTAAAGAGAAAATGTATCACTAAACATTAAAGGGCTCATTTCTAAATCTAATCATTGGGCCACTGATTTCCAAAAACATTCTCTGTAATTAAAAATGTAGCAAAATAGTTTCGAAAAAAAGTAGTTTAAGTCGGAAAATTATAAAAATATAGCTCATTGCTGAAAATTTGATTTTATGATATGTTATTGGCAAGTTAGGAAGTTACAAAATAAAAATTATTCAAACAGGTATTTATTGTATTTAAAACTAAAATACAGCACAAACGCCAGAATTCAATCGTGTTTATTATTATTATAACAAATTAAAAAAACAGAAAACAATTAAGAGATATTTAAAGCAAGCCTCCTAACTCTACTAGAGATCGCTGAGTCAAAGGATGCAGAGAGCGTGTGAAGAGCCTAAGATGCTGTTTCATTTTACGGAATCAATTCGGCTGTTGACTGTTTACCTACTTCGGATTCGATAAAGTTATTTTTAAACCTTCTCTTCAATCGTACTATGCTCTTGAAGGGTTCAGAGCATCGTTCTTTTTCCCGAATCATCGAGTGCTCACTCCTTAATGGGAATATGCATTTTGAATCATTTCATGTGGAGTTTGACAACCTCCAATCGATTAGAACGAGACCTTATATTCAGGACGAAACAAGAAACATAAAGAATAATATGTTAATTAAGAATAACTTCATTAGTGAATTATTGTTGAGAATTGATGAGTCAAGGAAAAGGTAATATTGCAGTGATTTAAGTTCAATATCAATGAGGGTAGTATACAATTTTTACTACTCCAAAGTCTAATGTATGTATTCGTACCATTCTTAGGCTATTGGTCACCATACCTATATACATCTTTAGCAATTGAAAAGGCAACTTTGTTTAGTAGAATAATTTGAGAAATCCTGCTCAGACTAGCGTGATTTTAAGTAAGAAGTTCAATGCTCATGTCCTAAGCGATGAAGATCAAAATGTAGACAATCTACCCGCCTATTAATAGCCAGAGGCACCATAGAGAGGAAGAGCACCTGTGACCCAAATCTGGGCGAGCTAGAGTGGTGTAGGTAATGATTTAATTAGGTGGGCGGTGGGAAGCACTGGCGGAAGTTGTGCTCCTACTGATTGTTGAGGATTTTAAAGGTCCCCGTCTCCATCTGTCACTTCCTGCTCATCTGTTGCTGGCGTAGCATGTGCCAACAGCTGCGGGATCGTTTCAGCAACTGTTGCTCTCTCTTGTCTTGTACCCAGAGAGTGTCTGCTTATAATTCATCGCTTAATATCGAATATATCTATCGCATATTCGTGCTTAATCCATTCAGAATAAAATTACAGATCCTAATTTGAAGAACGATGGTACGATTACCATATTGCTGATTTTATAGGGTGATAAACAGTCAGAAATGTTTTTTATGATTTGGCTCCGTGATTCCCTGAAATGCTCGTATTCCATAATCCCTTCACCTCGGTTTATCTTCCATCTCCTTCAACGCAAATATGCTCTTCACTCTCCCCCCCACCCTTCCGATATCTTCCTATCACTAATGGATTTAAAGGGATGGCTTTTGGTCTGAAAACCTTCCCCAAATCAAAAAATTAATATTTTTTTTTTTTATTTTAGTCTTTTTTTGTTTCTTTTAATGATCCTTGATCTTTGAATTGAATAATTACACAATTACAACATGCCCTCTATCTAAATCATAAAGCATAACAAAAATTGCTTTGTTAATGAATGACTACAATTAAATTTTATTTATAATAATTTTGCAGCAAATGCCTATATTAGCTTTTCTCACACGTCGACGCCTGGCACGATAAAGGTAACCACATTATTGAATTTAAACTGTGTTCGCCAACAGCTACTTTGCTCAACTTTTTCTTCACTTTACCTTCCTTAAAATGATTATAATTTTTTAAAGAATAAAGAAATACGAATGAGTGGCGTCCATCTGATTGATGGGTTAAAAATGACATAATTTAGCTACTTAATGTACGCAGTGCCAAGGAAAAAAATTTAAAAAATTTCTTTCTCTAAACATTAATGATTTTTTTTTTCTATCGTTGTACATATGGAACATAATAAATGGCGAAATGAATATAAAAAAATGGCGTTTTTTTATATTTGATGACACTAACTTCTTCAAATCTCTTCTTCTTCGAATCTCTTCAAAAAGTTCATAAGTTTTAGGAGACAATTTTCATCAACCTGAAAGAAGTCTTTTAGGTTTTGTTATGTTCAGATTTAACTGAATTAAAAATAAAACCTTTAATTGAATGAAAGATTGCACAACTCAAAAAATATTTGTTTTGTTACAACGAACACTAGACACAGGTTAAGTTCTATATAGAAGCACTTAGGATGTTTCCTGTAGCACATGTTGCTTGTAGGCCTCCTATTGTTTGTATGATTTTGGCCTGATTAAAGAGGGCCGGCCTTGGGGTAATTGCTACTATTCAAATTTCTGAGTCTAGAAATTTTTAGTAGTACCTCCCTCATTCTGAATGTGCGATATGTTCCCCAGCTATGTTCATAATTGCAGCAGTGTTCCCCGAGCACTGTGTATAATCTCTAGAAACGATTTTTGCGCTTATGTTGGGATTGCCATTTTTTAGGAACTCTCAAAATAGATGTATTGACTACAGTTGTGGGATGAATCTATCGAGATATCAGGGGCATTATTAATCTTACCTAGCTCAATTTATGAAATATCTAACGTCTTTAGATAATCTTTTTTTAATTGAACTATATGTTTTCTTTTCACGAAATAAGATAGTCAGTCTACAACACGTTTTGTATACATTATATAGCATAAAACATGATGAATTATTGATGTGCTTAGGCGTACAACAATAATAATAATAAGAAAATAGGAAAAGACCATTACTACTAAAATCTGCTGCCATAAAGATCTAACTTAAAGATAATTCTTCATTCATAAAAAAAATTAGATGATTTCCCGTCAACTTATTTATTTTTTTTTGAACCCAGAACTCCAACTTTTCGGCTCCCTAGACCATTATCAAGGAAAATCCAAACCTCCATTCTGGGAGATTTAAATAAAATAATAATAATACAAGTAATCTAAAATCCATTTATCAACATGTGTATTTCTATAGTAGCTTTCATGGACAAAGGGAATGTTTGAAAGTCTATATCGTGGATATAGAAGCAATTAAATCTAATATCAAAACCATGCGCTTCAGTTGGAAAAAACAGGAATCGGAGCATCTGACCATCTGCCTTGGACCCATTAAAAGACTTATAACAATGGATTCTGTTCGAATTTCTCGGAGGCTAGAGCTTAAAATGTTTTAGGCGAAATTTAAGCACAAAGACCATACGGGCCTACCTATGGTAATGCGATCATCGGAAGCATCTCGCCGCTCTAGACTTTGTATTTTAAAACTTCAAGTTGAATAGTTGTCGAAGAAAGGGATTGAGAAAAAAATCACTGAGCGTAAAAAGACAGGCAGCTGTGGCAGATGCAACACGTGGCACGCGCCATAGGCTGGAGTGGGGGGACAGGAGGGGGGCATTTAAACCTAGCTCAGGTAAACAAGTCAGCCAGCTGCTCTCTCACCTGTGCTCTATTCTATCTGTCACTAGATCCTTCTTTCTATGTACTATCTGCTTTGTTCTCAGCATGTTCCCACAATATGAGAAAGTATGGAAGAGTACCACACTCCTACACAGGATGAAGTTTCAAGAGTTAATCCAAAACACTACGTAATTGGCGGTTGCCTTAGGGATAATAATAAATCTTTTTGAGACCAATCCGATATGGCAGAGGAAATTAGAACTCCTCCATCACTCCTTAGAATTATAATGACAATACATAGTATAGGCGAAATGTTCATGCAATAATTCCTAAAATAAGTCATGTACCAATCCTAACTTTACTACGGCATGAGGTTTTTATCTCTACTCAAGCCTATTCCCCTGAATTTTATAGCATTTATGAGGTGATAAACGATCCCAAACGAAGTTGCTGTTACAAGAAGTATTTGAACCATTCAAGTTATAATAATTTTTTCAAGTTATTTTCACGGAACAAGATGATGGAAGAGTGCATATCGGAATAAAATTCAAGATTTTGTGATACTGGGGTGATACAGCGGTCCTTGGAAATAAATAAGATGACATCCACCGAGAAAGAAGCTGAGATACAAGCAAGTATACAGAAAATACACGACTACTGACCAGAAACAGCTTGGGTTCGGCTTTATTCCAACAATTTATTGGGAGAGGAGAATGTCAACTCTAAAATATCCCAACAATAATTTTATTTTCTATTAAATACAACATTGTATCGATAAATTCTTAATTTCTTTACTTAAAATGTAATGGAATTTATTTTTAATTTTAGCAAGAGTAAACAGGTTTAACACAATTTTTGAAGTTTGAAGAAACCCAACTTTTTGGGTTTTCAAATTATTTTAGGGAATGACACCTTCCCTATTCATCTCATAGCAAGGGATCCCTGTTGGTATTTAAAAATGAATTACTGTTTCTTAAACAACTCTTATGCATGGAGGTGATCGCTCTCATTCACCAGGTTTCCCCCTTAACCAGACGAATGATCAGGTACTCACTTTTAAATCAAAAACAGCCCACAAGCCTCATGCTTGAGCAGCGAGATTTGTGGCTGGTGGTCTAAAATGCTTTCCATTTGCCATCACTTTCTCGGTAAATCTAGTGAAAACACTTATTGATGATGATGAAACTCTTTTCTATAATAAATTTATATTATGAAATGTAAAATTATTTCAGTGGACAATATATACAGTTAAAAAATAGCCTTCACAGTGGACAAGATAGTTTGTTATAAAACATGGTATAACTGATTTTACTTCCAGAGTAAAGACTGTATTCGAAAATTAATGACCTATTTCTTCGCTCCGCCAGGCGCTTCGGTATACTATGCTGCATAACCTCGATACTCAAGTAATTATTGACAGACTATTAATAAAAGATGTTAGATCTAATGCGGAAAGCGTTGATATAATTCCTTAAGACCAAATAAACGAATTATAAGATTATTGATTAATCAATGGAATGAATGAAAGAAAGTTTCCGAAAACGGACAGATCCGAATACTTAAAACGATTATAAGAATACTTAGAAATACTTAAATTACTTAATAAATGATAAACTTTCTAAAATAAACAACTGGACAATATCGAATATTCATCTCCGTGTTAAGAGTAGGCATTGAAATCCTGAAGCATCATAAGGGGTTTTAAGATTTAATTACTATCTGATGTTTTCTTTGAAAATTAATTTATACATTTGTGACGTAGATTTTCAATCTTACGCGCGAAAAAGTCCTAAATTTTTAATCATTAGCCTGGATGGTATGTAATCTTACAAAACATTGGAGTAATTTGGACTTACTATTTATGATTGTGAAAGCTTAAATAATCTTATTTTACGTGACAGTTTCTGAGGAAGCTAGATGTATACATTATTATTCATTATAATGAATGACGCGTGTTTTTTGAATGTCTTTGAAGTTTTATTTGTCCCTCATCTGAATGACAACAGTCAGTCATAAGCCATTGACCTCAACACCACAGCGGTAAAATAATATTTTCGGCTTTTATAATACTCACAGTAAAAAAAAAAACTAAACAAACAAATTAAATAATTCATCTTTGATTTTTTTAATTATTATTACTATAGCAAATAAGACAATATAGATTTTAGCATATAGTTCAGGCATATAGATTTATCGAGGGATTTTCAAAATCTGCCTTCGTATTTCAGTATATAGTTTTTCTTTTTTTTCCTTTTGATGTGGTAATTCCACTAATGAAACGTTTAGTTAATTTATTGGCTGACATGTTTTAATTGCTCTGTGTTCTTACAGGCATACTACATGCATAGATACTTTAATGCACTCTGCCACTAAAGTAAAGTTATTACAGTTATTTGGAGCATAAAATAACAATTTAAACAAATCTAAAATAAACTTTTTCAGCATTACGATCTTGTAGATGAGCCTCCGCTGTAACCATCAGGCTAAAAATTTGAAGAATGTGATGATTGGTTAACCATTAATTTCCTCGGAATTTCTATTGGCCGGTAGTTTGAGAATCACCCATTTATAAATACATCTTTTTTTCCTAGCTGAATAACCCTATGCAAGATTCTTTTTTTACCTAATGCCTATACAAACTGTATGTATCAGGGTTTGAAACAGTTTTTTAACTTTTTCAAAAAGTTTCAATTTAACTTTTTTACAATTAAAGTATTAACATAGGTTTTCAGTACAAAATAACTTTCTGATAAAAAATAACAATAATAATTATAACAAGGTTCAAGTTTATTAATAACTGAAACTGTTGAATGCAACTGTTCCATGCAAAAACACGAAAATAAATAATTTAACATAACACAAAATTATACTGTATAAATAGAGAAATAGAATTAAATAATTAAAAAAATACAATAACCATTTAAAAATAAAAATTATAATGGATGAATACGTGAATAAATAAAATAAAGTAAATAAAAGAAAGAAAATATATAGACAAAAATTGTCTTAACAGAACCTATCGTTTAAATCTATAAATAGAAAGTAGTACAAAGTCATGCGTACACAAATGCATACATGAACGTAAAAATACATTAAAAATAAAAAGAATAATTTTCTAAAAATTAATATTTTAATTATTATTTATAGAAATGGAAATAAAATTTCAAAAGTCTAAAGCCTTCCTCAATAAGCGGTTTATCTAATGCAAAAATAATTTTTCAAATCGGACTTCTTGAAATTAGCGCCTTTAAAGACACAAACTCTTCACTATAATTAGTACTGATTATTATCTGGTAAGCTTTATGTTGTCATAAACATTGCCAAAATCTGTTTGTGTTTGCCAATATTATTAAAACGATTTAAATTAATTAAATATCTCTATGGATAAAAATTTGAATGACTTCTGGCCGTCGATTATTTTTATCATTATTTTGTATTAGAAATTTGGCATATAAATTTATACATACGCTTTCCGTTAAAGCATCTTCCTCATCCATACCGCAACTTGCTTTCGTCTTGACAGAAAAGATTATGGTGGTTAATCTTAAGACGTTTCCTTCCATAGGTGAATAAGATAAACCCAAAATTAAAAAAAAAAAATCAATTTTTTTGTTGTAATTTAGAGGTTAATTGTTATATTGTTTACTGCACTCAAGGGGTTCTTTCGTTAAAAAACTATGGGTTGGCCCCAAAAAAACGTTGGGAACCTCTAGCATGCCTTTTGGAACAGGTACATTATGACTGGCTTGCATTGACGTTTGCAATTGCCTTGATGTTGGCTGTGACAGAGAGGAGAACATGGATCGAGCGGAGACAGGAGTGGGATGTAGGTGGCACGAGGACAGGTGAGCACTAGCAGCTGTATTCCACATCTGCCTCCCCGGCAAGGATTTTATACATCTATATACCTCTATACCTCTTCCGTACCACGCTCTTCCAAGGAGAACAACTATTCATCCTTGGCTTACCAATTATTATATTCTTCTTCAAGGAAAGTCACTATGTAGGACATTGAGAAGGGATGCTTTATATTTCCTGTCGAACATACATTATTTAGGCAGGATTTAAAGGTACCCTAAACCGAGGTAAAATCAGGACATTTTTGCAGATACTTTCTTGTATCATCCTGAAAAGTTTTAAATTTCAGATCTGAGCGAAATGGAAGCTATTAATTACCTTTAGTTATCTTACAATATTCAGATTCTTCAGATATCTTTAACAAGAAAGGAGGTGAAATTTTTCTTTCTTAATTTTATCCTGCCATCCGGAGTTACAATAGGACAGACATGTTTTCTCATTTGAAAGCCATTTAATCGGTTGTTTACCCTGATGATACCCTTTAAAATCATCTAAAGTGTTCAAACAAATATTTAATGTCTTGATAGAATATCATTTCATTTCCAATGGAACCTGGCTGGCTTAGGCTGAACACAGAGTGTTCATATTAGGACGGGTCAAACGCATTTTTTAACGATTGGACTGAGGGAAAACCGCTAAAGGGAAAAATTGTAGAGATTAATTTTTTCTTCCAGAATATGCCACTAATTTGACAACCATACGTCGCTTAATTAAAATATGATCGATCCAATACAGACAGTACTTTTCTAAATAAATACCAATTAATTAATTAAGAAAGCTAAAGATATAAAAATTCGGTTCGCACCAATCGTTTTAAGTTTTATTACTCTTTAAAACGATGTGTATAAAGGGGTCGTCTTCGAAGCTCACAGTTTGAACGCGCGTCAACCGCGTAAGTAGCCTCAAAAATTTTAGTTAACAAGCATATTACAGGAGAAAACTTTACACTCTTAAATTTCTTCCAACATCGTTTACATTTCCTTGAAATGTTGTACTCATACTCGTAGGAAATGACGATTGATATGGGAACTGGTCATTAAATCTGCCTGTAGAAAGTATGTTACACGGAAAAAAAAAATCTCCACGCTAGGTTAAAAGGTACAATCAATATTCAGCTCAACTGTTTTTATTTCGATTCGAGGACGTGCTGGAAATGTCATCGCTGAATTTTAATTAAATGTGCCGCCACAGTTGACCTTTGTACTCCATGCTTACTTTTATACTTTCTAGCCGCTTCGGGTCACTGCAAGAATTACACTCTACATCTAACAGCTTCTCGAGTATCGTTCAAGTTTCCCGGTCAATGGGATGCAAATATATTCAGCATTGTATATAAATACAATCTCGGGAAAAGAAAAAAAAAATGCGAAACGTCATGAAACAAATGACTTTTGACAAATCCTGATAACAGTGACTTTGTATTTCTAATAAATCAGAGCGAACTATTTGAAATTCTTGTTATGTTATTATTTACTTTCGGCTCTCATCATTATTTATAGTTTTATATCATTATTTATATTCTTTTCAAAACAATTATATTATATCAAATATTATTACCTCTCAAAATTAAACCACAGGAAGATCAACAACAAAAGAATTTTGGAATGAAGATCAGAGAGAAAACGAAAGAAGGGTCGCCCGAGGAGAAGTTGGTTTGAGAGCGTCAAGGAAGGAATGGTGAACAGGAGAATGCGTGAAGGAGGCTGGCAAGACAGAGGAAGATGGAAAAAATTTATATTTGGTGACGACATATGACCGAAGTTGTAAAAGTCGTTAAATAAAAAAAAAAAGACCAGCAACACACTAAGTCCATATTTGAACGAAAATGCGCTATTGATTGGAAACACCTCATTTTCTGGTCTTATACCGGTGAAATGCACAACAATGCACTTAACTCATCAAGCCATTTCGTAATAGCTTGAATTCAAAAGCCTACCTACTCCAAAATTGACGAGTAATTCTCTCTCTTCTGAAAAAATTGGTTTCCGGACTTGCAAGGGGAGGGCACAGTCCATGGGTCACCGATTTCAATAAAATTTTTTGTTGTGATTTTACACCCAAAAATATTGGACAAGCTTCCTGGCGTTCGTTCCAAGGGGCCCTAGGAGCCAAGAAAAAAATAAAACATGTTGAAACTGCTTTATTTTTTATCTCGAGTTTTGAAAATGATATCGACGTGGTTTTTCCATCGAAACATTTGTTTTTCAGTTTATATTGAAGTAAAAATACAAACTTTAAAAAATAATTGCTTTTTGGTCAAATAAATTGAAATTAATATTTAGATTATTGGGTAAACTTGCCTTATAGATTTTTTTACACTAAAAAATATGACAGATTTTGATTCAGCACACCAAAAAATCTGTATATTGAAAATATCACCAAAAACTCTTTTTTTTTTTTCCAATTTCGAGAGGGTTCAAAATTTGTATACCACGAAATTATGTATCGATTTGAAGCTCTGCATCTTGACCGATTTCAATTTTCTTCCACTCTTTGGAATGAGAGAAATTTCTTCATTCCATACATATTAACAGCTATTTTCTAGAACGTATGAGTAAAAAAATTTGTTTACAAAATAAAAACAAAATTGAGTTTTTTTGCGGATGAGGTTGGTTCTAAAACACGTATGAACACCACAGTTGAAGTAAATCGCTTAGATTAAGAACCTTTACCGACGATCCATGTTTGGTTTGAATCATTAAAATGGTTCCTGATTTATGAGCAATTTTTTTAATCTTCAAACAAATTTCAAAAGATTATTTGTAAAAAAAAAATTTTTTTTACTTTTATTTTTATTTTGTAAGCACATTTTTTTACACACATCTTCTAGATAATGCAATAACTGTTTATATTTATGGATACAAGAAAGTTTCCTCATCTTAACATGTCCAAGAAAATCGAAATCGGATAAACTTGCTTTGATCTTACCTTTAAATCGAAACGTAATTTTTTAGCTTACAAATTTTGAACTCCCTCGAAACTGAAAAGAAAAAAGGAATTTTTGTTTTCGATGATATTTTCAACATACCGGTTTTTTTTTGTTCTCTGAATCAAAATCTGCCATAATTTTTGGTGTAAAAAAAATCTATAAGTGTAGTTTACGCAATTATCTAAACATTGTTTCAATTTATTTGACCAAAAACCTTTTTAAAGTTTGTATTTTCACTTTAATATAAACTAGAAAACAAATGTTTTGGTGGAAAAACCACGTCGATATCATTTTCGAAACAAAATAAAAAAGTTTCAGCATGTTTTATTTATTTTTTCGGTTCCTGGGACCTCTTGGAACGAACGCTGGGACACTTGTCTAATATTTTTGGGTTTAGAATCACCACAAAAAATTTGATTGAAATCGGCGATCCATTGACTGTGCCCTCCCCTTGTTAGTGTGTTTTTGATTTCTATGGTTCAGTTATAAATTCCATGTGGAGCCATTGAAGATAATGTTCTTGTCGCTAATCCTCTTTCCAAAACTCCGATTTCCTATTCCTTTATCGGATGGAAGGAGAAACAAGGAATTGATAGCTAAGGCACAGGAAGATTATTGGAAAAGATACAAAATTGTCACGTTCTAATTATTTAAAAGACATTAGAGCGTTTGAAGAATTGTAATTTAATGGAGAACGGTCCCTCCAACCAAATGCAGTGATTTATTTTCGTTTTTATTATCTATATTGTTTTGTACTAATTTTTACTTACAATGAATGAAAGAAGGAAAAATAAAGGATCTTAGATTGTATGGATTGATGGTGATGTGGTCAACATTAATCTTGATATAAAAATATTTAGAAATAGGTCTTAGATTGAAAGCCTGAAATTTCTGCATTAGGATGTTTATTTTTATTTAAAATGTTTTGTCTCCCCGGATTTTATTATCACTGAAATTGTAAATGTAAATAGCCAGAAAAGCTGACATTCTATATGACATCTTAGTGAAATTTCTCAAGCATAAAAATATAAAATACATCTATTTTTTTGGTCGACTACTCCTTGCGTTTTTATAACTCTATAATAACTTTATCGTTCGATACTGCAAGTTCAGTCTGAATCGTTGGGCAGGCAGGCTTCTTGTTATTGAATTTGTCTTACAGTGGAATCCATAAAAGTCGCTTGTAAAAATAAAACAGGTAAGAAGAAAAAATAACTCAAAACAGTTTTCTAAATTTTTAATTTTTTTAAATAATAAATAAAATAAAATCAGAGACTTCTCTACGTATGGTTCTTGTCCATATCTGCGGCGCCACTGTAGTTAAGGCTGGTTAACCTGTGGTACCGCCAGGTAGCTCTAGCAGCCCTTGGTTTTCCATCAACAAACTCTATAATCTTATATCAGACGTTTGATATCTGTGATACCTCTACTTCAAGTACTCCTGCTTGGTAAGACAACAAAAACATTGATGATGGAACCGTCCGTGGTTTCTTTACCTTTTGAGCTAATGGAAAACGGTAGCTGTTTACCTACAGCCATAAAATATTAAACTATCATAATTTATTGATGAATTTCAGGCCAGTTTAAGGAAATGTTGAGATTTTCCATATAGAGCCACCTCTTAGATTCTTTCAAGAAAAAAAGTAGCTCGATACGACAAAAAGTTTATTAATATATATTATATATTATAATATATATATATTATATATACGATCACAAACATATGCAGGCTAAATTATATATATATATATATATATATATATATATATATATATATATATATATATATATAAATTTAGCCTGCATATGTTTGTGATCGTATAATTCGAGAAGTAGTCAATCGATTTTAATGCAGTTTTCACTCGTATAGAGAATTTCTTCGAGGAGGTTTATATGCGTTGTTTTTTTCGAATTGTTACCCTCATGAGGAGAAATGAGTATAACTATTAAAAAAAATATCTGTGGACACCCCATGACTTCCTTGTACTCCTATTAAATTATAAATTGGCGGCTCAAAAAGTGACCCTGAATTTGGTTACTAGTTTCCGAAAATAGCAGTATCTCAAAAACGATACTCTGCGTCGCGACGTCCATCTATTGACACACACAAACACACACACACACACACACACACACACACACAATGTTTAAGTGGTGACTGTTCCACTACTAGTACTACCTTAGTGATGGAGCTGAGGAAGTAATTTTAGAAAAATGTGTGATCAGGAATTAGGAGTGGTAAATAATTTACGAATATTGAGAAACATTCATCTTTCATATTATTGTGATTTGTAATCGCTTCCAGATCAGTCCAGAACGTGACAGACGATCCGATCTCGTGTCCAAACCAGTATAACATGACAGACCCACATCTATACTGATTCCGAAAACGGCCGAATCGTACGTGACTGCCTATAATAACCTTTGACAGCCTCAAATACTATGAGATAAGGACGTTATTGGTTAAATAGTGAGAAATAACGGACGGGCAGTTGGTGCTTACACAGGGAGGCAGCTGGGTGATGGAGATCTCAGCAGGCGTGAGGCTCCATATTTCCCGGATCGGAGGAGATATATTGACATTAGATATAGATAGCTACGTGCCGCACCCGGCTGCTCAAGGGAATCTAATGACTCTTGTAATCCCACATCGGCACTCCTGCGCCTGCGCTCTGTAATTGCTATCAGATCAGTCACGAAAATTTCATTAATTTACATTAAGCTCTCATTAGGGATGTTTACATGCCCTGCCATCTTGCATGCCCTCAGGGGAGCCGTTCCGTTTCCTGCTTGCTTAAGTCGTTTAGATCACATTTTTGGTTTCACTGTTAATCATTATGTCAATTTTAGATCAAGATCATAATTGCTTAAATGAACTATATCATGTTTGTTGTTTTTCTGTTAACTCCTTGCCCATATGCTATAATTGGAGCATCTCATTCTGACTTCTTTTCCTGAATTCTCACCTAAAATCAGGACACAATGTCAGGTCATAGTGCATTCAAGTGTTTCAAAAATTTGTAAATTCAGCGTGAAAAAGAAAAGCGTGAAAAACTTGCTCGAAACTGAAATACAAAATATGAGCTTTGAGTTCATACAGTTCATCCCCACCTTATAAATTTATAAAAATGAATTAATAGATTTTTATTGGGACCTGTATTCGAACTGCATGAACTCACATTTATTTATTAAGATGATTTATTCACACACAAAAAAATATAACATTTCCTAAGTGGCTCAAACATTGACTTATTCTACAACTGTAACCAATCGTGGTGTCTTTTATTTATATTCTGGGCCCAATCTTTGGTCTAGTTCCTTTAAATATGATTATTTTTTCAAAATAACGTTAATTCAAAATTAAGGTTTTGAGCACGATATGACTACGACCGGATGCCACTGTGCGCCATCAGCGGCTTTTATCCGAGACTGTTTGGCCGATTTTTTTTTGTAGATTTGGCACCAAAGTCGCATGTTACTTCAGGATGATCCTTGGAACTCGGCATTACCATAGGCCATTTCGTTTCTTCATTAAAGGATACCATCATATCTCGGCCATTTATGAAGATAAAGATAAAATATTAAGTGTTTTGAAATCATTATACCAGTCTTACACTTATACCATCCGAGAGTTGATGCATTTTGTGATTACTGGTTACTAAAATTCAGCCCTTTTTATTGGCTATAAGAAACTTAGGGTGTAAACTTAAATAGGTAAAGCATACAGAAAAGTGAAGTACATAAGTGCTCAGGAAAATGTTCGCGTTACAATTACCTTATGTAGCATTACGAGTATACAGGAGTCAATTTGTTCTTCAAGCTTCCTCTTTGATGTTTCTTCACTACTATATAATTAGCGAGGTTAGCGGCTACCCATGGGAAAGAGATTGGAGATTCATTATTGCAACACGTTCTTTAGATACAAATAGGAAGTTTCTTCGGGGCTACTGTAATACTTACTAGGAGGCACACTAATTCAGCCATCAGATGAGAAATAATACTTGACCATTACATTTAATATTTCTACATAAACTAATAAAAAAAAATTGAAAAAAGTGAGCAGCAGAGCTAAGGATGTATTTTCACCAAAATACAAAATTGGAAAGATCAAAATTGCAGAGGTGGGAGAAAATAGTTGAGACAGTCAAAAGGCACTTTTTCAACACCAACAATGTTGGAGAAGTGCCTTTTTGTGAATTGACGGATACAAATTTTCAATTCTTTAACTCAATTGGGAGGGGCTGTAGAGATGAAAAAACACTTAAAAACCGCGAAATATCGGTTGCTTTCGTTATAGTGGCAGAAATTTTGAATGGAATGTACTCCAATTTCTATGGCATTGTTTTGCCTCGAAAATAACAATACATACCGAATTTAAGCTCATTTAATGCAAAAAGAACCGCTGAAAGTGCCCAAATGTAACAGGGACGCGGGGAATATATATATATATATATATATATATATATATATATATATATATATATATATATGTATATATATATATATATATATATATATATATATATATATATATATATATATATATATATATATATATATATATCCAATGATATCGTCTTATGAAACGGATTTAAAATAACCCCATCCACCTTCCATGACTTCCGATATAGGAAAAAAGTCTATTATTTTCGAGGAAAATGCGACTAAAAAGAAAACCGGATAAAATAATAGGCTAAGCAATTTCAATTAATTTGTAATTCTGCTTCGCCTTCAACAAGGAGAGGGGGGGGAAAGTTCGGAAAATCTCAAGTTAATATACTAAATAAGTTGTGTTTATAATGTTTTATTTGATTTAGAACTTTGATATGATTTAGTTTGTCTGTAAATATCAGATCTTAGTATTTGCCAGTAAAAACAATTTATTCACTTAATGAGTTTGTATTTATGCTTAATGTACTTTTTGTTTATTTAAAAAAAAAATTAATTAAGAATGGCACAATATGCAATAATGCAATAATGGTCATGATGAATCCTTTCTCATTTAAAAATTTCAAATAATTTATCGATGGCATTCTGATATCCACATGCAATCAATTGGTTTTTATGTATCACGGAGAGTCAGTTTCTGGCCCAAGAAATTTATATTGTAATATGCGAAGTTTGGAATAGTTTTTACAATAGGTTGAACTTCAGAATGCAAAGGAAAATATCAGAAATGGAAGGATAACAAAATTGTACATTCAATTTTTAATTTCCCTTACCTATATACGAAGTATTGCGATCGTGAAAATTTTTGAATTCGTGTTTTCGACGGAAATACACGTTTTAAGGTCCCCTGAGTCCAAATGACCAAGTCTCACAAAATGGTCTGTATGTCTGCGTGTATGTGAACAGTCTAGCGCAAAAACGAAAAGTTGTACTGCATGTAATGTTACAGCAGTATTTTCGTCAAAATCGACTACCGGAAGTGCCACTTTATATAATCGATTTTACACTTTTTAAAATTTTCTCTAAAATGGCTCTAACGATTTTGATGAAACGCCTAAATTATTCTTCATAGAGACCTTTAACTTTTTATATATGTGGTACATCACCGAGGAAATGCAGGTAAAAAAGTCATGATGAAAAGAATATTTTATTTGCGCATAACTTAAAAGCGTGCAATTTATGATAAATTATCTATAGAATTGTATGAAAGATAATTAAATTATCTAAAAAACAAAAAATAATCTTCAAAATCGGACCAGTATTAGGAAAGATACAGCGTATTTTATGAGAAGCACAAGACCCTAGATGGATAACCGAGCGCATCTGAAAGGAGACTGATGCGACCGAACCTTCTCCCACCAATCTGTTATAAACAATATACTCTGTAATAAAGTAATTTAATAATACAAAAGCGGAAATTAACTTAACAATTTCTACTTTCATATTATTTAATGGAAAGAAAATATTTCTATGAAAACTAAACCAAAACTTTTAAAATATATTTGCAACTTGACGAAGTTAAAATATATAGGCAGTGTAGAGAATTGTTGTACTAAAATTGTTTAAAAAACTATTTTATTGCACTCAAGTGGGAGAAAATGTGAAGAAGAGAATGCTGCTGAGTTTATTTCAAGCATTGTTTATGCGAACTTTTTAAAATTATATTAAAAATATAATTATTATAGGACGGTAAGGGAAAGTTGTGTGATGTGTGACGCACCGCACAAGATTTTTTTTTAATAGTTAAGGAAGATTGCTGGCATCTGAGAGGAAGTAGGTAGTATTTCTGTCCTGAAGATGTCTAGATTGGCTTAACATATTTATCTTATAATACCGGTACATCCACTGAGGCTGATATGCCTGCAATAGGCTGATGAGATCTATATTGCCATATTAATATATTTAACCATAGATTTTTTTTTTCATATTATATATTAATAGAAAATATTAAAATTTTCTATTAATTAATTAATTTCAGCCGGTCAGGTTTAGTTTACTCTTACCATGAAATACATTTCATGCATTCATTCGCCTCCCTCCCCCAGCTCAAATGCTTGTCTTAGTTGATATCTACCTACCTCAAGAAATTTAATATCCTAATTTAAAATAGAATGCAAAATGAAGAAGATGATATGAGATTGGCCACCTTGAAATAGCTCTCATGACGTGAGGTATGGAGAAGGCTTCGAGTTAGAGTCTGAAGGCTCGGCTTGAACACGATTAGATGGAAATGGACGGAACAGATTCGAGTCACGTAGCCGCGGATCGCTTAATTTCTTCTTTTGGTCCCGCGCTCCTAAACTCCTCGGATTGGTCTCACCGAGGTTCATATCTATTGGTTTTGTTTTATTACGTGTGGCCCTTCAGCAATGGTCTTGTGAGTACGGGATGCATGCTGAGTTCAAAGTCAAACGTTATTTACTTATACGACAGTGCAAGCGTAATTTTTGCCGAAGTAATTTTTAAAATATGTTTAGCATGTATTATCGATGCAGTATTTTTTATTTATTAACGAATTCATGTTACCACGTTTGTTATAAAACTTATAGTTCATATCTACAGATTTATAATTAACAAGAGCTAAATGTTGGCAAGCGTTTGAAATGTGTTTTTAGTAATTTGGTTTAGCGTTTTCAGGTACTCTAGAGCAGGAGGGACGCGTTATCCTATAGGTTAGCAACCTATGCTAGTCAGAGTGAGAAGTCCGTATGTGTCCGGCACGAAATAAAAGGCCGGATTCGAACCAGCGAACAGCGGCAACCAATGCGATTTCAGGCAAAAATCAGAATTACCGCTTAAGGGGAAAAAATTTATTTATTGATAAATATATACGATGAAAACACTTAGAAAATCATAATTAGAGGCCGAAATTCTTTTTTTTATAATCATTATCGTTACAAAAATAATTAGTAATTTCATTATTTGTATTGTAAAACAGTTCCAAATTAATGCACAGAATATCAATAACACGGTTAAAATAATAAAGTAAGATAATAAATTAAAATAAATAAAATTGTATAATATATTTTTCACGTTTATTATATTAAAACTGATCAAATTTAATTCCTCGAGTAAAATAAATGCATATATAAGGAAACTGTATAAGTAATCAATACAATGTTTTTGCCAAATACAGAGTTTTTGACTCATAAATCTTACAAAAGAAACCTCAGTAAAAATTAATGTTGCAGTCAGGATTTATAGGAAACAATCTAAGTAAGGGTCAAACTCAAATCAATCGAAAGTACAGGATATGTTGGGCCGAAGTAGAAATAATATTTAATATTTAATCCCTGAAGAGGGCACAAGAATATTGTAATCCTGCATTGTACTCCGGTAAGACACTTGTAGAAACTAGCTACTCAGTTATGGATGGATGATCCCTGTAGCTCAAAGCCTTTCCCAAATCTGAAAGTGGTGCGGACGTAACTATCAGCACCTCTGGCCCGAGATTAGACAATAGAGCTAGACAATAGATACGGACAATTTAACAAGAGGCGCTCTGATGGGATATGCTGAGTTTTTTCTCACAAGGGGGTTATTGTTGAGTCTGTTTCATACCAAGGACTCGACTAACTGGCCATAATTACTTCCATAAGTCACTCCTCTCTACCGACTCTTATGATTTTTCCTTCTATTTTTTTTTCCCGCGCTCCTTTTTTCCCATTTGGAGGCATAATAGTTTCCTCTCCGCCGCACGCTACTCGCAGGTTTTGGTCGCAAGCGACTGGGTTCAACATTCTACGGCTCATTCTACATGAGCACTCGTTGCGTTTGAAATGCTGTTTGACGCAAAATCGGAAATCGAAGCTAAATTAATATAGAAATATCTTGGGTAGTTTAGTCTTACCTCCACGCAAACGTGGATAACGCCAACGTTATGCAGTCTTCAAGGATGTTTTTAGAAAAAGTTTAAACGTTCTCAAGAATGTAAGAGACAATATTCTTAAGCTGGGCGTACAATAATATGTAATTTATTCCTTTTCCATAGTCTCCTATTTTACTTGTCAAAAACAATTAATATCTATTAAATATTAAACTTTGAAAAGTAAAAATCCATCTTCACTGGTCTAATTTTTTTAGGCAGAGGATAAGTAAGTGATGGTGAAAAAGGCCATGATGTTACATTTTGCCGGATTGTTATCAACAATCTCAAAGGAAGTGTGGTTATGCTTCAGCGATCCGACGTGAATAAAGCGTTTACGTTGCTAATCTTAATTTATGAACCACTTTGTATCAAAATAATATGGATTTCAATCAAAATAGCATTAGAATAGTTCAAATAGGATATCACCTAGTTCAAAATTATCCAATTCAATTATAGAACATAATTGAGTGTTTTTAGTCTTGGATAAGGAATCTATTTTTGTCCTTGTTAACGTATAATTGATCTATTATTAATCGATGTTAATTTATTATTAATTTATAAATGTTAGGTCAGAGAAAAATCATAACAGAATTCGTCAATTGCCAATTATCAATTCTATTTAGCGTATTTACTTGAAGCTACGTACTTTCATTACCAAAAATATCACTTGACTTATTCTATCATTTTCAATACAGATTCTGTTCACTTATGAAAATGTTTATTCCTTGACGTTTGAGATATGTGCCCAGAAGATTTAAAGAGGGAATAAAATATCGATAATTTTCGGCTAACACACTTATAAGATCAGCAAGAGTGTTTAGGTTGTTCAAAACAGCTGAAAAGGCCTATCCTGTAGGGGTGAAAACCTTCGATTTTGCTGGTGCTCTAAGAGACCTTTGGAGAATAGAAGAAAAAAAAATTCTAATTGGAACGATGGTGTTAAAACTGCCCTGGCACGTCGGTTTCGTACATTTTACATCGAATTTCGATAAACTTTTATCAAAATTGAATCAATAATGTTCTCAGCACACTAAATCCATAAAGTATCAATTAATAAATTTCAGATAAATTTAAAATAAACTTTGTTTTTTTGGAAATCCTCTCCTCAATTGCCTATCTACTATGCCAACTTCGAACAATAATTGTTATTCTTTTTTATTATTCGATTTCCCCAATAAATGGACATTGTTCGGGAGGGAAATTTTAATGAGTAATAATTAGTTTTTGATTTATTTATTTATTTGTTTAATTTGATTCTTTCCTAAAGGGCGTCAAGGGATAATTTATGTTCTTTTGTAGTGTCCAGAGCTTTTCAAAAATTTGAACAAAGTGGTGGCTTGTTCTTCCTTATCTTTCAATATTACTCTGGATGCTTCCAATATTCCTATTTTTTTTTTCTGATGTGTTCGAATTGGATTCGCCCTAGTAGTAAATGATTTACTGTTTGTGTGGCATTGTTTAATTTAATTGCTTTCGACTATTCTTTATAAATTAAAAATAAATCAATTAAAAAAGAAGATCAATCAAATAAAGTAATGAAATCAATTTAAAAGAGTGAATGGAAGGTTCGGTAAGATGACAAAGCCGATGGTGTAGGGGAGGTCGCTCTTCGTGCCAAACCGACGAGTTTTCCCCCAACATTTTCCATCGTTCAAAACGACGGATCGTGCAGGACCATCTTTACAGATGCTGAAATTTATTGGAAGACAATTATTTCGTTGGTACTTTTTGTAATTAATTAAAAGCCATATCCAGTTCACATGTGTTAAATTTACATGACCACGTACTTTCGGGCATTGTCCCTGTTGGTGGACTCTTTGTATAAATACATAGACATCCCTCATCACTGACACAAAAACTGTATCATTTCATTCAAATAGCATATCATCCAATTTCAAAATTCTCGTTATATTTAACAACTCCTGATCATTCCTGAAATTCACTTCCGCAATACACGATCCCGTTCTTCTGATCTAGATATCCCTTTCCAAAAAAACTACTACCTATAAATCCTTGATTAGTCTAGTTTCTTATTTTAGTAATTTAAAACCTCTTATAGTCCGTAAAGATGCCTTCTTTTTGATATTTAAATCCCGTTTAACTTAATTTTATGTCCCAGTTGATGACGTACTTTTTTCTAGATATAAATATATAAAATGGTATATATAATTGATGAAATTCGTATATATTTTTTAATTTTAACATTCTGATTTCTATTCTATTCTATTCATTCGTATAGGCCACTGATGGACCATGCGAAGCGTCTACTTGATGTGAGATTTCCTAAGGCGTCACACTTCTTTCATCTTCTCACTGTGTGCATTCTGATTTCATTAAATATACATGTATATTTACAAATACATGCATGAATAACAATTCGAAAATCAGACTTAAATTATATAACTAACTAGCTGTAACCCGCGGTTTCACCCACCTTCAATTTGGACTAACCCCTAAAATACTAAATAACTTTTGAAGTATTAATCCATAATATGTTATTCACTATCATTTCTTGCAGACATTTTTAAGATAAAGGGTTAAAATGACTATAAAATTTTTTCGAACTGCAATAAAGTTTTACGATTCACCCTTTTAGTAAAATATTATTTTATTTACAAAATAATGTTTTGCCAATCATTGAAACGTTTGTGTAGTCACTTCGGTTCCCCGGGGATAAAGCTGTCGTGACAATGATTATGTGTTATCTTGAAAATTTGTAAATATTAGGACTTTACGACGCAGGGCCAATACGTTCCACAACGTCTTTGACTCTTGATGCTCCCGTCGAAATCTTCAAAACATAACCTGTGCCTTGCCTCCTAGATTTTTCAATCACTTTTATTAAAGTTGTAGTCAGAATTTGAGAATGGAAATTGGGATTCATCACTTCCCATGAAGTTGACACCTTGTTTGTCAAACTCAATCGCTCCTGAGAGCCGAAAAAGAAATCTATCCTACTGAAATAATAAATATTGATATCAAAATTAAATTAATTTATGAGTCATTTTAAAAATATCCGCTAATCATTTTTCTAGTTATTGTTTTGTTTTTAATTTATTTAGTTTGGTTCTTAAAAAAAAAGAAAGTATTTATTTGTTTTAATATTTTAAAATTCCTGAGCTAAAAAATGAAATCGAAGAATGCTTAATGGTTGAGAAGTATTGAAAAATAAACTTAAAACTGACCTATCACCACTCGTTTAAAATTCTTCGTTTCTTTCGGATGAAACATTTCTTCAGCCGGCTTCAATGCTCAACTCAACAGCTCGAAGACTTTGTTACCGCCATGGAAATCAACCAAGTTTTTCTTAACAGCTCTGGATTCCTGTCTTGAATGCCTCTTCGCGTTGTTGAGAAAATTATAAAGGCTTTAGACTTTTTTTTTAAATTCAATTCTTTACTATTATATTCTTACATATTTTAAGATATTCATACATATTATAGCCCTGGAGTATTGTTTGGAGATATATATTATTAGTGGTTTTTGCATAATACAATAATATACACAAGTATTTTATAAAAGGTGTTTTATAACATTTTTAATTCAATAGTTAATTTATTTATTATGTTTTTATTATTCAATTTTTTTTTTATGGTGACTATCAGGGCGGTGAGGAGTGGAGTAGCTCAGTTGGTAAGGCAGAAAACTTTATTCCTTCCATAGCAGCCGTAGACCGACTTTATGCGATGGTAGACCGTGTTAGGCATATCCATCGTCTATAAAGTAGGTACCTAGCCCCTGGGTTATTGATTAACCTGGCGACTAAACGTGAGTGTTGACAACATAATCACCTAGTATAGCCGTTGGTCATGAAACATTACGTCCTTACATAATGCTAAAAGATTTGGGTATACCCAATGGCGTACGTAGGGGTGGAAATGGGCAAAAAGTACTCAATGTATAACGCAATGCAATTTACTGGGATACTCTCACTAGCCGGGATCAGATATGACTAGGGATTGAACGGATGATAATATATCATCTAATCCCAGCTAGTGAGAGTATTTCAGTAAAATACTCGGAACTCGTTACTCAAGAGTACTTTATGCCCATCTCTGGATGGAGGATCAGGGCATATATCTCTTGCTCCCCCGAAAGTTTTGAAAAATTCTGATTTCCACTTCCACCAACAAAAGTTTTGTATTTTTAGTAATAATTTTCATTCTTATCGTTTAAACTTTCAATTTTGGCGATTATAGACACTTAAACCATTACATGTAGGTAAAGAAATGTGGAAATGTGCTAATTACGTAGTAAGCACGTTTACCAATAGCTAATATTTTTTCTAATGATAAACTAAGGTAAATGTGTGTATATATATATATATATAACTTAAGAGCTTCGACGCACGAAACATAAAAAAAAAGAGGAAATGGGGAGATAAAGTACTCACAGGAAGGCTGGTTAAACACTAACTTTATTCAGATTCTAACCCTCTATATATACAATTTACAATGTTTATAATGCTGGTTTGGAATTAGTGGCTATACTAATGTAAGTCCCAACTTAACTCCCCCCTGCCAGTTTACGAACATCCTCGTAAACTCAAAACAAAACAAACAATAACAAAAACAAAAAACCAAACTGCAAACTAAAGTAAATAACAAAAAATTACAACTTAACCTATATATAAAAATTAACATAATACTAACTTAATCTACTTCACATAGTATACAAAATATAACCTAAGGCACTTCCTCAAAACTCTATATACAAAACTAAAAATACATGTTTTTCTTCCAGAAAACGTATAATACAAATAAATACACTTTTATGGTCTGGGTTCCCCCACTGGAACCTTAAGTTGCTCGATATGTACAGTCCTCCGTTTCCTAGGCTCCTCCAGACTCTGAATAGTGACGAGATTGTGCTCCCTAATCGTAATCACTTTGAATGGGCCCTCATACCTCAGAACTTCCTTTGCGCGATTCGACATAATTTTCCTGTAAACGATAGTGCCTATTTTCATATTACCCATAATATCCTTTACACCCTCGTTCTCCCGCGCTACTCTCTTACTCTTTTCCGCTACCATTCGCCCATGCGCTTTCCCCCACATTCTCTCGATTTCTACTCTATTCACGGTTAGTTTTTCCGCCATGTCCTCATCCACGGTCGTATCTCGCTCGTCCCTCCTTCGTGCGCGTAAACCAAAAAGGGCCTCGAAAGGGGAAAACCCAGTAGCCATATGTATAGAATGGTTATACGCTGCTATGGCTCGGGGCATCGCCTCGTCTGCTTCCAACCCCTTGTCTGCGTGGAATACTCGGAGATGTTCACCCAGGGTATTATGGAGCCGTTCGATCCCCCCCCCTACTTTTGGGATGTCCGGCCGTATTCCAGTGCCACGAAATTCCTAGCCTTTTCGTCTCTTGTCGTAACTGGGCGTTGTCGAATTCCCTGCCCCCGTCCGAGGAGATCGTATCTGGCACCCCATAAAACTGGAACCATGTTTGGAGGGCGCTGCAAACCGCTGCCGCCGATTTTTCCTTCACGGGGTGGGCCATCGCTATCTTGCTAAAGGTGTCCACTACTGTCACCCATTTAAACCCTCTCCACGTAAAGGTATCAACTTGGAGGTCCGTTAACGGTACCGTAGGTGTCCTCGTCTCTGTTTGTAGTCCTACGGGGGGGTGCCGGTCATACTTAGCCGTGTGGCAAATGTGGCAGCTCCTCATTACCTCTTCTACCGTTTTCCGCATCCCTACCCAATAATACCTTCTTTTCAAGGCCGCCAACGTCTCGTTGATTCCTCGGTGGTTTGTCTTCCCTTGATGGTATGCAATCGTTACCTCTTTTTGCTGTTCGTGATCGCGAATAGTCTCCACGATAGAGCGACAACGAATAAAAGTCCTGTCTATCCCTATTTTTTCAGTCCTCCATAAGACACGGATTTTTTCCCACACCGCCGCGTTGCCGACATATAAATAATGGGTCGCGCCTACCTTGGATGCGTCCTTTAATACTCGGCAGATTTGCTCCTTCTTGACTCCCGGTTGGGACCAAATAGTGACGATGTTATGCCTATCATATTTGGAGAAGTCCATTTTTACCAGCCCCGTAGTCCTTGTTTTCCAGATGACCTGTCGAGTCTTGTCGTTAACTATCTCGTCAAGTTCCTCCATCTCTGCTGGTCTCTCGTCCCCTGACTCGTCATCCGAGGGGTCCCCATTGCTTTGGCGGTCAGCCCCGCGTTCTCCTTCCCCGTCTGGCGTCCATTCCCGCACGAACCTTTGTAGGTCTCCCGATGCTTCACCCACCTCTGTCTCCATCATGTTTACCTGTAACGCGCGAGATAACCAGTCAGCTACGACATTCTCCTTTCCCGGTTTGTACACTACTTCGAGATTGTACTGACTCAGAATCTCCTTCCACCGTGTGACTCTCGCCGAGGACTCTTTCAAATTGCCCACCCACAACAGAGGACGATGATCTGTGTGCACTTTAAACCTTCTTCCGAATACATACGGCCGAAAGTGTTGCACTGCCCATACAACCCCTAACAATTCTCGTTCAAGTGCGCTATACCGGGACTCCGCGTCCGTAAGCCTCCTGCTCGCATATGCCACGGGCCTTTCCTCCCTCTCGCCTTCCTGCGATAAAACCGCCCCCAGTGCATATTCACTGGCATCCGTAGTGATTGAAAATGGTCTGGAAAAATCTGGGAATGCGAGGACTGGTTCCGTTTGTAACCGCAACATACACTTCCTGATATTCGCCTCGATCTCTGGCGTAATCTTAACCGTGCGTCCCTTCCTCAAAAGTTCGTTCAAAGGTACCAGGTTGTCAGCCATCTCCGGAACAAATCGCCGGTAGTAATTGAGGGTTCCTAACAATCTCCTGATCCCCTTCACATCACTCGGCATTGCCATTTTCCCGATTGCTTCTACTTTCTTTCCATCTGGCCGTACCCCATCCGCCGAAATCACGTGTCCAAGAAAATTAATCTGCGTTTGACCCAATATCGATTTTTCTTTCGATAGTTTCAGCCCAAACTGTCGTATTCTAGTGAATACCTGTCGCAGATCCTCTATATGGTTTGCCTCAGTCTTACTAAAAACCAAGAGATCATCCATGTACACTTGGCACATATTTTCATCCAGACCACGCAAAAATTCGTCCATCAGTCTTTGGAACGTTATGGGTGCATTCTTTAAGCCAAACGGCATACGGGTAAATTCATAATGCCCCCTCTCGAAAGTAAACGCTGTTTTGGCTTGATCTCTGGGGTGCATGCGAATTTGATGATATCCTGATTTCAGATCAAGTGTGCTAAACACCGATGCTCCTCCCAGTCTGTCCAAGATGTCCTCCAACCTAGGAATGGGGTACTTCTCGTCTAACGTATTTTCAGTTAATTGCCGGAAGTCTACAACTACCCTATAACGCTCCTTTGTTTCCCCGTCGACGGGTTTCTTCTTGACTGCCCATAGTGGACTATTAAAGGGCGAAGTACTATCCACGATGATCCTCTGACGCTTTAGCTCCTCGATTTCCTCACGAATGTGTCCCCTCAATGCTTGTGGGTACCTCCGCTCCTTCACGTAGGTAACCTTGTCGGATTTCAAATTGATTTCGTGGAGAGTCTCTCCCGTCGCGCTCAGTGGGTCTCCCTCGCGAAAAAAAATATCCGAGAATTCCTCCCTCACGTTTTGTCTCCAATCTGCACCTTTGGTGATTACCCCAACACACCTAACACTCCCCTTCGCGTCCTGCGACGTTTCGTACCTCTTTTCCCCGATCCTAATTACCCATTGACCTCCTGAACTACGGATCTTCGCCCCTAATTTGCTAAACAAATCGCATCCCAAAATTCCCCCATACTCACGCGGCATGATTTCCACAACATGCACTGTCATTACCCCTTCCTTCATTCCCCACTTCTCTAAGGGTATGTCAACTTCCCCCTCTATCGTACAGGGCCCACTCAAAGTGACCACTTTACATTGACATGGTCTCACATCTGGCTTACTCTTTCCTTTAAATAACAACTCCAAGTTATCCCTACCCACTAATGTACAGGAACTTCCTGTGTCTACCAAACACTTCCACCCTTTACAAAACTCTATAACAGGCAACCGATCACACTTCTTTACAACACTGTTCACACAAAGAAGGTTGCCCCTCCGTTCACACAATCCTCATTCTCTCTTTACCTGCTCTGTTCGCCGCCCTGCACTCCGTTGCTTGCTCCTTCCTCCGGGGGTTCCCCTGCCGCCGGGTTCGCTGCTCTCCGTCTCGGACCCTGAAGTCTCTGAAGATCTGGCCGATTCCGACGGTATTCTGCTCCTCCGCCACATTCGTTGAGCGTTGATCTCCATTGGTTCTCCTCGGTCGTGTTCCCTGCGCCGTATATTTGGGCATTGTCTGGCCATATGTTCCTCGTTATGGCATTCAAAACACCGCGTACGCGGGCACTGGGCTACCAAGTGCCCTGTCTTGCCACATTCATGGCACTTCCTTTCATCTCTTCTGCCATTCTTCCTGTCCACAAATTGCCTTCTCTCTCTCGGTAATTTTTCTTTTCTCCCAAACTCTCCCTCTCTCCTTCTTCCCAGATCCTGTCTTACTCTATTCCTTCCTGCCTCGTTTCTTCGGTAAGACACCCTGCTCCATCCTGGTTCAACCTCCTCTCTCTCTTCCTCGTCACGTGCGCTCGCGTCTACCATTTCCTGTGCACATTCTATAAATGATTTATCTCTGGGTAGACCGTCCTTCCTCCCCGTATCTCTGGCTAACTGTACCTTCAGTACCGTGGTCATAAATATCATCCATGCCTCGACTGCACTTGTGTCCATTACCTCTCGCAACTTCTCATTTATCCTATTTAGCTTCACGAGGAGACCTGCAGCGTACTGACCGTTTGTCTGGTTCGTTCTCTTCATGTCTCGGAACATTTGAAGCATATCTTCTTCTGGGGCCCATCGCCCTCCTCCATAGGCTTTTTTCAGTCTTTCCTTAATTACCTGCCACGCGGTATCCTCATCCGCTTGAATCAGGTTTAGGACGCTCCTTCTGACCCGCCGTGCTAGGGCCACTCGTAACCTTTTGGCATCTGATTCTTCTAGAAGATCTACTGCTACCTGGGATTGTATGCTGTTCATAATCCCGTCCCCGCCTTTGAGAAAATGATTTAACTCCCCCACATCTCCGTTAAATTTCTCTAAGTCGGAAATTTCTCTTCTGATATCTTGTGCGTTTGCCTTTTTCAGCTTCATTTTTTCTAGTTCGTTCGTCTCCTGTGCGATTCTATTCGCCTCCTGCGCAGCTAAGTCCGCCCGCGCCATTGTTAGAGTTGCTGATGACAATGGCGGGAATTCGGGATTCACCGATTCTGGCTGTGAAGGCTCCAGCGTTAACGTTGCTGGCCTAAGGATCTCTCTTTGTCCTTGTTCATTCATGTTTTAAACAAAAAGTGAGAAAAAATAGAAATAAAAATTGATAAGTAACAAAATCAAAATATTCTTCCGTAAAAAAAAAGGAAAAGAAAAAAAATTCTCACTGCGAACTGCTAAAAAAGATCCCGGATTTCGGCACCACTTAAGAGCTTCGACGCACGAAACATAAAAAAAAAGAGGAAATGGGGAGATAAAGTACTCACAGGAAGGCTGGTTAAACACTAACTTTATTCAGATTCTAATCCTCTATATATACAATTTACAATGTTTATAATGCTGGTTTGGAATTAGTGGCTATACTAATGTAAGTCCCAACTTAACTTATATATATATATATATATATATATATTTAAGTATATATTTAACTACCTACTTATTTATTACAAAATTCATACTAAACTGAAACAGCAACTGTCTACCACTTAGGAGCTTTATTGCCACGAGAGGAAAACAGGCGTTTTTCAAAACACTTGAATGAGAGAAAAATGAAATTAAAAGTTTAGCATGGCCTTTTATTTCCCCTTATAACTAATTAATTTTCCAACTTATTTTTAACAGGTAAAGAATCGTATTTTTGCATATTTGACCAAAAAGGAATTTAGTGTTTTCCTTCATCTATGTTTATCCGTAGAGTTATTTTTACACCAACTCATTTTTGAAAAAATGTAACATCGGTTTTCCCCCGTGGTCTTCACTAACAACTTTGCTAATTACCGCCATGCCAATTTCAATATAAGTTATAGATCAGTGCAAAGTAGCATACAAAATTATAAATCAATCCAACAGCCATAATCCAATATTTTCTAGTTATTAATATTCTAAAATCTTCTTTAAATGTTTAGAATTCTGAACTATCCTTGAAAGAATTCTATGTCAAAATGTCTCAATTACCGACCCATTCATCAGTAGTTGTGATTGTTCCAACTGTAACATACAGTGACAATAGCAGTTCCAAAAAACAAAAACTTAATTAGTTCAAAAATATTCTAATGCAGGCATAGAGAACTATTCACACGGGAAGGTTTTGAATGTGCTTTCTCATGCGAATTGTATCGAAATGGCTAATGCTGATGAATTATACCGTTTGTTGAAACCAGGTGACAGAGCTATGGGGTGCTAATCCCGACATAAATATGATAAAGCATACTCCGAAGTTCGAAACGGTGGGTAGATGCTGAGGAGTTCACCCCTATCGACTAGGGGCTCTAAGCCATTGTATCAAGCTCTTTCAAAGAAGGTTCATCGTTTTTTTGTGCGTATTTTAAACTGAAAAAAATAAATACATTTCCCAACTACGTCTCGAGTGGTTTACTTTCCATATTGGATCAATCAATCTTATGAGTCCGCAACATATTAAAGATTCTGTGTTAAAAATCATTGATTTTTTTAAACCCATTTATTTTAGGGTCCAATATATAATTTTCTATTAAAAAAATTAAATCTTTCTCATTCTCTATTGATAAGAAATCCATTTCCGATTCAGCTTGTGCTTAATTAAAAAATTATGGAGTTCATTTATAATGAATTCATAATTCAATATCACGAAATGGTTACATTAAAAAATGCTGCAAATTATTACAATATGGTTTATTACTCGTATTTCCAAATATTGAAAAAAATTATTTGGATTGTTTTTTTTTAATTGCTTTGGTATAATGATTCCAAAATACTTTATGTTTTCCTCTATCATCATAAATCATCGAGAAATGGGCGTATGAAACATTTAATCGGCCGCCATTTTGAAACGAATTGTAATCTCGAGTTCCAAGGATCATCTTGGGGATGACCTGTGATTTTGGTGCCAAATCTAATGAAATTCAGCACAGTAGTCAAAGAGAAAATCCGTAGACGGCGGATAGACGCATTTTTTGTTATTCCATTATTGGGTTCTACTTATCTTGAAAAGCAAAATTTCAAACTTTGAGGGAGGTGGGTTATATTTTATTTTTTTCTTGATAAATTATAAAGGTTCATTATTAAAATACTAAACGAAAAATTGAACAAAATAAAATATATAGAAGCGATTATAACTCAACTAATGCCGTTAGGAGAATTAATTAAGTGGAGACTCCTTTTCTAATTGAACTATATATATATTTTCAGGAATAATATAAAAGTAAAATAATTTTAATAATAATTAATTTCCCATTAGTTGATTAATTTTATCGATAATAATTTACAAATCGATTATATTACTAATTATTTATTTAATTAATGAATAAGGAGGATGCACGCAGATATTTTTTAATAGATGGTTATAAGAAAGCCAACTTCATAAATGTCACTGTTATACTTCAATGCTATAGGCCTGAAATGAAATAAAGTGAACGCAACGCATGCCCTTTGCGTGTTTAACATGGTTGATTTAAAGCAGGAAGCAAGAAGAGACCTAATCAGCGGAAGGAAGACAAATGTTATATATTTTAATGGCCCATCAACAATGTCGTTTCAGAATTGATTTATTTCTTGATTGGCTGAAATAATTTCGGATTCAAATTATAGTAAGTGAGTGATCAAAGTCTCCCTTTTTACATATTTTTTTTTTAAATCATAAGGTCGAATAATTAAATCAAATCAGATAAATCACTTGAATGCAATTCGGAGCCAACAATTCTTAGCTTCCCCATGTGGCGTTTCAGCCATTTTTTACAATAATGCCGCGAAATTGAAGAATTTCAAGACCATACTCTGCATACTCCTTAAATTTTACCAAAATTGCTTAGGTTCTGTGGCAAAATCCAATCACCCCATCCAATCATGAGTGAGGAAAACTGATGAAGAGGAACAAGTAAATGCTCTGATTTTAGGTTGGGCTATAATAATAATAATAAAACTTGTTAGTAAGTAGATATATTATAGTTTGAATTTTAGTGGATTTATAATTAATATTAAGTTTAAAATATCTACTATTTTTTATATTTGAAGAACTTCCCGTAATAGATAAACATCGTTTATCCATTATTATTAATAGTCAGTTTTATTAATAATCAGTATTATCTATTAGTATTTACTAATTTAATTTTAGTTGTTGTTATTACTCTACCAGTTTAATCTTATAATATTATTTTTAAGTTCATCGCTGTTTTCATTTTGTTTCATTGCTTTTTAATTATTTACTTTGTCAATTTTAATATCGTGCACTGTATATATCATTGTTTTATTTTTTGTTTGTGTATCTTGTTTATTCAATCCTGATGTAGAACTGCAAAGTGGGTCGAAACGTCGGTTTCTGATAAATAGTTTTTACTATTTGTGATCTATTCTTTTTGACCACTTCCCGGACCATCTCATTCCTTCGTATAATTTTTACGGTCAACTATTAATTATTCAATATTTTTTATATTGTTTCTGCAGAGAGCTGGGAGAAGGGGTTAAAAGTAAATTGCCTTGCTATTTTAGAGCCACTTTTTATATCCTATTAATTCTGAAGAGTTTTATTAATCTGTACATTTAAATTTTTGTAGACTGTATTTTTAATAATATACCTGTTTACGTGCATACTTGAGTATAAATCACTATCTGCCGGTAAAAAAATGGAATGATGGAGTGTATTAATCGTCAGTCAGAGCCCATGAAATCGTCTTCACTCCAACCACTCTAATTGTTCAACTTCATTGTTCCGTTTGGACTAATCGTCAATGGCCGCCTTTAGCAGAACTATGTAGCTCGTATTTAGACTTAGTAAGAAGTTGTTTTAGTTTAGAAAGTTCATTAAACCATTAAAAGCACAAACTTTGGTTTCACCCATATTGTTGACTACAAGAATACTTTATTGTTTCAAAACTTTTAATTTGTGTAAACCTACGTCAATCCTTTATCTGTGTAGAATGAGCTTATAATTATTCCAGCATTCACTCAAATAAAAAAAATAAAAAAACAGATGACGAAAGATTGGGTAATGTCCAACTAACTTAAAAACGAAAATACTGTTCCATATGTCTATGTGAAAGTTAGTATTGTATAACAGTAATGATGTTACATTTCATACATTCATCTGTCCCTGCACGCATACTGACAGCATATAGATACGTAAAATTACTATTTGTTTGTAATTTTAATATTAGACAATTATTTACTGGAAACGTATTTTTAAAAAAATTCACTGAGGGCACTCACTTTTTAAAATATTCTACATTTTTGTCTTGTACCGTCTTTTTTTTTAATATCTAAAGATATCAATTTCTTAGGCACCGAAGTCACCCCCATCGGATGAAAAAATCTATACCTACATTCTACATTCTTGTTATACATTCTTTCAAACAGGTTTGGAATTCAACTCCCTTAAACTCTAAAAGGATCATTAACAAAAAAATTATATGAAAAAAATATTTGATTCACACTAATGGATATATTACAGAGTAATAATAGATTAGTAATTAAAGTTATTTATATCAGTATTTCCAATAATATTATTTATATATTACAAGAATTTTCAAGAATCTTTAATACATAATATATATTTAAGCAGTCTTTTCATTCTGTTTTGCAAAAAAAAAAAAAAAAAAATATATATATATATATATATATATATATATATATATATATATATATATATATATATATATATATATATAAATATAAATGTATACAGGTTCACAAACTGTATAATTGGGCATATAATAATGAAGATGTACAATAACTTTACTTTACCCGATTATTCACTATTTGTCTCTTATGCATAAATTAATATTTTATTAAGTATTTTCAACTGTATGATTGCATTAAGGGCAGATAGTGAGCAGAAACTAAGCGGATTTAGTCAAGTTCATGTCGGAATTAGCTGTAATACTTATTTATAAGCTATGTGTATGGTTTGTAAAATTATTATTATTATTTGTAAAATGTATATATATATATATATATATATATATATATATATATATATATATATATATATATATACGCATTAAATACAGTAGAAATATTATATACAGGCTTACTAACTGTATAATTGGCCAAATTTATGCGATAAAAGTAAAACAAGAAAAATACGCAAGGCTTAGAAGAATCGTATAGTAAACCATTTTTCCAAATTTATTAGTTAGCCAATTAACTTTCATATTTACATTACCGTGAAGGCTTTAGAACATTTATATTCCAATTCAAAAGCAGTAGTAGTAGGGATCATAATGGAATAAGATCATATCAATTTTTTTTTTTGAGAATCGAACTGCCTCACTCAAGGGCTATAGGTACAGTAAGGCTGAAACATCCATTCACATAATATTATACAAACTAAAGAAAAATAATTTAAAATAGTAATAATGATGAAAATAAGTTAAGTAAAAATAAAATAAATTACCTTGAACACATTCATTCCTAAGTAATTCAAGACAGGATCGGACGTCTGTTTATATAATTATTTAGAATTTTATTTTCACTCTTTCGGAATGATTAATGGCAACATTTAGAAGGAGTGGTGGTTATATAAGTTGTTGATTATACCAGTAGAAATAAAACGATTAATGTTTGGAAGATATAGTGATAATCTTAGAATTATCAATGGAACTAAAATATTATACAATTAATTAGAAAACGTTTTTGAAGTATACATTTTATACATTCAACAATTTACCACTTTCCCATATCATTATTGTTATTTAATTACAATAACTAACATTACCTTATCTGTATTTTTATTTTTTTCATGATTTATAAATATATTTAGTCGTCACTGCAAATAATTTAACCTAAACAGACCATTTTGACGAAGAATATTAACTAAAATTTGCTGTAACATTAGGCACATTAGTTTGATTGCATTACGTATTATATTTATGGAAATTAGTTTCAGGTCACAAATATAATGAGATTAGATTGGATTACAAATATTTTATATTTAAAAAGTTAAGCATGTTAAAGATAAGTGCTTTTGGCAGTATTATTGGAATTTTAATTTATTTCATTTACTCATTATCAGTAAAGTTTAATCACTCTTATAGTTTTTTGATAAGTTGTATCCTTCTTTCTTCATGTTACTTACAATGGAATATAAATCTCACGTTAGGTTTCAGGTTAACATTTGAGAAACCAACTGAATAGAATAGATGATAAATTAATTCTTAAAAGAGATGATCATTTTTATCATAGTCCCAACGAAATAGTATTTTAATATTAAGTACTTTTGGTCATTGGTATCAATTTTATTTTTCCCTTAATAAAAATGGGGTTAACTAATTCCCCTAAGGCCAAAATGCTTTTTTTAAACTATACACACCTCATAATTTATTAAAGACACCGCTATGAATACTTGATAAGGGTTTTAATAGTCTAACACCCGTAATGATATCACACCTGCAACCTTTTTTATTAGCCTTCCATTAAAGTTATCAATTGGAGTGTACTTAAGGAAAGAAAAAAAGTGGAACTGGATGATAGGAAAATAAAACAAGAATCTAATTGTCTGGATGAGGTCCAAATAATCCTTGCTGGAGAGTTTATAAAAAGGATAATTGAATATTCTCACCTGAAATTTCTCGTATAAATGAAAGCTATGTTGTAAATAAAAATTACTTGATGATCAAATAAAGTTGGTACCTCTTTTGGTTGTTGCGATTCAGTACACTATAAAAAAGCTACGATAAATACACTTTGTTTCAAATTTTTCTTAGGCTATGGTTACAGTGACTACGTAACTTTTTTGTCCCAATTTTTCGTCACAACAATCAAACAGTGCAAACAGCAAACATAATATGTTAACGGATTGTTGGCTGCAAGAGACGTAATAAATAATAAAATTAAACAATTATTAAGAGTAATAAAAATAAATAAACAATATAATCAACACAAATATTGAAAGCCAAGATTATTGCTCAAGTAAATAAATATAATATAATAAATTAAATTAATAAACAGTAATAAATAATAAAGATAAATGTGTACTCACGAGAACAATAACAAAATATAATAAAAATGTACTTACGATTTTTGTTCATTTATTCAGCAATTATGTCCCACTTCTGGCAAGAATGGTCCCTGTTGTGGTAACTTTTTCTTGCATATCCTATAGACACTTATTTTCAAATAAAAATGTTATTTTTTAAATTTTACTTCTTTCAACAGTTGTCAAGCGCATTTTGTTTGAAAAAACAGTTACAAAAAAAAGTATGTTGCCTCCATTTCATGTTCGGCCAAAATAACAAAGAGTTAAAACCTGAAAGTATTGAACTTGAAGTAACAGAGAACTTATTATAAATAAAATGAACCAGTCATGAAAAAACAAAACAATTTCAATCAATTAAAAGTAACAATTATTAAAGACTTAATAATCACTTAATAGTGAATATAAGACTTGATAAAGGAAGTTCTAAAAAAAGAATTAAAATTTTGTTTATAAATCTATTATTTCAAGTAATATATTTTTTTTAATAAATATAATATAATATAATAATTTAATTTTCAACACAGAGAATCCTTTATAAAGACGTATTCTGTAAAGATTTAAAAAAAAATCCTTTATAAAATGATTATTAAAATAAATTAAAAATAAATAATTAATTAATTAGCAAAAGTTGTTTCAAATAGACATGCAGCCAGACTTTTTTTAAAAATTATATATTAATAATATTTAATATAACAGTTACCCATTACAGCAAGAATGAGGGTATAAATTATCCAGTAATATGTTGCTCTGAATGTCTTCACAAACACGAGATAAACAACCTCTGTTCAAGACATGACTATTTAAGATTATAAAGATTATAAAGATTTTTAAATAATCCTAATAGAATGTTAATGATTAGTTAATATACTGAGAATGAACATTAGAATGTTGGATAATATCGAATGTAAAAATGACAGTCTGAGTAGATTTTTATTGTATTCAACAGAAGCAGCCGGTAGTAGAGATAGACCCAGATTCCTGAACAGTTTAACAACCCCACACGCAAACTTTTTCTGCTAGTTATATTCTTCGGAAATTGCGCCTTTTAGAGTCATCTTAAAATTCGAAAGTTTAGCAGCAGTTTTTGCTCGTTTACGAATTATCTCGAATCGAGAGATTTTTGAAATATTTCTTAGTCTGGTTGTTATCAGAAGCTAGAGTAACGTTTGTGTTCCTATTTAAATTTAAACGCGTATTTAGTGAAACTGGTATTACAAAACATAAAATTTATGTATATGTCTTTCTTAAATATAAATAGAAACGATATATATTAATTCCTTACTATAACAAATGATTAGCTAATGGTTTCTAAATATAATTATATCTGAAAGACGTGAGAAAGAGGAGAGCATACGTTGACATTATATCTATAGCGATTCTTTCTTTTTTTTTTAATTGGATAGAAGTTTTTTTCTAATTTAAATATTGAAATGCATTTTTAATTTAAATATTAGAAAGGATAACAATGATTTCACTGTGCAGTGTTTTAGAGTCAAATCTGGACCAGTCCATTAAATACGAAGAAAATATCAGATTTGCCAAATTGACTCCAATTTGTGAAATAAAGGCGATAGATACTCTAGTGCTTAAAGAAAACCGAACTTTTTTTGGAAGGGGGAATTATTTAAACTAAAAGACTGTTATTATATGTTTATTTACAGCCTGATGAGAAAAAAGAGTGTGCGTTCCCGAAACGCGTAGGAAGTTTAAATAAAAAAAATATAGGTTGGAAAGCTCAAAATTTGTTATTTATTTATTTAAAAAATGTTATTTTACAATAGGAACGATTATTTAAAAAAAAGAGCCAATTTGAACAAAGTGGTGTACCTTAGCGCATTAATGTACCTATTGTAAATTCAGTCCTCCTGTAAACAAAACAAAATTGTATGTAAAAAAATGTATTTTTTTCCACAATGTTGTAAGTATAACGTTGATGTATTGTGAACTTTGTCTCAAGTTAAGTGGTCAATTAAATCCTTATGATATCATGACCCATATCATAAATCACATTGGATAAACTGGACATTGGAAAGACTTTCGAAGAAATATTGATATTAATATTTTTAATTTTATGTATTAACATTCAGTTTATAATGTAAAAAAATCTTTTAAAAAAAATTTTATTAATTACTAAAATATTGAAATATAAAAAATAAAAATTATACCGACTTTATGATTCGTAAAATTAAGTAAATGATTTTATTAAAAAAAATACATTAAAAAGTAAATAAGAATAAGAATAAATAGATAAAGAAAATTAAATAATATTTTGGAAATAATCATTTTTGTAAAAACTAAGATTTAATTAACTGTATGCTCAATACAAAGGAAAAAATATAAAATACTGTTAATGGTCCCTATTATTGCCCCTTGTAATTTAATCTGGCCAATTTCTTTAATTTACAATTATATAAGTTGTTTTATTTTACTTTGCGCATTTTCATTTTCAATTAACATAATCGAGAAAAACTTGTCTATTTCACCAGAACCACAAAAAACTAGGCTACTGATAAGAAGATAGAAAAACGTATGAGTTATTTTCAGGGCTGCTGAAGGAAAAACGATAGAACCAAATGATGTAATATTTTTAACAGAGATCCACAGAAATACGCAGTCCTAATTGTTACTATTAACAGACTTACTAGTTCGATGTGAAGACTGTTGGAGTTTTTCGGAAGACCCATTATCATCATTAACAGCTCACTATTAAAACCATTTTTTGTAAAATCCTCGTAGCTCCTAATCTAAATAGTAATTTTATCTTTATTATTGATTTCGAATAATAAATTATTTTCGTGCAAACACTCGAAATTTGACCAATAGCAGCTAAAAAAACTTTCTAAATAATTTCAGATATCTCCTCTTATTCATATTCCTTTTTCAGTTCCCAAATTGATGGGAGAGAAAAAAAGGAATGACACCAAATTGCCAATAAACGGTTGCGATTCTTTCGAAGCTAAACGGTAGTAAATAGTCGACTGGCCATTGTGGTTCGTGAAGCTGGCCAAATTGGGAGATATTTTATTAAAAAGACAGGCAGGAGAAGCAGGCACGGAAGATATCATTAGACGAATTGCCAGGTAGCCATGTGTAATGACGTAATGGCCCACCGAGGCGCCGCCGGTAGCCAGTGATACTCTCAGATGTTGAGGATGTACAGCAAATGTTAGGCTAGCGGTTTGGATGGACGTCGTGTTTGTTAAGTCGAAAATTAAATTTGAAGGATCATGAATAGTTTAATTTAAATCAGAGCACACCCAATCCCCTCCCAACAACTTATGTGTTTAGGTTTTAACTGACTTGGGCTCAGCGAAAGTGGAGCTTAACTCTTCACAACACTAGATTTATTTTTAAATAATGTTTCGCATTCTGTAATGAAGAAATTGTCTAACACGTCTTTTCCATAACGAGCGGGTTTTCCAACTGCGACGTAACCAAGGAAAAGTGTTCTCAACGCATGAGCGATAGCCTGCAATTTGGAATATGGTAGTTAGGCAAATATATTAGATACTGATCAAGCGTGGTTAATTACTTTAATTTTTCATTAATAAACCTATCCAGAACTAAGCGGAAATCCGGATAACCATGTGAAATTAAGGCAATGCTAAATATTAGATATACTAGAAAATTATAGCTTTTTTCAACTCATTAGTAAGAAACGGATACAATTGACCCCATAGGCCCAATAGGCCCATTTCATCAAACTACTATACTTCCACTACCTCAGACAATAATGAAGTACAATGAATACTTAATTTATGATTTTTGCCGGGTTTTTTTATTTGTTTTGTTAAATAAAAAATCTGGTGCGATGCGCTCATCATCCTACTTGAAATAAATATCAAAACTTACCATTTATTTTCGATAAAAAAAATAGTTTCCATTAATTAGTATGAATATAAACAATATGCGTTATTCTTCTACTTTAAATGTTAGATATTAATTTTTCCAAAATTTTTAACTTTCCAACGGCATACTATACATTTGTATTATTATTCCTTTTTTCTTTACTATTTAATTTTGTTTGTTGATAATCAGATTCTCTTATAGTTTGTATTTATCCATTTCTTTTCATCTTTTTGTTTTTACCACTTACAATGAAAGAATATTTAATTTTGTTAATAATTTAAAATAGACAAAATTAAAGATATTTTAGAGGAAGCCACATTGAAAATTTGGCATTTAAGCCCTGTCTGAAAGTTGGAATGAGGATAATACCTAGCTTATATTAATGACCATTTAATTATACTTTGTTGTAGCGAGTTTCATCAAAAACATTAAAGACGTTTTTGAGAAGGCTTCCGGCGAGTCGATTTTAAGGAAACAGTTGCTGTAACATCCCAAACACACATATTTTCTGTTTCGCACCACTTTTCGTTTTTGAGCTAGGCTGTTCATATACACACAGAACATTTTGCGAGACTTTTGTTATTTGGACTCAGGGGACCTTAATTGGGGAACATGGAACTCAGGGAAGTATAGTATTTTTTTAGTTTTAAAAAACAGAATTAACACATTTTTTATTTACACATGAATGCATAAGTTAAAATTATGTCACTGAAAAATATCAATATTAGAATTAACAACTTATTCTTTGTGGCTCTATAGGAACATTTAATCCAGGAAGTAAGCCTATTTTATCAATATAAGTTTCTAGTTCAAAGCGAACACATTGAGCCGAGAAAGGCCGGGTGCAGTCAGCCCCTAGCAGCGGCATTAAAACTTCTGAATAAAATAGCCCCCACCCTCTTTTCTCTCTTGATCCGCTTAGGCTAAATCCTTTTTCACGGCTATGCTCACACTAAGTCCCTTCGCTGTCTCTATTACCTAGCCCCCATTCACCCTCTATCCTAGAGCTGCTCCCGACTTAGCAGGACCACCCCATATGAGGAGTCAAGTATCTAGGATCTTCTTTCTCATAATCTTGACATTTCCAGACAGCCGACGGTAGATCTACGCATAAAAACTCTCTTACCTTCATTATGTACCTGCGGTGGCTTCAGATCTCCCACGCCCTTACCGGAGGGTTTGTTTACTAGATGCAACAAAAACCATTAAGCCTTTGAAGGATTGAATTTCATGAAAATATCGAGAAATCACCAATTTACGTAAAAGTTAGATAACTAACAAGTGCAAATGCATATAGTTTTACATTTGGCAATGCCAACATATTCATTAGTCTCAATCATAAAGCATAGAGCCCATCTCCCATTTTGGTTTATTATTTCCAATCCTGAACCTTTGTAAATAACCAGAAAAAAAGATAAGGTCTCACCTTAAAATTTCCACGGGCGGCAGAATTTAGTCTGTCCGCCGTCCGTGGTTTTTCTCCGAGACTACTTGACCAATTTTTTTTTTTTGAGATATCGCACTGCAAATGGATATGATCCTCGGTACTCGAAATTACCATCCGCAATTTTGCTTCAATTATAAGTTTCATACGCCCATACTCGCTGACATTAATGAAGATAAAGGAAATATATAAATTGTTGTGAAATCGTTAAACCAACAGCTAAGAAAACAAAACAAAAAAAAAAAAACGAAAATAATAAATAAATTAATAAAATATTCGAATATTCCTTAACTATCCGAATCCTAATACCCCATTTTAAATCAATATTAAAATTAATGAAAGGAAATAAACTCTAATGAAACTAAAAAAGAAAAGATTATGAAAAAAAAAAATAATTTTTTTTTAAAAAGTAATTGGATAGAAAATAAAATAAATGGAATAAATTTTAAGAGAAATGAAAATCAGAACAGAGACGAAGAAGAAGTAAGAAGCTTTGTTCAGCATGAAAATCCCAATTTTTCCAAAAATATCATATAAAATTTTCTTCCACTTAGCTCTTCAATTTTCAAATTATTATAGGTCATAGATCAAAACGGTTTTGCACCATTTGAAGCAGTGAACTCGGATGATTAAAAATTCAGTTTTTAATATAGTTTGTGTATATATATATATATATATATATATATATATATATATATATATATATATATATATATATATATATATATATATATATATATATATATTCAATAACGGCAATTAGAGGAACAATAAAGTTTTTAGGGAGAAAATGCTTATATTTTCTTGACATGCTAACATTTAGTAGCTAAAGCATGTAGATTTTAACCCAATATTCAGTCAGACGCCATTCTCTCAATTTTATTTCATTATTACTTGTACTATTAAAAATTGATGTAATTTTAAGCAAAGTATTGCGAAAAAAATGTTGAACAATATAGCCGCAACAGAATACAGTTTAATTAAAAGAATGTCTTTATCTTCCGTACGTGGGCATTGACGTGTGAGAAATGCGAATACGGGCATATTGTGATTGTCTAATTATTTGCCTCAGATCATTCATATAAACCAAAATGGACCAATAAAAAAAAAATAATTATTCATTTTATTTAATACCAATGAGGCGGCTGAGAGAGACGAACTGAAGTCCTGCTATACCATTCCAATGTGGGGAGCAAAGCACGGTGCGGAGTTCTCTTGGTAGAATGTAAATATTGTATATATAATTTATCTTACTTTTACTTAACTTAAATTTTCTTTATATTGCTTGTTTACTTATTTTGCTATAATTAAATTTATCTATTTTTTTTCATTCGTGATGCGCATGTTATCTTAGTAATTTTTATTATTATTTTATTTTTATTTTTAATATTTTCCTTCTTTTTTTTACTCTCTATATATATGTAAGTCAGAGATGAATGGTCGTCCGGTTAATTTTGCTGATTTTGATTTTATTATCGTATTTACATTATCCTGGCTATATTATCTAAGGTATTGCATCGTAAATAAGCAAAAGGGTTGTAAAAAATGCAATATTTAAAATATATTGATTGACCACAATCCACAATTAACAACACAGTGCGATCTGCAACTTCGTTTTGGCTCTTGCATAACTTTGAAAATTATATTTACGAAAGTTTACAGACGAACTGACATATGGTGTGGAACGGAAATATACCTAAGACCTAATACCCATTGTCCTTGAGTGTGGCAAAATACATTATTTTTCAATACAAATTTTCATCTAATAAAAGAAAAAAGTTTCGTAAAACGCGAAAAAGCTGCTATTATTTTGTTTTTTTGATCTTCAGTTTAACATATCATACCAATTCATAGCTGATTTAAAGGATTAGTCTACGAAATGTTTTGCTAATGATACACGCTTGACTGAACTAGCAGAAGAGACAGGATTCAGCTGCCATACATAAACGTTCTTACGAATAAATGTCAGTCTGACTTGACAAGATTATTTCTTTTATCTTGTTGCACACAGATACTGACATACCGCAGACGAGAGAAATACAATAACAAGGGTGGTTTTGGCTCCTTCCCCTCCCCAGGGGTAGCCAAAGATCCCTTGTTATTTTTACGTCTCTTGCCAGCTTTTGAATAATGCATTTCCCACGATTTGAATAAGCTTGTACACCACAAGACAGATAGAAATGTAAGCTGGGATCCACTCCTGTTTTTCTAAGCTGCAGAGTCAACGGCTCTTCCTTTCTTCATAAATATTTCATTTTCTCTCTATTTCCCCCTAACGATCCAACACATCACCAAGCAACTGGTTATGAAGGCTCTTATGAATGTTTCACGAGATTTCGCTTTGTGGCTGAATCCGCTAACGTTGCGAACGCCTCCCTTCATTAAGAACTGCAAATAATCTGTTTGATACCCATTTAGAAAAGTTTCAAAAGCCTATATTTATTGTGGGTAAAAGAAACCGGATTATTTGAGGCAATTGTTGACAGTAAGCTGGCTTATCTCCAAACACCATCTTGGGATTATGGAAATAGATTCAATCCTGTAGAGATCCCATCAGATCAACTGCAGAAAATTTCTAATCGAATAACATTCCTGGCATCAGGATTATCTTAAATAAGGAATAACGTGTATTTCCGTTGAAAACTCGGATTCGAAATTTTTCACGATCTTGAACACTTTTCCCTAACTGTATATTTCATATGTAGGATTAGTGAAAATTAAAAATTGTAAGTTTGTTTAGAACATATTAATTATACAATGATTTGTCTTTCCTTAGGGTTTGGTGGAAGGTAATATATTCATGAATGAGGAGAATTTTTTGGCCTTAAAAAGGTTTCGAGATACATAATCACCACCAACTGCGTGAATTTAGCAATTTTTATATATTTTATCCATAATATTATGAATACAAAATTTTTGCAAAAACTTCATTTTATAATGCATAGCATTGTATTTATAACTTCGCATTGTTCAATTTGTGAACCAATATATTTTGCCTTCCTTTACCTATGCAGGATATGGTGTTCGAGACATGGTAGACATACCTTAAAGTCAGCAACTTTTGGTACTTAAGAGCAAAACATGGTGGGGCACAACTGTGTCATCTGAAGTTTCTTTTGAGCTCATTCATATAATTCAGCGTTGGCCTTACTTCTCCAACGCATATAATTCTGGAATTTTCTTTCGAACAGAGTATATTTTATGACGGATTCTTTTAGGAAATAAAATTCTAAAGTGATACTATATCGGTGAAAATATCGATCCGACGCGTCGAAAAGGCGCTGCTAGTCTCAAAAAAACGGGAAACAATTTTTTAGGCATATCTTAATTCAGACCCAAAAGGATTTTAGAAGTGAAGCTCTTTGTGTCTTAAGTAGGTGTATCGAAGTTTGGTTTGATAATTTAAAAAAAATAATAGAGAAGGATGAACAGAAAATTCTGAACATGGATTGAAATGAAATAATTATTATTCCTTGTGCAAACGCATTACTTAATTTTTAAATTAATATATTTTAATATTTTTGTCAAAATTTAATTTTTATAAGATGTTTTAAATGAAATCCTTCTGCATGGATATACTGTAAAATACGCGACTGAAATCTCTTTGTGCTCACCAAATCTTGGTCACTGACAAAGAACTTTCTGCAGCAGTAATTTGTGTTTTTTGGGTTCCACAACTTTTCAGCATGAAAGACGCGAAAAAATTTCAAAGAACAAAAATTGTATTATTTTTTAATACACTGTAAGAAACGATCATCAAACACATGCTATACTTTAGAATTCTACCCCTACCTTTTCAGCAAATTTGGTTTTATGTTCAAGGAGGATTATTTCAATTAATACTTATACGTAATATAGGGTGATGTACACGAGTTAATTTAATTAGGAACACAGATTATTATAAAGGTGTTTTTGATACAAGGTCTCAGTAAATGTTGATTTTTCTGAAAAAATAGAATTAGAATTAGCTCCTTTGCAAAGCGTCGGATCAATATTTTCACCGATATAACATCGCTTTAGAATTTAATTTCCTAACAATCCGTGATAAAATATACCCCATCCCATTGGAAATTCCAGAGCTATTTGCGCTGGAGAACTAGTGGAGAAAAATAGGGGTTTGAATATGAGCTCAAATGAAATTTCAGACGGCACAATTGCTCATGCCCTACAGGTGCCTTAACAAGTTTCACCCCTAAATTCCAAAAATTTTAAGAGGGGTGTTAATAGAATCTTGAACACCCTGTTTATGAGGGATTTTTTTAGAGAAAGTATTGCGATCTTGAAAGATTTCGAATCCGAGTTTTTAACGGAAATGAATGTTTTAACGTGATCTAAATCCAAATAGCCTATCAGTGTGCCTATCTGTCTATATGTATGTGAATAGTCTAGCTCAAGTACGAAAAGTTGAACGAAACTGATATTGTGCATTTAAGAAAGGTATACGCCTGGCGTATTACAGTAACACTTTTCCTAAAATCTACTTCCCGGAAGTGGCACTTTGTATAATTTCTTTTACAATTTTTTTTAGAATGTATTCAACAACGACTCGTTATATAAATATAAAATTAAACGGTCTGTAATGTCAGCTCATTGAAATAGTCTGTCATTACTTAAATATCCAATTTTTTTTATTTGACTTAAGTGTGTAATTAAAATAGTAATAATGAAGATATTTTTTCGTTTTATTGATATTATTAGGAGATAAGCACCTCAACTTAAGAATTATTATTCCTTATCGCATCTTTTACATTTTAACGTTAAACGGTCTCATTTGAATAATGGAAATTTATTTCTTATATTATGTAATAAAAAACAGTTGTTTCCTTAACCTAGACTAATAGTATCCCTGTTATAAAATATGTTTACCGACTTTAATTACTTGTATGTATCTGCCATCGTTTCTCCTAATCATTCTTATGTCCCTCTGTAATAAGACAAGAGATTGTGATAAAACATGTCTCACTAACATCTAATCAGCATTCATTATCAATATTAATGGAAGTCAATTACCATTTTAATCGTTTGATGTATTGTGCAGGAACAGGATCCACCCTCGAAAAATACGAATACAATTTGTACCGCTCATCACCTTGCCCGTGGACCGGGCTATTAAAACAATAGACATCTGGCTCCGTACCCGAGTACACATATTTTATTCATAGCATTTCCGAAGTTAATTATTCATTTAGATCTGGAAAGGTGCTAATAGGTCGCTCGGTCTGGAATAGTTTGTGTGCAGCTGTGCCCGGCTTTAATAAGGTGAAGGTTCGGCAGCTGTCGGGCCTCCTTCGCCAAATATCTTTCCTTCGTTAGCAAACTGGCTTTGGATCATGCAGTATGAGATTTTTCAGGTAGCAAAGGATTCCATCTGCTTTCTCCATCGGTCTGCAAGAGGAACTTCCAATGATACACTACACTGTTCCATGCATTATCAGGGCGCATCATCAGCGCATGAAATGGTGGTCTGGAAGCATGATGCAATTAACAAGCCTTGGCGCACCTTCATTTTCCCTCTTACGTAATATTTAGAAAATTACTAACTCTTATCTTAGCAAACTAGGCTTGATGATTAGCAGTATTCACTCGTAGCCATTAATTTTTGTACTTTTTTATTAAGTAATTATTTTTGAACGACTATATTAAAAATCGTGACGTTTGGTAAGTAAGCGTTTTCAAATATGACTGAGCAAAAAGTGCTTATAATGGATTTCTTTTTTTTTTACTTCAACTACTTAATGTTAAAACATTAATGTTAAATTTATTTATTGCGGTTAATTGCGGTACTGTATGATAAATAAATGAGCAAATTTTCAGAAATTCGCCAAAACCCATTGGACTCAGAACGGATACGAAAAAAATTGTAGAGTACAAAAATGTAAGAAAGCTACTCTTATTAAATTTATTATAGGTTTTCATACTCTGTGAGAAAAGACATTAAATTTTTCAGCATTTTTGCATTTTTTCTTGTATTTCAGAAGAAAATTGAGGTGTAAAAGTTGAAACTCGTAGTCAGCACCCTAAAGAATATAAATGAGCAAATCACAACTTTTCCAAAAATTTTCAACGAGATCCCTTTCTGTTCACTATTTGGCTTGACTAATACATACCGTCACTTAATTAAGCCAGGAGACATCGTAAATCCGAAGCATCGATCCTCTGACGATGGACCCAGGCATCAATTCACGATTAGTTTCTCTTGGATTATTTTCATGTCATATTGCTCAGCTTATTTATTTTAAAAACAAATTATTTTTCTGAGTTTCAATAATAAAAGCAAATATATAACGAAGAACAAAAGATCATAGCTTTTTTTTTTCTTTAAATTTTAAGTCCTACAGTAATCATTGCATGTTAGTATTATAAGGAGGAAGTGACGGCCGAGTACGTTGGGACGAGGGTCCCAGAGTGTCCGGTTCGGAACGTTGTGGGTTCGATTCCCACCTGGGTCGGTTAATATTTATTTCGTGACGATCCCGCGAAATGGATCTTGACACTCTCACTCTGGTTAGTACGCGGCGGTGACGTAAAAGTAGCCGTCAAGGGTTGGCAAAAAGGACCATAAGGCCCACTTGCCGGACTAGTTCCCCCCACCAATGCCAATAACAGTACCAGTAGTATTATAAGCCAAACAAATACGATGAGTAGGAACTGATTACAACACGATAGATATTTGACTCACTTAAGGCGCCGCACAAGGCTAATCTTTGAAAAATGATGTTGATGCAACACCTGTCCGAAATGGGTATGCAATCAGCGATCTTGCGCAATCACGAGCCATCTTCTCATTACATCCTCGAGGAATTAACCGATTTGGACTTTTACCGTTTTGGGCGTAACTCACCGCCAGTCTTCAGAAGTGCAAGTGTTAACGTAACCAGAAGGTATAAGATTGTTTGGTCTTTCTCAATTCTAATATCGTATACGAACAAATGTTATTAATTATGAAGGATGATTACACACACAGAAAAAGAGGAATGATTAACCAAAAGTGGATACAACCTGATAATTTGCCATATGTGCACACTACATTTTTCAAAGTTCTGCTTTAAATTACTCTAGAATCTTTAATTATGAAGATAGATTTTTCCTCATTTAAAAAAAATGTTTCTGAGGCGATTATGTTTTAAATATTATATTCAAGTTCTTGTCTCAATCACGTCCATTTTTATGAGATTGGTAATTCAATTTAGTGGTACATGTCCACTGCCTTAAGAAGTAAGTGCGTACTAGGTATCTAGAAAACTCATTATTATTATTAAGCATTAGTGGTTGTGAGGCAAAAGCAAAATAGTCCATTTCCAGAATTTTTTGACGTAATCATTGAAAAAAGCTAATATATTCTGTCTGGACAACTACGGACTTGCGCTTAAAATCTGTCAACCAGGTCTATTAATCACAAAGTATTTTGAAGAACAGCTTGTAATGGTTCCACTCATCGTTGGTGGAAGCATTGATACAGCTATATATAAGTATTTGAAGGGTCCAACTTAATTAGCAGGCTGGAACGGATATCTTTACAACTCGTTATTCTTCACCTCTAGCGAACTTTCGTGGCTGAATTAGTGTTTAGAATTCATTTTAAATAAAGCATTTATTTTCACGAAAAAACAGCGAGAACTTATTTAAGTCCCTAATACATAGCACGGACCAAAGATCTCCGTCTTTGCTATTTCTTGCCTTCCCTGCCAATTCGGTCCTCCACTGAAATTGATGTTTAACAATACGTTAAATAAGACTAATAAAAATAGATGAAATTTAATATAAACTAAAAAAAAAAGTGTATGCGGTACAAACTTTAGAAACTTCAATTTAAATATTTGATACGAACAGTTTTTCTAAATTTAACTCTAGATTCCAGACAGATGCATACATTATCTTGGGACCTGATATTGAAAAAAACCCATCGAGCAGACGAAACAAGAAGAAAAGAATACTCGTCAACCAAAAACTATACCTGCTTATTGCAAGAGGCTAGAAGCTAAACTCATTAGCCTATTGAAACCCATATGAATCTATCCATAACAAATCATACATGAGAGCTGAAAAGGTGAACGTAAACCTCTAACATTTCAGTCAAAGACGGTTAGGACAAAAACAGAAATACCTCGTTGCATTAATAACATTACTTTTGTAATCACGTGACAATAGTTAAGGAACACATAAGGATCCATTAATTAGATCACATTATAAACTACAATTGTTATTAATTTTCTCAAATTTAATTTTTCTAATTCTCTTTTAGATTTCTTTATTACAAGTTGGTTCATTTCCTGTTTTCTTCCGTCTGCCGTATGGTACACTTTAGGAATATGTTGAATTAACATTTTCTAGTAATTCATCAAATCACTAAACTTGATTTATCCTTCCGATAGATGGAATTGAGCAATGCCTTGAAAAAATTGTTATTCTGAAACTGTTGTAACCGTTTCATGGTTGAAACTCTTAAATGAGTAAACAGTGATTCACCATAAAAATGAAAGAAAGAACGAAGGAAGCTCTTATAAACTAATAATTTGTTTAAAACCTAACAAATTTATTATTTATTTAAGACTATAAAAAATAGATGAAATTTAATATAAGCTGAAAAAAAAGTGTATGCGGTACAAACTTTAGAAACTTTAGTATAAATATTTGATACGAACAGTGTTTCTAAATTTAACTCAATAAGCTCTAGATTCCAGACAGATGCACACATTATCTTGGGGTCTGATATTGGAAAAAAAAAACATTGAGTCAACGAAATAAGAACAAATGAATACTCTCCAACCAAAAATTATACTTGCTTGTTGTAAGACGCTAGAAGCTAAGCTCATAAACCTATTGAAACCCATATGAATCTATCCATAATAGAATATACATGAGAGCTGAAAAGGTGTACGTAAACTGCTAATTTTTCAATCAAAAACGGTAAGGACAAAAACAGAAACCCCAGGGTGCATTAGCAACATAAATTTTGTAATCACGTGACAGTTAAAGTTGAGTTAAAGAACACATACGGATCCATTAATAAGATCACACTATAAACTATAATTGTTATCAATGTCCTATAAGTCTAGTTCTATAAGAAAGTTGATAAGTCGAAAAATGGTCCATCTAAGTTAGATGTATTTTGATCATCCCCCAAGCCCCTATATTATATGGGTAAAATATAGTAAAAATTCAACTGCAATAATGGTATAGTTAAGTAAGGGTAGTGTTAATAGCGTGCGCACATCGCAGGCATGCGCACTGACAAAAAAACATTGCGAGGGTTCCGTTTAAAAGCTGCTGTAATTGTAAACTATAAAAGCTGGTCTTGTTGTTTAGTGCCGGCAGTTCTTTGCTCGCCGGCCTTCCTGACAAAAAACATAATGATCGCCACGACACAAACTTTTCTTCGCACGTTTTCACGCCTGTTTTCCAATTAAAATTTTAATTAAATCCCATAAGTTTTTATAACTATTTAATTTTGTTTTATAGCCTTGTTTCCGTATGACGTTTTCTCTGTCGACCGTCTTATGTTTCAGTACTTAAAAATAATTGAGCGTTTTAGTTTTTAGTAATAATTTTCATTTTTGTTAGGTCTTTTTGATTTTTCGATACGCGTCTATCGTTAGAGCTAAATAAAAAACAATTTCACAGGACTACCTCACCTTTTAAAGCATTACTTACCGTTACCATAGTTACCACGAAATTTTCGAATATTGAATAAATTCAGAGTGCCATTTTTTTGGGAAACAAAAACTAAATATTTTCGAAACTATAAACATACTGAATGACCGATACTACAAAAAAAAACACTATAAATTATTAAATAAAAACAAGGACTAATTTTGAAGATAAAAAAATATGACTTTATGATCATCATGTGTAATATATTTTCATATTTCTATTAGTCCATTCAAATTGCCACTAAAAGGGCCATCTAGATGCAAAATCTCCGGTAAAGGTATTTTTTTAATATGATGTCTAGGATGGTTTTTTCAGTTATTTCTGACATTTTAACCTGAAAGAAAAATTACCGCGAGAGCGTCATCTTGCGAACAACTCTAAATGTTCGTTTGTTTATTTTGGTTTTAACCCATCATCTGCCAAAAAATGTTGTTCATTCCATTTTAAAACTAGACTCATTTTTTTACAGTTTGAGACCAAATAGAGTTTTATACTTGGAATTATTTCGGATTCACAGCGCTCCAAATTTCAGAAAATGTTTGCAGAAAATAGAAACATCTGAACTCTTCACCAATTTTTGCCCGGTAGCTTTTAAATGGCCAAACCTACAGTAAAACTTTAAAGGACAACTGTTAAATTACAGATCATTTTCATTAGGTTGAGTGTCTTAAACGTTTTTTTTTTACTTCCAAACAGATCACAAGAGGTATTTCATTTTTTTTTTCTATTTATGTTTTTTTTCCTATTTATTATTTTAATGTTCTGTAAATTAAAGTTTAAATGAATTCTTTGATCACTATTGCCATTGTCCTTGCTGAGGTAGAATGTAATATTATTCAATAAAAATAGTTTCAAAAAAAAGATTACAAGATGCAGAGGCTTAAAAAATAAATCATCGTTGTCACGAGAAAATATGTTATTTGCCATTTTGTTAATTTTTATATTTTTTTAATGTCTAAATATATTTGGTCTCAAACTGTAGAAAATTTAGTCTACTTTCAGATTAGAAAGAACATTTTTTGTCAGATGCGTATTTTGGAAGAAAATAGGCTAAAATTAAAAAAAAAAAAACGCAAAAATTTTGAGTTTCTTTTTAGGATAGTGGCTTTCCCGGCAAAAACTTTATTGGCCGAAATGTCAGAAATTATTCACGAATTCGTTCCAGATATATTAAAAAAATTCCTCTATCTGAAATTTTCCATCTAGATCGCCATTTTTGTAACAATTCTACTGGACTAAGAGTATTTCCGACTGTAATCAAGTTATAAAACTAAATTTGGCCGCAAAGTTTAGAAAATTTAGTCTAGATTTAGAATTAAATGAACGTTTTTTGTCAGATTCTTATTTTGGCAGATAACAGGCTAAAACTAAAACTAAAAAAAAAAAAAAACTAAAAAAAAAAATGTTGAGGTTTCTTCAAGATGGCGGCTCCCAAGACTGGTTTGCTCAGTGGGTAGGGCACAGTGCTGCTAAACTGTAGGTCCCGGGTTCGAGACCGGCTGTGGCAGATAATTATTTATTCTGTTTTCAGCCGTGGGTCGGTGGGATCGGGAGACCCTCCTGGGGCTCACCCAGCCTCTATTAAGGGGGCACCCGTAATTGGGGTAAAATCTGACGGTTGAGCGAGATCTTGGCCGAATCATCTACTTGCACAACCGTTGGCTTAGAAGCAGTACGGTCCCTTACCAAGTACTGAACCCAAGACCCTTTTCGGTTTGTAATGATAAAGGTTTTTTTATATTATTTTTTATTACTATTTGGGAAAAAAAGTTTCATTTGTTTTTTGTAAAGTTCAATAAATGGTGCTTACACGCCTTTTTCACAAAACGGCTTGGATATGTATTTATAACGTAAACGTCTCTATATAAGTTATCTATCTAATTGCCACAAAACTTGACATTATAAGTTATTTAATTCTTTTTTAGTGAAAAAATACACTGTTTGCAATTTCGAAACATAATAATATAGACAATTTTTCTCTGTTTAAAAGTAGAATCATGATTATTAAATGTTGATAATCATATCTGTCCTACAAGGACCAGTTATAAATTATATGTTAAATGCTATCTCTAGCAGATTGATTCATATGAGTATATATAGGGTAAACAAATTATTAACAGAAAGACATTTATTTATTATGTGTATTGATGATTCAGGGTAATTTGACAAAAAAAAAAAAAAAAAAATGAACACTACCCCTTTTATGTTGTTATGACAATAAAAAAAAATCAATAAGATTATCTTCAATATTTTTTAACCGGACGAAAATAAGTTCAACTACTGAATATTTAAAGGATCAGAAATGGTCTCCCTTCCATGGTATCTGCACTGTCTGCAAGAAAGATGAACTCCACCGTATTATCTTGTGTCCGCTCAACTATCTTTTGCAGTGCCAACTGTAATTCAATCGCTGGAAATTGATATGGTATGATCTCTTAGGATATAATAAATAAATAAAAATTACAGGATAAGTAACCGAGATTCCGTTGAGTAGATACCAGAGCTGTAGTTCCATTAGCCCCAGTGGCATGCGGGTTTCCAATGCCTCTTGAATAACTTCCTCTCCCTGACAATCAGAGCTTAAAAAGCGCTTTCTCTAACCCTTCCTCTCCTCTGCAATTCTAGGCATTCCTTCTAGAAACAATAAATACATCATGTTTTCCTTTCCCACAGATTTAAAAACATATTACTTTCCTTGCGAAAATTGAATATCCGTTAATTTTCTAGATCATATTTTTTCAGGAACAAGGCAGGATCTATGTATGATGTTAGAAGAAAGGAGCTGGTCCCGTCGCATTTATTGATTTAATTGGCTTGGTTTGTTTTAAATAACCAAACGGATATTAATTAAATATATATTCAGTATATAGCCCATCCAAACTTCTCCAAAATCCAGAGGCATTACTCAAAATTTCTAACGCCAGAAATATTAATAGTATTCCGTTTCTATTTCATTTTAAATCGGTATTATTGCAACAAACGATTAACCTTTATCAGTCCAGGGATTGAAATTAAATCTTTCTTTTTTCTCCTAGTGTATAAAAGTAATGAAAGGATTTTTATATTTGGCATAAAATAAGCTATTTCATGAATTTTATTTTTCAAGGTCAAAAATAAAAGTCATGATTTGATTTTTATGTTTGGTTTTTTTTTTTTTACTATTTATTTATTGAGAAATATTACATTCTGTCTCAGCAGGGACAACGGTAATAGTGATAAAATAAATCATTCATACAATATTTACCAAAAATGAAATAATAAGAAAAAAAAATTAACTTAATACAACAAATAATAAATAAACTTATAAAAATAAAATAAATGTAAAATCTTAAACACAGGCACACAATTTACAATCATCCTGAGACTCTCCGAACCAGGCTTATTCCCCAACTTATAGATGGAAAAGCATGACTCCAGGATATCCCAGCACTACTCACTCAGTCGCGTCACTGGTATTGAAAACCAATGGAGACTGGGCGAGAGCGCTATAGCAGACATACAGAGTGGAGAATCTGGCCATTGCCAGAACTCAATATTATGTTTTAAATAATTAAAAAGAAAAGGCAATGTAAATTTTTTAATTATTATTTGAGGTTAAATTATTATTATATAGGCGAGTAACTATATAAATTTAAGAATACACACTGAAATGTAAACCTAAGAAGAAATAATAGATTACATATCTCCTAATAATTAATAATATAAAATGTTATCAGATTTATATTCATAGTTACTTCAACATTATAGTGCAGTCTCGTTTATCCTTTGAAATGGATGAAAGGCAGTGGTGCAAGAATATTTTATGAATTAACACTATGTTGGCTTATAAAATCATGTCTTGAACTAGGAAAACAAAATGAAAAACGAACATCGAATGTGTAGCTGAGCACAGTTCCTAGTACAACAAAAATAAATAAAACATATTATGTTTTCAAAATGTAAAAAAAAAAAAAGATAGCATTATAATGAAATTCTAATTCACACACTCATTACCGTGCGCGTGCTTCATTAGGTTTCCATTGTATTCTTAAAGTTACACTGAATAAACTCCACATTTCTGCCTGAACTTTATTATACATGAATATATTTTCATAAAATTGGTTAATATAAACATGGGCTCATTTATATTAATAAATAATTAATAAGCTTCTTTTCAAGAACTTTCGTAACGGAAATTCAACACTATATCAATGTGGAAAGTTGGATAGTTGAGTTTATTTATATGAGATCTAACTGTTCTCATGAGACGGATAAACAAAAAGGAAAGCATTAAAAAAAAAACAGCTTAATAAAAAAATAATAAAACAATTAATGTGAAGAGCGTATTAGAGAGGCTGAGAAATGATTCCGTGAATCTTTTTATTCAATGCAAATCATTAAAATTTCAAGGATGGAGAGACGCTAGAAACTGCATTAATTATATTCCTGCTTCACAATGACTACGGAAAAACGTTATTAATAATTCTTTTTTATTTATTTTTTTGTTAAAATAAAAAAGAAATGAATAGAAATTATGAACTGTTTTGTCACGATTTCTTGCAAATAATATTTATTTGCGAATTATGCTAATGTTTCACTAATTACATGAATTTACAACTTTAAATGTTGTATTTGTTATATATTTCTCTTATTTTATTTTCCAAAATTTTCAAAAGGCATTAAAGATATCGTGTATCTTCGTTATCTTCCTCATTTATTCCTACTTACTACGTTTTCCTGGTTTTAACAGATATGTACATTAGAAATAATTTTAACAGATTATGTACATCGAGTTGAGGAAAACGAGATAAATGTAATAATATCGCCATTAAATATTTCTAATATAGTTCTATTTCGAAAATATAATACTTAAATATTCCAAATTTTATATAATCTGTAATTTTATATAATCATCCATTACATAATTTGTCCACCTCTAATACAATTTAAAATATAATTTACTCAACCTCTGAGCCTACTTAAATATGTTTTTAAATAATACTGAGCATCTGCATGTATTATTCTCCCGTTCTCCATTGCCAATTCACGAATTATATCAATTAAATTTTAAAATCCCAAGTTAATCCCCTTGTTAATTACGCTTATATTATAGTTTTATAATAGTATAGTTATATAATTATAATAGTTTTATTTTTCAATGACAAGCCGTTGTATTTCTCTAAAGTGCATAACAACATGATATTGAAGACACATTATTCCACAAACTGAATAGAATATATTTTTTTTACTCTAATTTGTTTACACAACTTGCTATGAGGTGGGCTTTGTAAGATAGCATTGTTGAACAAATAGTATTATAACAAAAAAACATACGTATAGCAATATAACGCAACATAATACAATATGAATTTCCACATTATGTTATAACTGCATGTTACATTGCTACATTACAATAAAACATTATATACTACAACATTAATATTTAGTATTTTATAATTATAATGATACAGTATAGAATTTTACAATATTGTATAAAATAAAAAATAATTAGAAGCAGTTGTATTGTATATTGTATAATATGCAAACATGCATTATATTACAATACACACCATAAAAAACTGTAAAAATAATTGGTAAGGCTTTCTACTGTATGTTTGAAAAAGACATATGGCTACTCTAGAATAAAATGGGCACAGCTCAAAACCTCTGTTTTCCTTATAACGAACATTAGACACCGATTAAGCTCTAAATAAATGCTCCTAAGATTTTTCCCCTAAAACACTTTGCTAATAGATTGATTACCTGCTGTGTCTATATGTTTGGCCTGATGTTTGAGTTTTTCTTTGATACTCCATGAGCTCAACTATTAAAATTTCTGACCTTAATAATTTTCAGTTATGACTCTTTCAAATCTGGATGTGAGACCTTTCTTTGTTCATTCCTTCTTTACTGCTCTATTCCTCTCTGACGGAACAAATCCACATGGGAGCGAGTCTAGCAAGAAATCTCGAGAGTAATTCTAGGTTGTCTACTCTACAGCAGATAACCTGACAGTGAAATATCCTCAGGTGCTGAGGGATTAATTTTCACTGCAGTATTGGGAGGCCTTCCTGTGTTACACTCAGCCTCTATGACATGGGTGTCTTGTCGTTCATTGGCAAAAGAGAAAAACCTGAAGGTTGAGCTTGGATGCTAAATATATTACCTCGTTTAATTTTTGTTCAAGAAACATAATTGGACATTCTTCAGAGGTTGCATTGGAGTAAAGATTTATTTTTATTGAAGGTGTTTCTTTTACTTTCTATGTTTGGAGCAACAAACATTTGTAATATATAATTCATTCATTACTCCTAGTTTAGTCGATATTTGAATTTCATGCGGATGTGGACGTAACAGCTAAATATTTCATTTTCTCTTAATGATTATGTTAAAGCTTTTAATTGTATTTCCTTTTTACACCTTTCGATGGTCTGCATTCTTACAGTGATAAAGATATATGGTCTTCTTATGTTATGCGAATAATATTGCATTGCATGACAAGATGAGGAAACAGACCACTGAGAGGAAAAACATAGAATGAGGTGCAGGCTCTTATAATTGATATCAGTGCGCTATGGTGTAACGGAATGAAGCAAGATTTCATTTGGAATGCAGGACTGTTTCTAGTAAGAGTGAAAAGGTCGAAATTTATGTATATGAAAATTGCCATAAAATAAGTCACAGAGCGGATTCGAACCTATCGCCGCTCCTGACTCGAAAATGATTAGGTGCTGCCTCAACGCACTCCGCCACTGCGCGGCCCAATCTTACAATGTTCATCCTCAAATAGAAATATAACTCAATAGATTATTTTTTCTAGTCCATTTGTAATCTACGGGTGTTGATACGGGAGGCTAATACCTGACCTTGTTAGCAGACCAAACACAGGCCGAAGGGGAGACCCAATAAACGAACAATTATTTAATAGGTGACAACGACAATTTCCATAAGGAAGCTACACTTCATATATCATAGCCTGCACACAATGGCTGAGGGAGATCTGTGTGACTAGTTAGGTGTTAATAGTGAGTTAGGGGAGAAGGCCAGGTGAGGCTGAAATTTATTTGAAGGGGAGGCTGGCGTTTGCTTCGACTTGGATTATTTATGGGTTTCAGCAGGACTTTTGGCGACTTGTGAGGGGTTGCAGTTAGCAGGACTTCCTTTCTCTTCGAAGGGAAAATTCCTGAATATATGTCGAATATGCACAAAGGAAGAGATTTTAAATTTATTTTTAAAATATACTAACGGACTCTTTGGCTTTTGTAAGATTTCTGCAAATTTCATTCTTCAAATCTCCAATTTAAATCATTTTGTATTTATGCTAGAGTTCGTCCGACACTGAACAATAGAATCTCTAGGTTTTAAACCTGAAAAAAAAAACAAAAAAAAAAAAAACGAATTGCTTTAATAATTTATAGCAGAACTGACAGCACTTACTTTACATATTTTGAGCCGATCGAGAGTTAACCAAACCTATTCTCTTCTCAGACTAATAAAATGGATTGACGATTCCTATGTATTTTCCAGGAATGTACTAGTTCTGAGTTTATCATTCCGGAGTTTATCTTATCCCGGAACCATTTATTTCTAAACACACGGGTAAATGAGGATTTTGTCCGATCCATTATTAATTAATCCGGCCATTGAAGTCGCAAAATCGATAAAAGAAATTTAAAAAAAAAAAAAAACATTCTTAAGGGGACATCATTTGAACATTTTATTATGACATTACTACTCTCGTATTTTAGCCCCTGGGCTACACCAATCAGGAATAATTATTAAAATTAAATATAAATACAAATTGATAAGAAAATAACTTATAAGTTATCATAATATTATCCTTATAATATTATCTTTTTCAGAACCTGAAGTTCGGACTTAATGCTTTTGTTTGAACCTAGTTATTTTTGGATTAGTTAGTTTTGGATATTCAAAACCTTTAAGTTTCTGAAGCTAAAGTTAATTACAAACCTATCAACGACTAAAGCTTGCAATTGATCTATAATCTTAGATTAAATGATGTTTTAAGACTGATCTCATAATTTTGAAATACTTTTCACAAATGTTGTTAGTGATGTAATTGGTGTGGTCCACCAAAATGAAATGGCAATTTGATCACATTGTGCTTAAATCCACCAATTAAGGTTAAAAATATTTTAGTTCTGAAGATTTCATACTTGGTTGAAATTCGAGAGGATTGTATTATATTTTTTTTTTTTTCTTATTAGGTGTTTTACTTATTTTCTGTGCATTTATATTTACATAACCTTCATGTTTCGAATAGCATCTCTGTTGAGTTGTATCAGATTGAGCATAGCGAAATTGTAATATTTCCGTTTCCCTAAATGATCTATCTAGTGTTGCACCGGGCATCCGGCACACGACTTATCCGGCTGTATTTTTGGTTCCCGAAGTTTACACGGTACCCGTATTTCACAAGTGGTACCCAGGCTAATACCCAGGCCCGGCTAATCTATCATTAGTAAAGGATACACGACAATTTATAACGTAATACCAGATATACATTCGAAACCGGGTATTAGTTTTTTTATTAAATCAAAATTAAGTTAGTTTTATCAACTGGTACAAGGTACCCTGTAAATTTTAATAAACCGCTACCAGAAGCTCATCATCAAGCTCATCAAGCTCGTCATTACTCGGTATCCGGTGCATTGTGAAATCTGTTACCCGGCGCAACACTAAACCTAACTACATTTCGGCCTGAAATGGTGTCGCCTAAATCAAATGAGGAGATATAAAGAGTTACTTGTATAAATAGCAGTTCGGGCTGGAAAACCAAAACTAAGACTGCAAGGGGTTCATAACTCAAATCTAAAAAATCCAAGCAAATTGTTTTAGCACATATTGTACAAATACATATTTTCCCCATAATGCGCCGCTTCTGGTTCGAGATTGCTAAGATGGTACCTCGACACGCTCAGCCACCGTGAGCTACTGAGATTTAAGGCTATCTTCCTAAATAACCTAATGATTTAAACCTAATAACTCATGTTTCGTTCAGAAAAATAACTGAAAGGAATTGACTCCAGTAGCCAATTAAAAAGATGTCAGTAGATATTCCTAGTTTGACGGTTGTGGTGTGAGGCCTTTTAGTAACCATTTAAACGGCAGCAGTTTTACAACCGACCATAGCCCAAGAGATGGTCTAACCCCCTTGGGGACGTCCCAGGATTTATTTACCGCGAACAACCCCTAGGGTTTCACCCCATCGTCATCCCCAACAGTCATTCGGATTCCCCAGGGCGGCGGACAGTCATCCGATCCCAAGGGCTCCAGAGTTGCCTCATCTGGCATGCGGCTCGCGTAATGCTCCTTTGCTCAGCTGGATCGTTCTTCAAATCATTACCGGAAGAGCAGGAAGCCTCTCCCGGAAGATGAGTCCATTAGACCAAATCGCCGGAAGTATTTATCATTTCGTCGATCGCTTTATTACTTAATAGATCGGCGATGTCTTTGTGAAGAAGAGATTCACTAAGATGAAATCGTCCGAAAATATTTTCTTTTACAATATATAACGCATTTTCAGGTTTTGAGTTTTTCTTCTTTAATAAGACCTCATTTAAATAAAAACAGAAATTCTTAAAAATCGGCTTTAGTGGATTTGAAATCTATTCAATGCTACCTGCCATTTTGTAAGATTTACGGAAAATTTTAATGAAATGAAACACGGGGTAAATTTTATTTGTTAAATTAATCCAATAAAAGTACAATTAATTATGGTATTATTATGTAGTAAATCATACGCAAAAATATAAGAATAAAAATTATCAGAAGCATTTTTTCATTTTAGATGTATTAATTTTTCCAGTTTCCTCTTCCGAATTAGTTATCGAAATAGAAAGGATTATTTTATTTTGTCGCGATCCTAATTATAAATTTTCATCACAAATATTGGCTGCTTAGAAGCTTAAAATGAATTTATCTTTTTCTGGATTCTATCTGTTTCTCATGTAAATGAAATTTAAGGAGCTGGTCCGGGTGGCGGACAATAAAATAATTATACCTATTAATCACGAAGTTTCGACCCACATTATAGGTGGTGGAGACTGAGCAAGAAGTCTCCAAAAAAATAGAAGCAAAAAGGGAAAGACTGAAAAAAAAAATTAAATTCGTTCATATATAAATTTCGAATATATAATAATAAATCTAGTTCCTTATTTATTTTGCTCTCTTTATTTTTGGTAAAAATACTAGATAAAAGTACTAGCTAGCCCTGACAATAATATCAAACCTATCAGTTAATTGATACTGATGAATTCTTCACTTTTCTCCTTAAATGATATTTTAGTTTTGCCAAAATACGTTATAAAATTCGTTAAAAATCATTATTATTCATAAAATTTCATGTTCCGGACGTATCGGACTCAATGCAGCCCCAGACTCCAAATGACCATCATCAGGAATGAAAAAGGTTATAATCCCAGAGCGGTGGCTAGCCATGTGTCTGCTCCAAACAATGCCAACCATCTGCCGCAACCACTATTGCGATAATTCCCGGAGTGCTTCCTCTATAATCACTGCCAGGGAAAAGGCATACTCTGTCTTAGCTCTTCCTTTAGCCACCTTTTATTTTCAACAAATCTTGGGAAAAGGTCGACAATGATAGGATGCCAACGATTCATTGAAAAAGAACTGGTAGCAGGTTCCCCAACAGCACAAATATCGAGATTATATGTTTTTGTTTACAATTTTTAAAAAATAAATAAATGAATAAGTCTTTATGGTCGTGGGTAATCTGACAATTTCAATCATCAGGTATGAAAGAGAAATAAAAAATTAATACTATTTTTAATATGACAAGATAATATAAATCGCCACTACAGAACATAAGTAGCTTAATTCCGAAAAGTAAATTTTGCAGGAGAGTTTTTTTTTTTTTTTTTTTAATATTTTTGTTTATCGTTTCATCATCTGAATGTATAAACCAATTTTTTTTATTTTCTAGCTTAGCCCTATAGCTAGCAGAATATTTTTGTTATTGTATTTTTTATTTTTAATATTTAATGAAACTCTTGAGGTAAATTTTATTTGTTAAATTAATCCCAAAAAACTACAATTAATTATGATATTATTAGGTTATCAATTATAAAATATCATACAATAGTATGAATTATAATGTAAATAAAAATTATTGGATGGATTTTTTAAAATTTTAGTTGCATTCACATTTCCAATTTTCTTTTCCAAATTACTTACCGAAATAGGAGGGCTTACTTTATTATTGGTTATTTAAGAAATTTCGTTAAAAGAAATTTCGCTTTTTCTGGAGTCTATCTGCGTCTAATGAAAAATTATATTTAAGTAGGAGACGGTCCGGGTGGCGGACTAGAATAAAATAAAATAATTGTGACTATTTCATAAATCCAGACGTTTCGAACCACATTGCAGGTCTTTGAGGAGCCCTGACCTAAGCCTTTGACAAGCAAAAAGAGACAGACTGAAAAAACCCAATAAATTTGTTCACATATACATTAAATTTTACTAGAGAGAGTTTTTACTTTTTTGTTTTATCGTTTCATCCTATGAATGTATAAACTAAATTTTTGACTTTCTTGCTTACCTCTGAAGTTGGCAGAACATTTTTGTGATTTAATTTTTTTAATATTTAAAAGTATTTATATATATATATATATATATATATATATATATATATATATATATATATATATATATATATAACATCGGATAAAATTGAGGTAATCAGTATCCCAAAAAACATAAATGTACAAATTTTCTGAACTTCACCAAAACTTTCTACCGTTAACTCTAGCTTAGAAAACTTTTTTAGATATTCCGCCTCATAACTTCGACTAGCGTTTGCTTGAAAACGGAGCGGCCAAACAAAATATGTATTCTGCTCTGAAGTGACGAAACACATTTATCAATAACATTATTTGGGTTTGATCTTTCAAGGTCAGTCGAGAGCCTGCTATGAGCAAGTAAATTTCAACTAATGCTGCAACATTAGTTAAGTTAGTCAACAAGAATTAACTTTAAAAAAAAGAGAGACAAAAGAGAAAACAATTTGAAGCTTTCAAAAGAATGGCTTGGGTGTCTCAAACAACAGAATATGTCCAAGCAAAAAGCCTAACCGATTAGAGTTTGTACGTTACTCCAAGAAACTTAAACATATATTGATTTATATATAAAGCAAAACTAACGAACGAGAAAAATAACTGCTTTGGAGAGATGAAGTGAGATGTGATATAGTTGGTGTAAGGATGTCAGATTAGTTATTTATAATGGTATTTGAGACAATTGAGGGTTGGTTTTTGAATCTTTCTAAAACGTCCTATCAGTGACTTTTATTTATTTCTTAATTTTATTTTATTTTTTTACTTTTCGTTTGTATATCCGTAACCAAATAAATTAAAGTATTATCCGGAAAAAATTAATTCCTTTGACTGACCCGAATGCAGATACGATAATTCGGTTTAAAGGGAGAGGGTTTTTGGTTGAAGAACTCTCTCCCAAAACGAAATATTGATTTTTTTTTTTTACATTGGTACATTTTGGTTCCTATGAATGATCTGACTCAAATAATTAAACAATTATAATATGCCCGTATTCTTTTTTCTCACACGTTAGCGTCTCGCACGGTGAAGGTAAACACATTATTGTAATTAAACTGTGTTCTGTAACGGATGCATTGTTCAACTTTTTCTTCACAGTACCTCGCTTAAAATTATATAAATTTTACACTTTGCAAACACAAAGAATAAATAAATACATTAGAGGGATGGGCTGGATGTCTGATGGACACAAAATTTGAATGATGGGTTGGAAACTGCAGACTTTAGTTACTAAATGTAAGCATGTCAAAAAAAAATATATATATTTTCTCCCTAATAACTTTATTGTTCTTCTAATAACCGTTATTGACTATATATATAATTAATAAGTGAATTTCTAATAATTCAAGTTCACTGCTTCAAATGGTGTAAAACACTCACTTTTGGTGGCTTTCAAACATTTCCTGGGAGGGGATCCTCCTGTTGCCATGAGGTACCTCTATCTCAAGACGCCAGAAGTTAGCCATCCTCCCCCAAAAAAAATCCTGGATCCGCTACTGCAGCCTTGTAATTAATATGATGATAGAAATCCCCCAAAACAGAGAAAATATTACCTTATGTTCATTTCTCCTCCTTACGGTTCTGGCTTAGTAAAAATATTTTTGTTAAATATATCTATTTTACGAAATTCACCCAGAAAATGTCTATAACATGGGAGGTATCTTCCGTTCCCCTTGTGTTAATTGAAAACACTTAACAAGCAGTGAAAAAAGTGTCATATCTTCCGGTACAGAACATAGCCTGATATGGCTTCACAGTTAGAATTGATTTGAATTTTAAAAAAATGAAATAATGAGAAAAAATGTATGTAATTTTTAAAATTACATTAAATAATGACAGTGACTTTTATTTTATGAATGTGACAATTCCCCACAGTACAATAAAATTTGCATTTTATTTAGGAATATGAGATTCAACTCATAAGGATTAATTTGGATTTGAAAAACATAAATAAAATTTATCTACAGTTCATGCAGAAAAATGTAATTTTAAAATTGATGAGTTAAGTGCAAGAAAATTTTATATTCAGTTGACATCCGCATGATTGTATAGAAGGATCAATCTAATTAGGGATTAATAAATTATTTGCCACTTCTTTATTTTTTTTTTTATGGAAAACTAGGCTCGAATGTTATACATTCACTTTATTTAGTTCAGTGCGAGAAGAAACCAGTACAAACTTTTCTGTTTGATATAATCCATTTAAACCTTGAACTGAAGATGAATATATAACATTCGAAACTAGTTTTCAATAAAAACAAAATTATAGAAGTGGCAAATAATTTATCAATACTTATTAAAATTTTATATGATATTTAAAAAAAATAGGGATTTTCGCTTGGTTTATTTTAAATATTCCTTTCTATAGCACTTTATTTAATTTTTCTAAATCTACAATTGTGGTAGTTTTCAGAAGTTGATAATTGGATGATCCAGTCATAGTCTGAAATGTCTTCAATTAAATTAAATGAGAAAAATACTTCGATATGATTTCATTTGGTTCGTAAATTAGAGTTGAAACACACCATACTGTGAACAAGAATAACAACCAGTTAATCAAAGTTAGCAATCATGGTTAACAGCTATAAAAAAATGGAAAAATAACGGAACAATAACCAGGGTACTAACACAGCACATATCTAAAACTGCTAATTTAGTTGTTAATGTTAGCTATTACTTAAACAATTTAATACTTTTGTGTTTCAACCTTTTGATATTTAGTTAAAAGGTTCTATTGCTATTTTTAGAATTGTTATTTTTCTACGTAAATAGCAGTTAACAACTGTTGAAGGATAACAGATTGCTTGTTACATGTTTCTAGTTCAATCCCTCACACTTAACAACACCGTCATACACGTATAAGGTTTTCTTCTCACTTCAACCATCCTAGCGTAGAAGAAGCAATCGATTTTTGATTTTTAATATCTCAATTATTTTTACCATATAATTAAAAAGCGTAAAATGGTCCTTTATTTAATTGAACATTTAGGAAACAACAAAGATTCATTAATTAACTCAACATTGATGCTTGCCTATTGGAAAGGTTTTCCAATTAGCTAAATACTAAGTTGGTTACATTCTCATTTGGGAGGGAAAACATTTTATTCCATGACGGTTACAAGCCAAAAGAAGTTTCCAACTACTCAGTTTGGGTTGAATAGGTTAGGAATCTGTTTTCATTCATTGATTCCGCTTTATTTCGAGTACATGAGAGGAACAACAACCGTATTGCGACTAACAATAAATATACCGACTTCCTAGGAGCTCAAAAACGAAAAGTTGTACGAAACTGAAATTACTTATATAACATAGGTTATATCGTCCTTACCATGTTCAACTACCGAATATGCATAAATGCAATTTTCATCTTCGTCACTTTGAAACGCTAAAGTTGAGGCACGCATTGTTGCACAGTCTTGAATTTCTAATTCTCAAGTGTTGACTCCTTGTGTCTTTGGGAGGTTAGTAATTCAAGACTGCCACAATGCGTGTCTCAACCAGAGTGTTTCAAAGTGACGAAGATGAAAATTGTATTTATGCATATCCGATAGTTGGACATAGCATGGTAGGGACGATATAACCCTATCTTATATACTTAATTTCAGTTTCGTATAACTTTTCGGTTTTTAGCTCTTCGGAAGTCGGTATATTCATGGCTGGGACGTTACAGCAAAATTTTCGCTGAAATCAGAAGTGCCGCGTTGTATTTTTTAAAATTTTCTATGGGACGGCTCTAAAGATTTTGATTTAATTGGACATATCAATGTATTTAACATCAGCTAGACCTTATTCTCATTGAAATAGTCTCACAGGTCTTAAATACCGAATTTGCGAACTGGCTCCCTCTAAAGTATCTTATTTTCCTTACCATAAAGGTAAGGGTATAATCAGGTTAAATTTTAGATGTTGATTATTTAACGGAAGTATACGTTTCAGAACTGTGAGTCAATGTATCTAATTATCTCTTAAACGAGTTGACCGATTTTGTTGATTTTCGTTTTGTCTTGCAGGATTTTATCTCCCGTTGCGACTGTGCTAAATCGGCCCCTCAGTGTGCGATTGGGTCTGAGGAATGGTCGAAAAATATGTTTTTCTGTATCCCGTAGCGCCGAAACGTGTTTAACGACTTTGATGAAATTACTTTCCTACAAGCATCATTAATTTTCCTACATAGTGCATCCCCGAGAAACAGAAAAAACAAAAGTTATAAATGAAATAAAACTATATTTCCCCATAATTAAAAAAATATCCCTCATTTGATGGACCATATAACTCACACTTCGAATTGAATTTCCTACAAATTTAAAAAAAGAAATCATCCAAATCGGACTATTGTTAGCGATGAAAGACCGTTTTGAATTTAGTACATATGCTATAAAGATGTTCGTATTAGAACCGGTTCACCTTTGTTTTGTTTTTTGATAATTCGAAAACTATACAACTCATGGACATTCCAGTTGCTTCTTTCAAAGATAATTTAAGTGTCTAAAGTTAAAAATATTAAAACAAAAAAATCTTTAGGGGACTGATAGCGAAGATATAGTGGTAAGGAAAGTCGTGTGAGTTGACAGATATTTAAATTTTAAGTTAACTTTGATATTCATTATTCATTTTTTTTAAAATTAGAAAACTAGTTTATCAAATTAAATAGGTGCAGTGTCAATTCTACTCTCTATTTAATATTTCTGCAAATGTCAGAGTCTATTACTTTTACATAAAACTCCGTTATGTGCTGAAGAAACATACCTCGAGCGGTTAAAATCTTGTGAATTTAAATAGCTTACTTTCTGTCGGTAAAAAAAAAAAATAAATAAAAATAATAATTGGGAAATATTAAATATATGTATATAATTAATAACGATTTTTGGACATGAATTAGTAAAATATTATTCAATACTTATAAGCTGAATTCGAAAAAAAAAAAATGACTGACCTAAGACCCTGAAAAGAATAAATGTTTTCGATTTGCCAATAGAGAAAAAAACAAAACAAATAAGAGGCTGTTATGCAGTTAGAGTTGCATTAGGCGAACAGTGTGGGAATGTAGCGGCCCCATTGTGAAATGTCATTGCTGTTTCTAAGTGCTTGAGGCCGCATCAGTATTTAGATTCAAAAACTGTTTCTACTCCAGTCACTGACAAATATTTGATATACAGCTCTCATCTCCAGTCTTCTACATCGGTGTCTGCTGCGTCATAAGACATTTGCAACTTCATTAGAGCCTTTGCTAAACACTTATAATTAATTACGATAATCTCATAACTACTGTTAGGCTGTAGTATGTAAGTATTTAACACATTGTTAACTCAGCTTTCTTAAATATTTCATTTTAAGAACTCAAGATGATGACGTTTTGTAGTTCTTGTCTGATATTTAATTTATTTTTTAATACTATTATATCTTAATTAGGTTACATTGATAAGCCAGCAGTAGATTCGCGGTTAGAACAATATTGAACAATATATACCTCAATATACCTCTTTATTTATCTATTTTTTTAATTTTTGTCATGGTAGATGTAACAATATGGGCATTACTCAATGGAACCTTTGAAATTCAAAGGCAATTCAATCCAAATACCGCACTATCAAGTACCGGTTTTCGAACCTTATGGCTAATTATATCTATAAATTTTTTCTGAGTGGATTGGCTACACTGTAGTTTTCGATATCCTGTCGCATCCATCTTTAAATACTCGTCAAATACTTGTTCGGTGAGCTTACTGGGAACTCGATGATAAAATAGAATATTTGATGAATTATTTTTTTCAGATTTGTCTTCGGATCTTTCAGGAACTCGCGTGTTACCAGTTTCCACGCTGAATCGATGTGGCTTTCACCTTTCCTTTGTAGACGGTATTTTCTAGTTTCCTTCTTGTACGAGACTGTTTTTACTCAAAGAACACTTTTTGTCTTTGAACTATTCCATTTCATATCTTTTATAAACTCCACAACCATGAGATCCCTTACCTCTTTACACTCTGAAATTCTCTTCTTCTCAGCATTTGACATGTTCCATCTTTAAAGACATTCAGATGTCTTCTTCTCTATCAACTCCTTTGAATTCAAAGAAACGTAAATCAGATTATTAGTATTTTTAATTCATAATAACTTATATTGTTATATTTGTATTGTTCATTTCTCCCATACATTTTTTGGGAACATGGTCAAAATGACTATAAATGGTAATAAAGTTTTACTTTAATAAGTCTCACGTTTTTACACAACAATTGCACACTTATTAAAATGTGTTTTGATCTTCCTTACACAGGTTTGAACTTACAGACAAGTACGAAATGCGCCTGAAAAAATCTATTTTTTAAAACTTTGTTAGGAATTAAAATCCCAACAAACATCTTAAGACACTCGGAAACCTTTATACATGATAAATTACATCACATGTGATACATAAATACAAATTTTATAGGCCGAAATATGTTTAAATAAATCATTTAACATTATTTTTTTTTTTTTAATCAAGATTTTGAATCCGTTTTAATGACACAGAGAGCACTAAAACAGTGCTAAATACATATGTATGCAAATTTTCAAATCACTTGGTTCAGCCATTTAAGACTGTAGCCTCGTCAAAGACCAACAAGTATCAGACTGAGAAAAATTGCATTTTGATGAATATACCTCGGCTCCCTCCAAGTCCGATTACCATGAAAATTTGTATACTTCTCTTCTTGTATTAGAGTATATCAGTATAAAATTTCAAACTCCAAAACCTTATATTTCTGGGGTTCAGATACACGAAAACCCGTATTTGTTTAGTCGTCATGATTTAGTCACGCGGTGTTTATCGTTGTTCGATCATTTTTCATGAGGATTTCTTTGCTTGACGGGGCTACCGCGTTCATAGATATACTTATTTATTATATGAATGTTTATATAACTGAAATATTTAGTTTCATGATACATCTTACTTGATGGCATCATTGCAAATCGAATTATGACCTTTGAGTTCTGATTTGACTATGACAAATGTACCGCCATATTCCATCATATCGATTGTTCCACAATAATAAAATTTCTAATAAATATTTCTGTTTTTGCTTTCCTTACAAAAGTATTAATGGCTGCCATATCGAAAATATAACAATTATTTTTTATAATGACATAGCTACTCATTAATTTATTTTGAGTCTATGTTACACAACCATGATTTAAATGATGACCATGAGGGCTCCCATCACCTTTGAAGAAATACCTGATATTAAGAGGAAAACAATCGACTTAGCTTTGAAAATTAGTACCGATGGAGCCGATCCTCCCTTATTCGGGACATATCCTTTAAAAGAGGAAACATCTGGTAACGCCCAGGTGACCCGGCCCTGCCAAAATCTATGCAGATGGAGCACCTTAAAAGCAATCAGTTTCGCAGGTGACGCCTGTTGCTTGCGCACGTGCTCCCTCTTGCATCTGCCTACTTGTTGCTCGAGGATGCTCTCCTAGAGGCGGATATCCAGCCATCTGCCACCACAATCTGTTCCATCTGCTCCATACCTGCTCACCGATTTGCTTTTCCGCTCTTTACTTCCTTTCTGCGGATGCTGAGGGTGTATGCAGCAGGTTCGTCCATCCACCTGGTTCCTCTTCCCAACAAGTCTTCTGCAGCCGTGGAAATACACCAGAGTGATAATAATCAGCCTGTTGCTCTAGAGGAGGTTGAAGAAGAGATTTGGTTTTTGTTTCCATGAAACCTATAGCGCAAAAAACAAGCTTCCTTGTTTTTTGCACTATACCATGATAAAAGTATTTCCTGTTCGGAAAATCGGTGGAAGGCTTTTTCTTAAAATATTAGAGATAACGCTAATTTTATATAAATAATATGAACCATCTAAAATTCCATCATTGTTTATTTATCCTTTTTTTTTCTCAGGTATAAATAAATGCTAATTTGAGCATTTTAATAATTATAACACATGGAAAAGAATAAGATTTTAGCAAATAACAAAAGTAACCATTAAAATGTTAAATGTAACCACTTATTCTGACGGCTAAGTAATTGGTCTTAGTGATGGACCATCTGCTTTGCCGGTTAGCATTATTTTATTTTTGAAATTTTATTTACGATTTGCATATAATTATATCTGATTCACTCGCTTTTCTATTTAATTTTGAAAAATTTTCTTCAAGTTTTTAATGCCAAGATGGTTGATTACTAATGGGTTAAAAATGTTTTATTTTTGGTATATGATTTTCAATAATGATCCTTTGTAATCGACTGAGAAAAAAAATCAATCTTCGTAAAAATTGGAGGGTTTCAAAATACGTAGAATCCAAAAATAGATTAAAAAAAAATCTGTCTGTTCACCGTCTCTGGCTTTTCCCTGATCCTATTGGTTTTTGATATAGTGATTTACAAGATAATTAAATTGCCTAAAAAAAAAAAAAAAATCAATGAAATCGGATTTGTATTAGAAAATATATATGTAGTGTATTGAGCTGAATAAATTGATGTTTTAAATCATTAAACGTTCTGTTAAAATAAAATATAACAAAATAAAAATAAAGTTATATTAGGTAACTGTTGGAAGACTTATATCAGTTAACTTTAATAAAATATTTTAAAATCAATTTTTTTTTTTAGTTTGATGGCTTTTTTCTCTTAATGTGAGGAGTTTAGCAAATGTGATTCATATATATTGGACTCTGTCAGGATTTGGAATTGGATAGCAGTGGTTTTTATAACTGTTATTCCCAAGAACTATTCGAAATACAGCAACAGTTTTGCCAACCTCTGTTTTCTCGAATCAAGATCTTACTGACAGCCATCAGCTTGCAGCGATTTTCTGAGAATTGACGATCCTCGGTTCCATCTGTCGTCGGGTCTTCCAGTAAAGGGTTAACCTAATACTGAATGGAGACGACCATCGACCACCAGTTGCTAGAGGACCTGCTGGAGAAGCAACTGGTGGTCCAGCTGTAACCCTTCCAGCTTGAGAGTAAGGCACTGCGAGATAGCAACAGTTGTGCGCGGGCAGATGCTGTTGGGGCAGATGTGTCTATTGTTGCTGACACCTATCGGAGCAACAGCTCTAGGTAAACAGCCGTCTTTGATAGACTCTTCGCCTCTCTACCGCCTTTAACTTTTTATAATACACTGCTTTCATTGAGTCTTTTAAAATGTCCTTCTGATTGTGATCCATCCAAGAACTGTGATTGTGATCATATCCAATCTGAAAACATCATTCCGTCGATAGTGAGTGATGAAAAAAGATAGATTTGATGGATAGATAGATATTAATATGAACCGCTAACACATAGCTCTAGCATCTTACAGGACAATACAGTATTATTTTGAGCATTCAAAATTATTAAACCAGAACAGGATTTAAATAAATGGAAAGACACTTAAAATTCCCACACACGTATTTAAAAATAAATCATTCATGGCGGAAACGTAAGTAGTAAATTTACTCGTTTAGTTTCTATACGCGGTTCGCGTATAGAAACTGTGGAACTGCAGCTCCATTTCTACTTGATATTATCCATAATATTTAATATAATTAGCCTTTTTTCTTTAATTCCTTCTTTATACTTGTACAATATATACCCTTAAGCATTATGTCACCATAATATGTAGCCACAGCATATAAAATAGATAAAAAAAATTTTGTATAGAAATTTACCATCGCTTGCCAGCAGTGTTGTTCGGCTGTTGTGCCGAATGCGCGCCTAGAAAACTGTAGGCGAGGCAGCGGGGAGAAGTAGCACTGTCGATCTCACAGTGCTTACACTTGTGTGTTAACAAGAGGTATTTTTTTTTTGATAACTACGTTTGTTGATCTTAAAAGACCACATTCTTGTATGTGATAAAGTGTATTATACAATTGCTAATCAACTAAAAATGTATTTCATTTTTAAAAAAAAAATATTCAGTTTCAATTGTAATAATTTATGTTACAGTAAGCGATTTATTTTAACAATTTTGTATACACGTTTGTTTCCTTTTACATAATTTTAAAACAATGACTAAAATTGTCTGGTGATAATTTTAAATTTTATACAACCCCACTATTCTAACTACGACACTTAACCTTACTTTACGTCACTTAAAGTTACAATCCTTTTTGAAGAGATTTTATCTAATTATTATTTATAAAAATTATGATTGATAAATCATCCAGTCATCACTGGAAGTTTTCTGAAAAACTAACGAAACCTGTTAAGTAAACTCGTTTTTTAAGTAAACATTTTTATTCATTCATACCAATTGTGCTTGGTGATCCTCCCAAGCACAAAGCACACTTTTTTACTTAACATCTCACAGCAACAGCTTGTTAGTAAAGATTTCTCTCGGTATCTGTTACAATTTGGCTCAAAGGGAAATGGTAAGGCTTACCAACTGTTTTCCTCAGCTGTAGAAGGCAGTCAGTTTACCTGGAGCCCTCTTTGAAAAAGTAAGGTAGTGAGGTACGGAAAGTAAGGACAAGCAATTTATTTAAGTAATTGTTGGCGTAATTATTCTATGAAAAATATGTTTTTATTTTCTGAAAATACTGAGCTTATTTACACATCTAATTTATTTTGATAGCGATAAGCTAGGTTTTCTGACTGCTAAACAAAACCCATGTAGAAAATTCAAGCAATGGAACATGTGAGGGAGTGAGCTTTATAATGTTTAGAACATGTTAACGCATGTAAAATTATTATTAACATGAAATTAAAACCCTTATAAAACAATTTAAGACCGTGCTTTATCAAGCAAAAAAATGTCTGCCAGATGCATCCATGTTTGACGGATGGTTTCTTCATGGGACTGTGATTTCCCTATTTTCGTAGAATGACCGATACAGTGCAAGCAGTAAAGAAATGAATAGTAATGCATTAAACGTGTCATGAAAGAATATTCTGCTGGCCTGCATCATTATTTGATTTGACAAGATCTCTCGTCCAACTTGTTTTCACTAGTTTCAAGAATGTCGGTTGCCACCATGTCTATTATTAATACCTTGCAATTTGTTTTGAAAACGCTTTTTTAT